>MEHQ01003845.1:0-254498 GCA_008828725.1 Saccharina japonica | reverse complement strand
AAATAACTGGAGTAGTATTATACAGGAGTCATATTTTGTCAACCTTTTGCATCGCCTGCTTCGAAGAGCCGAGGTCCATGTTGCTTCGCAGGGCATATCCTCGAGTGAGGGAATTCACGGTGTAGATGCTCTCTACATTTCACAGTGCTGCTGTGGCGAGAGGGTCGACTTGAACAAGTTTGTTCGAGAGTGTGTGCATGTATGCGAGGAGGGTACACGTATGTATGCAAGAGCGAGTAAGAGCATTTTTATTATAATTTGCATTTTTGTTTTCATAGTCCACACGCAAGTTGCTGCAGTGTGCGGCTTTTCACGTTCTGTACTTTTTTTTTATACGACAGCAGTTGTGAGTCTTATTTTTACCCGCTTTAATGTACCTTTAATGTACCAAGTATTGTAAAAGGAATACTGTCCGTACCAGGTATGCATGGAAGCATGTTATTACGAGTACGTACACAGTTTCAAAAATAGGTACTGGCTGTACAGCCAGCAGTAAGCTCGAGCATTTTGTAGGAGTACGAGCACATACTGCTGTACTTCGAATATTATGTAGAAGTACGAGTACTCACGCCCTGCTATACAATGCTATGCAGGGCTAAAAGTACTGCTGTTCTGTGTCTCTCATCACGATTTTTACACCCTGCTGTCGTACTTTTTGTGTGGTTTCCATGCGCGTGTTGCAGCTACTTATTCTACAGCTCTGTACTTCGAGCTGGGCCAGCCATAAAACGGTTTTAAAGTCGGATTGGCGATTCCCCCATCAATTAAAATAATTTGGGCTTGATTTTTGGACACGCGGTAGCTCATGCACTCATCGACTCATTGACCTTCGGCCCTACGTATAGCTTTTGTTTCTTTTTCCAAGAGATATGACCGATCTAACCACCCGAAATAAACGAAAGCGATCAAAACTATAAGTAGAACAAAAAAAAGTAGGGCCGACAGTGAATGCCTTTAAACTTGAAATTCAAATCCGGGGTTACAAATATGGTGCAGTTCTCAACATTGAGCTGGGCATCGCAGAAATGGCCATTTTTTCGTACTGACTTGACTTAGTATGTGGAATCGGTTTTTGTAATAACTCTTGATGTATGGCGAATTGGGCAACGAGACTTTTTTATCGCTCTTCTCCTTGTGTCTTCAGCACTGTCTCCACTAAGTTTCGGTTTGATTGAAAATTACGATTTATACGAATTGTGTGTCGAAAAGTTGCTGTTTTTGAGTTTTCGCGGATACCTCGGCGAGATCTAGTCGGGAAAAACAAACCTTTAGAAATTTTCACTTCAGTTTTTTTTGCATAAGCAGTGGTATATCAGGGTTAGTGTCCCCGATGTACATATGTAGCCTGGTTTGCAGTGGTTCACGAAATATGACTTTAGGAAGCTTTCTCCGTTTTATGACTGGCCCAACTCGTATGCTTGATTTCTTTGTTGTGGATTTATATCCTGCTAAATTATGAATTTCGGATGAAACCCTTGGCATTCCTTTCAATATATATGTTTGTTTACGGATGGCATAATAATTCCAACTCCTCCCCTGCCCTACCCGAAGCATGGGTGCCGGCGAATGCCGGCACCCACGCGGAGCCCTTGTATATATATATTTAATTCAGCAAATTAATATTAATAGTGGCATAACATACCTGGTATAAAATACCTGAAGCATCACAATCAAAGATCCAAGATCAGTGAAACACGCGATGTGGCATGTAGCATGGAACACAACAACAGCAAGCAGTGTCTACGCACTATTTATACGATCAAGACAACTCTATTTCGACCTGAATTTTCAACGTAGTCGCCTATTGATAGCTTCTTTTACTCACCTATTGACACCATCACCAAAAGTCTTGCTCGCCTCTAGGCTCTGCATGATGGTGCTTTCCCGCGCCCTCTGTGTTTTTGCCTTGAGGGCGCCAGCCGGTTCTCTCACGTCGTGGTGTTTCTCGTGGTGCTTGTTGACGTTGTTGCGTTCGCCTCTCGCGCACGGGATCACCGCCTTTGACGAACTGCACTTTTTGCTGCTGACAGAAGTGTTTGCAGCGCTTGTCGTTCTTGTCTGTTGGCCTCACGAAGACTCCCAGCGAGTACATGTGAACGAGTCCTCACGGGCGCCTTCCCGTCGAAATCCATTGGGCACCACGAAGTCGTCGACGGCTTTGGTGACCAGGTGTCCCCGTCTGCTTGGTGCACCTCCCCTGAGAGCGTGTAGATCGCAGCGGGTGTGATTACGGGAACGCTTGTACCCGACACGTCGAGCACCTCTGGATCTTGCGTTTGTTGTGCAGGAGCTTTCTCGCGCTGCATGCCGGGGGCGAGCCTGTTGGTGACCCGTGATCATGATCACGATCCGGGTGGTGTTCATGGCTGCTGTTGCTGGTGCTCATGATGTACCGACCAGTCCTGTCTACCCGTGATTTTTGGTAAGGAACCCCCAGGTTCGACTTAAGTGCAACCTCGAGCCATATCAAATATAACCTGGGCGTCACAACAGCAGCAGCTGAAAATACAAACAGGAGCTCATTCCCCGAAGAAGCACTTTCAATTTCTGAATAAAATTCAGCATATCAACGACTAAGCAACAACAAGACTTAACACGTTTATATATAAAACAACAACTACAGTACTACGCTCTCCACCCTACTCTCCACCTACAATATCGTAAGGACGTCAGGACCTGTGATTACACAAGCACAACCATACATATAACCCCCCTCCCCCCCCTCCCTGTCCCCCTTCCCCCGCCCCATGCCCCCCCCGTCCCCCCACCCCCACCCTCCTCTAAAAAACTCTAACAACACATTACTTGATGTAGATGTATACGATTACCTTGCCAAATATCATACTTACCTCCTCTACTAATGAGGAATAAACACATAACATGTGTGAACGACTTATTCTATAATCAAGTAGTAACTACCGGAGTACCCAGTCCATCACGAATCCCACACGAACTCCATAAATAACACATAGAACAAACATTCTACACAGCTCACAAAGTTAAGTATCTAATATTTAATCGGTAGAACTCACAGCTGACGTATTATATTCGGGAACGCTATGGTTCCAAGGAACCTTCAGGTTTGATTTAGGTGCCACCTCGAGCCATATCGAATACAACCTGGGCATCACAACAGCAGCTGAACATAAAAACAGCAGCTAATTCCCCGAAAAAACACTTCCAACTTCATAAATAATACTTCATAAAATACAGCATATCAATGACCAAGCAATAACAAGAATTAAAAACGTGTATATAAAACAACAAAACATTGCGCTGCGTATGTCTTCAAATGTATGCGTATATGTTTCCAGTCTGTCTTGTCCGTTCACGGAACAGCAACGGACCGCCTTGCGGTTTTTCGTTTTGCGCAATAACCCCCCTACCCCCCCATCCCCCGTCCCCCTGTTCCCCCGTCCCCACCCTCGTCTAACAACACATTTTGTGATATAGATGTACTCGAATACTTTACCAAATATCATACTTGTCTCCTCTATTCGGGTTATATAGTATCATTGCGCAGAATGATCATGGGATACCCTTGTTACATTGTCCTGCTGACCCGGGTGGTATCCAGGGGAGTCACTGAACCATATCCTTAACGAGGAATAAACACAAAACACGCGCGAACGGCTTATTATAAAATCGAGTAGTAACTACCAGGCTCCTAGTACATCACAAAACCTACACCAATACCACAAATAACACATAGAACAATAATTCTACGCAGCTCGCAAAGTTGAGTATCTACTATTCAATCGGTTGAACTCACAGCTGACGTATTTATAATAATTTTATTTAATAGAACGCAGGGCGGTGCGGACCACATATCGATGTGCTATGGGGGGGAAGGTGTGTTATAAAAATGCCTTTCTTATCGGAGAGCTTTCTCCAAAAATTCCCTCGCTTTTTTCCAAGAAAAAAAAACAGGAAAAACAGTAAACATTTCCAAAAAAAATAAAACTGATGGAAAAAACTTTGCTTTCGAAGAAAAAATGGATAATCTGGAAATGATGAAAATTGCGCGATAAAACAACATGGAATATGGAAATAAATATATATATATAATTGTTGTACGTAGAGACAGGATAATAATATACATGAAGTAAAAAAAAAAAAGGAAGATAAACCGCCATCTTCGAAAACAAATAAACTATTATTAAGATTGGATTGTATTGAATAACATCATATTTTGCTATACATTACATCCCGACAAAAGGTCATATGATGACATCATCATGTATCAGTGTAGCTTTACCATATACCCGATGTCCCGGTATCGTACCGAACAAGTACCGGTAACACCAGTATTTTGGTCAGGGGTGTACCGGTACCGGGGGTATATTTCGAAGGGCGTACCGAACTTACCGAACTGTCGGGTACCGGTATTGGGAAAATACCGAACTTACCGAAGTGTCGGGTACCGGTATTGGAAAAAATACCGAACTTACCGAAGTGTAGGGTACCGGTATCGAAAATTTACCGAGCTTACCGAAGTGTCGGGTACGAGTATTAAAAAATTACCGAACTTACCGAAGTGTTCGGTAGGGTATGGAGTCCAGTACCGAACAAATACCGGTACCCCCGGTATTGCTGTCAAGGGTATACCGGTACCTGGGGTATATTTGGGTGGGCGTGCCGAATTTACCGAAGTGTCAGGTACCGGTATTGGAAAAATACCGAACTTACCGAAGTGTCGGGTACTGGTATTGTAATAATACCGAACTTACCGAAGTGTCGGGTACCGGTATTGGAAAAATACCGAACTTACCGAAGTGTCGGGTACGGGTATGGAGGCCGTACCGAACTTACCGAAGTGCCGGGTACCGGTATTTAACGAGAAAATACCGCCGGTATACTTCGGTACGTACCTTACTGAACATACCTTTGAAATTTTGTAAGTCAGCAGGTAGGCTGGCTAGATGGCTGCCATAGCTGCTTCGGGATTGCGCCACGGCCACGGCTCGGCGCGGCATGAGACCCGGTGTTCCGCAGGTTGAGGCACCTAGCCTCTCTACCCATGGGTCAAGGTGGGGCTGAACCGCTCTGGATAGCGTTGGTCAATTGCAGACAGAATACAGACATAATACCGGCATTTGATAATACTAGCGGTACGGCCACGGCTCCGCCTGTGGCGCTACCTTTGCATTGCCCATGGTACTGTTTGTAACAGTGTGCCGGGATGTACCACTGCACAGGAAAATAATAACCACCATGCGTGGAGGTATCGACCCAGGTGGTGTCTGTTTTCGTCCCCGGGTTATTGGAGTTGTAGCCGTCCGCAAGGACTTCTGATCCGGGCATGCGACGATATTATCCCCAGGTGCGGTGGGACCTCGCCGTTGCCCCGAGAGGCAACTCGCGCCGCGCGCTGGCTCCATGAGAGATATCTAATCGTAAATCAGCCCGCGGGGTTGGGGTTTCTACACCTTGTGGGGCGGTATCGACCCCGGGGGTGTCCGTTTTCGTTCCTGGGTTATTGGAGTTGTAGATGTATAGGAGGATTTATGACCCGCGGATGGGACGTTATCATCTCCAGGTGCCGTGGGGCTTCGACGTTGCCCCGGGGGGCAACTCTCGCCGCACATTGGCTTTATGAGGGCCAGGAAACCGAAAATTAGCCCGTGGGGTTGGGTTTTGCACACCTTGTGGGGCGGTATCGACCCGGGGGGTGTTTGCTTCGTCCCCGGATCGTTGGAGTTGTAAATGTATGGAAATACTTCTGACCTGGGGGTGGGCTCATATCATTCCTTGGAGCGGCGGGAATTCGCCGTTGCCCCGAGGAGCAACCCTCGCTGCGTGCTGGATCTCTCGGCTCCAGCGCCGCAGCTAAATCAGCGATCAGCCAACGGTGGTAGGGTTTGCGGGGCGGTATCGAGCCCGGGGAGGTCATTTCCGTCCCGGGGTTGTTGGATTTGTAGATGTATATAAGGATGTACGACCCGGGGATGGGCGTTATCATCCCTGGGTGCGGCGGGACTTCGACGTAACCCCTGGGCAAATATCGCCCCACGCTATCCCTATGAGGGCCAGGCAACCGCAAACCAACCCGTGGGATTGGGGTTTTCACACCTTGTGGGGCAGTATCGACCCGGGCGGTGTCCGTTTGTGTCCCCGGGTTTTTGGACTTGTAGATGTATGGAAGGAATTGTGACCCAGGGATGGGGTCATATCATCCCCGCGTACAGCGGGACCTCGCTGTTGCTCAGAGGCGCAACCCTCGCTGCGTGCTGGCTCCATGAACTACAGCGCCCCAGCAGAATCAGCAATCAGCCAGTGGTGGTGGGGTGTCCCACCTTGCGGGGCGGTATCGACCCGGGAGATGTACGTTTTTGGCCGCAGGTTGTTGGGGTCGTAGATGTATGGAAGGATGTATAACCCGGGGATGAAACATATTCATCCCCGGGTGCGGCGAGACTTCAACGTTGCCCCGGGAAGCAACTCTCGCCGCACGCTGGCTCTATGAGCGTCAGGCAACCGTAAAATGGCCCGTGGTATTAAGGCTCCCATACCTTGTGAGGCCGTATCGACCAGGGGGAATGTCCGTTGGCGTCACCGGGTCGTTGGAGTAGTAAATGTATGGAAATATTTCCGACCCGGGGATGTGATAATATCATCTCCGGGTGCGCCGGATCTCGCTGTTGCCCTGAGGGGCAACCCTCGCTGCGTGCTGGCTCCATGAACTTCAACGCCCGAGCCAAATCAGCAATGAGCCAGTGGTGGTGGGGTTTCCACACCTTGCGGGGCGGTATCGACCCGGGGGATGTCTTTTTTCGTCCCCGGGTTCATGGATTTGTATTGCATGAAATAATTTATGACCCGGGGATATGAAGTTATTATCCCCGGATGCGGCGGGACTTCGACGTTGCCCCGAGGCGCAACTCTCGCCGCGCGCTGGCTCTATGAGGGCCAGGCAACCGAAAATGTTCAGTGGTATTGGGGTTTCCACACTTTGCGAGGCGGTATCGATAGGGGGGATGTCCGTTTGCGTCCCGGGGTCGTTGGAGTTGTAGATGTATGAAAGGGTTTTGCGACGGGACCTCACGCTTGCCCTGAGAGGGCAACCCTCGCTGCGTCCTGGCTCAATGAACTCCAGCGTCCCAGCCAAATCAGCAAACAGCCAGTGGTGGTGGGGTTTCTACACCTTGCGGGGCGGTATCGACCCGGGGGATGTCCGTTTTCGACCCGGGTTGTTGGGGTTGTAGATGTACGGAAGGATTCATGATCCGGGAAAGGGACGTTATCATCCCTGGGTGCGGCGGGAAGTCGACGTTGCCCCGAGGAGCAACTCTCGCCGCACGCTGGCTTTATGAGGGTCAGGCAACCGTAAGTGTTCCCGTGGTTTTGGGGTTTCCACACCTTGAGAGACGGTATCGATCCGGGGGATGTCCGTTTGCGTCCGCGGGTCTTTGGAGTTGTAGATGTATGGAAGGATTTCTGACCCGGGGTTGTGGTCATATAAACCCCGGGTGCGGCGGGACCCCGCCGTGGCCCCGCGGGGCAACTCTGACTGCGTGCTGGCTCTATGAAATCCAGCGCCCCAGTAAAATAAGCAATCAGCCAGTAGTGGTGAGGTTACCACACCTTCGGCATCGACCCGGGGGGTGTCCGTTTTCGCCCGCGCGTTGTTGGAGTTGGGGATGTATGGAAGGATTCAGGACGCAGGGATGGGAAGTTGTCATCTCTGGGTGCGGTGGGACTTGGGGGGATGTACGTTTGTGTCCCCGGGTCGTTGGAATTGTGGACGTATGGAAGAATGTGTGATCCGAGGATGGGACTGTATCGTCCCCGGGTGCCCCCGGCTCCCTGAGCCTCAGCCAATCAGTGACCAACTGATGGGGATGGGGTTTCCATACCGTGCGGGACAGTGTCAACCCGGGAGAACGCGCTTTTTGTCCCCGGTTGGTCTGAGTTGTAGAGATAGATATGGGGGGGTTTGTAATACGGGGATAGGATCCTATCCTCCCTGGGTTCGGCGGAACCTCAGTGGCTCGTTTCAGCACCGATGTTCTAGAAAGAGCCAGCAGCCACTGGCATGGATTTGGGCAACCAATCAGCTGCTGGAATAGTAATTCCAAAATTGTAAGTCAGCAGGTAGGCTGGCTAGATGGCTTTCAGAACTGCATCGGGATTGCGCCACGGCCACGGCTCGGGGCGGCGTGGGACCCAGTGTTCTGCGGGTTGTGGTACTGTAGCGAAGGATAAGAGCCATTACAGACGTACGCCCTCATTTCTTGAATGACCTGTCCCCAGTCTCTTACCACTTCTTGTTCATTTCCTCCGTGATGTCTTCAGGTTGGTTCCTCTCGTTTTCTCGTCTCAACAGCTGCCTGCGAACTCCAGTCTCCTCGCAGTCCTCCTCCAAGAGTTAGCGCTACACAACCGATTTCCGTATGAAACCTTCGACAATGCCTTACTGTAACCATGGCCGTAATCAGTCTCGCTTCGCAGTTACTCAAGCACATTCACGTTCAAGTTCTCTTCCGTTTTTGCCTCATGGGTTTGTGTGTTTTTGGTTTTTGGACTGACGAGGGCGGTGCTTCCTTTGAACGGACAGGGAGTTGCACAGATCTAGGAAGCATTCCGCTACGTACGTATTTTACGTTACTTATGTCTCATTCCGCCGCAACACCCCCCCCCAGCACGGTTTCATAGGAATACTGTACTAACCGGGGAGCGGACACACTGGAGTAAGAGTGAGGGCCTTTCCCACACGTAGTCGTGTTTTGATTGCCGTAAGGCTCGAATGAGTGGGCTCTACCATTTGCATGGCAAGTCGTCACCCCGGGGGTAGGGACCCTGGGCCTCGTGCGTTTCCGAATTAGGTCCCAGATCGGTACTGTTGGACATGCCAAAATATCTCATCAGGCGCACCAGCTAAAAGCCTCTTATCCACCACTTCCCGGCTTTTCCCGTCAACCCGAGTAGGCCAAGGTCTTGATCCTGCTCGCTAGTCGATCTTCGTCTAACGTCTTCTCCCGTTTTCCATCGAACTCCGCTTCACGCTCCTCGAGTTTACGGGGAACAGGATTGCGAATTTCCGGTTTTCCTAGCTTTCAGGATCTCACGTTCGTTGAGTTCCCCCAATCTCCGTCTGCGTACCGAACCCGCCAGTACGGTGGCTTGTAGTCGAAGATTTTTGAAAGGTGACGTTTCTTGTTTCCTTCACCGTCCGCGAGTTCCCTCCAGATCACGGTTTCCACGGGGTGTTATTTCAACGCATGTTCACGGTCGATCCCATCTCTTTCCTTCTGTGTTAGCATCGAAGTCGGCCTTGCCCGGGACTCCGCTCCGTGATACGTCTCCCACAATGCTTGGAAAACGTCTAGCTGTAAGGCGGTGAAACTGTCTCGCGCCTCCTCCTCGGACAGCCACTGCGACTCCGTGCCACCCACGCATCGTCCCTTGTATCGCCACTTCCAAGCGTTGCACTGACCCATCACAGCCTCTCTGTCTATTAGGGTATACATAGGCGACGCTACAATCGACGGTTCCGCAAGTCCGAAGTCAACTCCCTATGCCATGTGAGCAAACTCGTCCTAGAAGTCATGACGGAGGTTGTCTGGACGTAAGTGGAACATTTTGACTCCGTTGGCGAATGCCTCGCCAATTCATCGTGACGATGTAGCTGAGTCCTGGTATGACAACTTCAGTCACCTCCTAAGGTCCGGTTCATTTCTCGTGGGCTAGTTTATGATGTATCCCCTCCCTTGCCACCACAGACCCCGCCTCGTTCACCAATACCTTGTCTCCGACAACAACACGGGTTCCTACCTAGGTCCGACCGATTTCAGCAGTCCGATTCTCACGAGTTTTCTGCCTGTCATCATGTCTTTTCGATAGAGCCTCCCGTACATCCCGTACCTCCTTGTACGCTTGACGTTTGTCGGCCACGTAACTGTGCATCCCGCCCCTGAAATCACCACAATCGATCTCGGGGTGCTTAGCATCAAGTTGCGTGCGCGTATCACGACCGAAGAAAAGACGGAAGGGAGTTGGCTTCCCCAGCAAGCGCAGGTCTGGAGTGGTGCGATAGATCCACAGTACCGGCTGCACGTACTCGACCCATCTGCGAGGCCATGTCTTGCACAGTGTTCCTAGTGATTCGTGCAGCCACCCCCCCAGTCTCGCAACCGTCCCCTGCGCACGAGGATGGTCGGCAGGCCCATAGGCGATGGTTACGTTCAACCACTTGCATAAGTGTTGCACCATCTCTGCCGTGAACTCAGATCCCGGATCACTGCGAACATACAGCGGTAGCCCAAAAGTAAGGATCACTTCGAGCAGGTTCCTCGCTACTTCGAGTGCTTTTTTCGTGGGTAGCGGGAAGGCGAACAGAAGGTTGCCCAAATATTCGAGTATAAAAGCTCGTGCGTCTGAGGCGATGGAAGCTTGGGCTAAGCTACTCGCTCCGGATACTCCTTCTTTCTCTCGCACCCCTTCAAACCTTCTGCAGGCGTCACCGATCACCACGTCTGGTTTCACCTCTCTTAACAGCTTTAGGCATTCCTCCGACCCTGTTGTCACCCTAAGTAGCCTCGCACCGATGTCCAGTCCGTTTGCTCTGATGCATTCCAGTGCTCTCCAGTCCTGGTCTACTGCTCCTTTGACTGTCAGCAATCCCTCCGATGTAAGGATGCTGCCTTCCCCCCCACAGTCGAGCATGACCACCACTGGAAGCTCCGGTGCAAAAACAAGCTCGGCCTGTTGAGTATCTGCCTCAGATGGGCCTGCGGGTGTGAATGCGACGGCTGCCAGCACTGCAATACTTTGAGTACTGGGTTCGTCCACACCTTCCACTCCTAAGAGCTCGAGGTGTACGCCGTCGAGCACTGCCCCCTCTGGCCCTTTGTAAAATTTTGGCAACGACTCGTCTCCTGGAAAAGAGACGTCGAAATACTCGATTACGTTGCTCTTGTTCGGTAACCGCGACATGGCGTCCGGGAGCTGATGTTGTGTCCCCGGCCTCCACTTCAAGGTTATATCGTGCTCTATCAACCTCAGAGCCCAGCGGTGGTATTTCGGTGTTAGGGATTGGCGTTTAAAGAGCCAAGTCGATGCCGACCAGTCCGTGATGAGCGTGAATGGCCGCCCCCAAGAATAGGGTTGGAACTTGTTCACCGCCCACATGACCGCCATGCATTTACGGTCTGTTGCTGCCCTTTTTGAGGCCCCTCTTGACCACCTCTTGCTGGCATACGCGATCACCATCTCCACTCCTTCGATGCATTGCGTTAGCACCGCCCCTGCTCCTATCTCACTGGCGTCGGTTTACAGCAAGAACGGTTTTGTCTACACCGGCAGGGCTAGAATTGGAGGTGACGTCAACGCCTCGATTAGCGCATTAAAAGCCTTGTTCTGCTCTTCTCCCCACGGAACTTTCTCTTTCTTCGCTCTCTTGGTTCTGAACCATGGATCTATCAGCAAATCGGAAATGGGCGCTACCACTGTGCTATAATGGGGTACGAATTGCCGTAAGTACCCTTTCATGCCCAGCAGCACTCGCACCTCCTCCACCGTGTTTGGTCTTGATAGCTGCGTGATAGCATCGATCGTGTTCGAGGCCGGCCTGGTACCAAGCCTATCCACGATCGTGCGGACGAACTCTATGACCAACTGAACAAAATGCGATTTCTGGAGATTGACGGTTAAACGTGCTTGCCGTAGATACTCGACCGTTTGTCGAAGCAGACCCCAATGATCGTCAAGGGTTTTGGACGGGATGGCGATGTCGTCCAACCAGTTCTCGATTCCTTTATCCTTGCCTGGTAACCGTCGCCCTCCCACTTAGTTTACAAACGCGGATAGCACTGTCTTCAACCCGAAGCCACAGCGAACGTACTCGTATAGCTTCCCGTCAGCGTCTCGAAACGCTGTCATGTGTCGATCGTCTTAATGGATCTCGCGCTGTAAGAATCCTGAAGCCAAATCGATGCTGGAGAAATACTTCGACCCTTCCATGTCGTCCATAATGTGCTGCAAGTCCCCGAGTCCACCACTCTGTGATTTGATAAGCATATTGGCACCTCGAAAATCCTGCACAACCCGCACTGTCCCGTCTTTCTTGCGAACCGTCGAACAATTGGCGGCCCACTCGGAAGTTGATTCCCGAATGGATCCGTTCTTCAGGAGTTTCGCCACCTCAGTCTGAATCATCTCGCGCTGTTCCGGGCTGTAGTGTCGAATGGGAGCCATGTATGGTTTGACGTTGGGATCTTTGAGCTCCAGTCGCATTGGCACTCCTTTGCATGCTGGTACGCTCTTGGGGTTGACCGCGAGCACATCGATGTATTCGTTGAGAATGCCCATCAGTGTATGCTTTTTTGCTGGACTGAGTTGTCCGAAGTTGGCCTCCCCCAGATCCACTGTGGGGATCTCGCCCGGAGTATCTGCGATTTCACTACCTTTGTCGAGTTGCTCCGGTGGTCTCCCCTTGTCTTTCTCGTTGATAATCTCATCCTGTTTCGGGCCTGTCGGTTCCACCGACACCGGGTTCATGAGTGCCTTCATGCGTTCTCGATCGTAATTGTTGACAGCGTAAACCGTCGTAACCACCATGCCCTCCTGGATCTTCACGTTATCCTGGGTAACATTCGACAACTTGCATTGGAGCGGTATACACGGGAACCACCACCACTGTGGTCCCCTTGGTACTCCAAGATCCACTCCTTGCTTAAGATCATAGCGGATAGTTGGCTATACCACTACGAGCTGTTGTGCTTGAGGTTGAGGGATTTTGACAAAAGCGTCTACCTCGATACAGGTACCTCCCGGAACCTCTACGTCTTTCGCAATGCGTAGTTTCCAGTGCAGAGTGCCTTCGTCCTCCCATACAGAACTTCCTAACTGCATAATCCCACCGGAATCTTCGGTTTCTCCAACTCTTCCAGTTCTCGCTCGTCTGTCGATGGTTTCACCTCGCAATAGTGGTCCCACTCGGCATACATCGCTCCTGTCGGGGCTTCTCCGACCTCCTTCGGGGCGGATGGTACCCACGATGAGGATAGTGTCGGCCGGATACCCTCCTCGCCACCGAAACTGATGACACTTCGATGATCCGTCATGAACCCAGCTTCAAGCACCATCGCGTACTGAAGTCCTTTCACCACCCGGAACTTCACACGGAAGATCTGGTCAACCGGTTCAAAGACCAGCGGTAGCAAGCACGAGCCTACCACTTCCATCGGGTGTACGGCGCTGTTCTTTGGGTTTTCTGCGCTAAATAGGCCCTTTCCCGTTGGACTCGCCAGCGGTTTGCTCCAACCATGACGTTTCTCAATGGACTCGATGAACTGCCGTTACACGTAGTTTCTGCCGCCCCAGTATCCACCAGCATCGCAATCGGAAGTCGCCGGTTGGGGTGTTCGAGAGCCTCCTCACCGCTCCCGGTGCAGCACCGACTCCTAAGCGCTCTTCTGTCCTTCGACCTCTATTTCCATAACTAGGCAGTCGACCATGCCTTGGGTATCCTTAGACAACCCTCCGGTTATGTTGTATATCGGATTAGGCTGTCTGTTGGCCAGCGAAGCCTGGCTGCTGTTGACCAGCGAACCCTGGTTGCTGCTGATCAGCGAGCCCTGGCTGCTGTTGACCAGCGAAGCCTGGCTGCTGGTGACCAACGAACCCTGGTTGCTGCTGATCAGCGAGCCCTGGCTGCTGTTGACCAGCGGACCCTGGCTGCTGTTGACCAGCGAACCCTGGCTGCCGTTGCCCACCGAAACCTGGCTGTTGTTGCCGCGGACGCCTGGGCATCATTGGAGGTCCCCAGCGCGATCTAGGCTAGGGTTCGGTTGCGCTCCTTTTGGTGCTGTCTGTGGACCCCATCGTCCTCCGACCTTAAAGGGCGACGGTAGAGGGGGAGGGGACATCTGATTATACCCGCCTCCCGCCCCTATAGGATTTTCCGGTCCTGTGGCCCCTTGTTCTGCACCACCCTGCGGACCCCATCCAACCTGGCCGCCCTGTGGTGGGCCTCCAGCCTGGTCGGTATGTGGCGGGCCCCCCTGTGACGGGCCTCCCCTCGAATAAGGTCCACCAAAAGGTTCCCAAAAAGGTCCTCCTCTTCCTTCCAGGGCCGTTTGGCGACCTTTTTATGTTCTTCCCTTTCATCACTCCTCCCCCCCTCCCCGGGATGCCGCCCGTTTCCCTTTGACGAAACATCTCGCTTTGTTGTTGTGTAGAGCAAAATGAACTCGACGAAGCTGTGCAGTACACAACCGGCTCGACGACGCTGTGTTGTACCCGATGTACTCGACGAAGCTGTGCAGTACACGACGGGCTCAACGACGCTGTGTTGTACCCGATGTACTCGACGAAGCTGCGCAGTACACGACGGACTCGACGAAGCTGTGTCGTACAAGGCGGAGATGGTGTCCGACGATGTAGTCCAGGGAGACGAGTGGAGTCTAAGGGATCAACGGAGTCTAGTAACACCAGGTTGTCTCCATCCAACAAGCATAAGAAGTGGCTCGGGACAAAGTGGGTGGGAAAATATTTGGAGTAAATGTATATCTACCTTCCTGGTATATTGAAAGCTGTTCACTTATCATAAAATATGTACGTATGGAACGCTTCGAAAGATCGAGTCTTCACTAACAGAGTGACGTATGGAATCCCCCAGGTATCTCAGACACATCAATCTAATTGTAGGCATTAGCTATATCCGTCATTGTTGTACATCCTTTACACATTATCTCAACGAATCTGGAACTAACAGCAGTATCTATCATTTTGTAAACATCTATCGAGGTATAAACATCCATTCATAGAGGAACAATCGATAAGGGTTTCAGGATCTACATATATTCATGCATACCTACAAGTAGGAATTCTCGACGCAGCCTTGAAAATATTTGTAAAGTACGTCGTAGCTCCCCAGATGTATGTAGCTCCACTGAATGCAGTAATTCCCATGATGTGTATAGCTCCACTGAGATCTGAAGTATTATTTTAATCAATCAAACAAATAACATTAATGCATTCCCGAGATATCCTCAAACTTCCAACGTACTGCTATGATATCAAGCTTTCCCTGTTGCCGACTCCCTAAGCCATGTTTTCAATTCCGTTAAGTTCTCAGGATGACAAAGAGCAGCAATAGAAAGGCTTACATTCCCCATACATTATTTTCACTACTGTAGAACCCGTTTGCAGTATCACTACCCCTGGAACACCTGTGAGAACGGCCTTGCAGTGCCTGTAGAAGCTGCGAAGAAAATCACCATCATAAAGGCTAAAATCATATGGCCTACAAAAAGCCAAATTGCCTGCAAAAAGCCGTTGTCTTGCGATCGTGTCATAGTATGAATCAAGTGTAGATCAACCAACAGACCCGAACTCATTTTCAACCTGTGTGATGAACGTAGGCACATTCCTATAGTGATGTATCACGCAACAAGTACTTAAACGAAGTCGGACAAACAAAAGCGAAACCAAAGAACTTGTACAGTAGTTGTTAATCCTCCAAACCAATCGATTATTCCACATTGAGTCATTTCAGACGCACCATACAAAAACCAAGTCATTTCAGACCCAACATACAAAAACCAGGTAATTTTTAGACCTACCATACAAAAATTAAATCATTTCAGACCCCCATACGAAAACCAAGTCATTTCAGACCTACCATACGAAAACCAAGTCATTTCAGACCCACCATACCAAAACCAAGTCATTTCCGACCCATTATACAAAAAACAAGTCATTTCAGACCCCCGCAAGTGGAGCAGATCCTCATTGCCATAGCCTGCACCATCATGCGCGTGTACCGCCTAAATGGAGGGCAAAGGGGGTTTTGGAGGCACGTTGTCGACGTTTTTTCCTGTTTTTTTTCCCACCAATGCACACAAGTTGACGACAGTTACTAATATCCTACTGAGCGAGTTCCTGGCGACAGCTATACTACCTTTTGGCTCGATGTTATGTCACTGGGACCGGCCAAGCTCCTCAACTGAGGAACTACCGCAGTTAGTGTGATTCATTTACTGTGTTTAGTATATGGTTACTTCGCATGTCATATGTACCAGGTACGAGGGTATGGTAGCAGTAAAAGAGAAGGAAGACGAGATACACGCATATATCCAGTCAGTTGATAAGCCATAAATAAACTGTCGATTGGTTTGCTCTAGTCGGAGATGACAGTCCCGCTATCCATGGCATCATCCATATTTCTCCGCGCATCCCTCCTCCACATAATACATGATGGGGTATATAAACTCCGGTTTAATTACTCCTACAAATATGTTGTACCGGTATTACCAACTATAGTTCATGAAACCGTTCGAGAGGTATGGCCTACCGTCGGCGATCGTACTATGGTATACGCCCTTGAAACAGGGGGCTTGTTTTCTTCAATGCCTGCAGCCTCACCATTGCCGAGCGGGAACGCTACCTCGCGTCTGCCAATGGTAAGCCTTACTGGATGTGGCAACGATTTACTTACTCAATTTTCGCCACAAAACAAATGGTTTTCAACCCGAGACCGTGAAGCGTAGGTGGCTTCGTACGTCGGTCTCTCATCCACGCTCCCGAAAAAAAGGACGTAACCGACGGAAACGCAGCGAAGAAACATATGTATGTACTTCGGAACAAATCTATACACTCTCTTGGGGCCTGAGAAGGAGAGCATTAGGGTATAAGGTATAAGTCGCGTGCTACAATAGAGGTGGCACGTTTTGGCTGAATCGTTTTCTGAACGATCGGGCTCTGTAACCCAAATTCGTCGGACTTTCATTTTTGTGACGAAATGTTGTTTAGAGTATACTTCGGTCATGAGATTGTTCATTCGGGAGCACTTTTATTCCCCTCCAAAATCGTTTTTCGGTGAGGTATGACGCTCTTTAAGTGAGGAGCTCAGACAAACCATGATGCATCTCTATCGTAGCATGCGTCAAATCGTGCCGACCTTAGCAACGGGCTCTCCGAGGTTGGAGGATGATACAAATTGGTGCCCGAGTTCCATTGCAAAGACTCGTACGGCACTGCCGCAGGTTCATGTACGCGCACTGCTGGACATATGCTGCTCGTACACTATTGAAATCATCGAACCTCATTGTTTTTCATGCGGCTATCTCGGGGCCTAAAATGGGCTAGTATCTCTTCAATGCACGTAGTTCCGGCTTAACGTGGGGACACTCTCCTCCAAATTCGGAAATACGAAGTTGATGCACGAACTGTAAAACAGGAGGAGGAGTTCACATCAGCTGGTTCACTCGTATAGAGCATGAAGTTGCCACCGGATGCGAGAACCCTTTCACTAGTGGTCTTAGTGTTCAACGCACAATGCAGACACGGTGTTGAGAGGGCAAATCTCCTCCGAGAAGTGCAAGTAGTCTGCACTGATATTGGTAAAGAGCAATGCACCCTTTAGGGGTGGGGGGCAAACGTCTGAGCGTCTTGCTTGAGGAGGTCAATACACCAGCCGAATCACGACTTCGGAGAGGTTTGTTCTCGAAACCCTGCCGACGTTTGTAAGCGCTACACGTAGTTCTAAACGGTCATAAAACATGTGTTCTGATACAATTATTACGCTGACATGTACAGTATTTGATCACGTGAAGAGCTTGACCGGCTAAACCTCATCTAGCCAGAAATAACCACAGCTACCGTGCGCTAAGTCTGTAGCAAGTCAATTCTCGCGAGCATACGGACAGTAAACTAGAAGAATCAACGTAACAACCGATGACGGAACGACTCCGGTGCGCCAACGCTCTGTCAACGGAAAACATAAACAAGGGCAACGGTAAACATTCATCACTTTCCATTTGTGCAAATACGTGCTCCCACACATACCGTAGCATGCGTCTCTATATTATCATTGCCTGAGCGTGCCAACCAACCTGCCTACTGCAGTTGTTTCCGGAGAATTTCACGGGTAGTTGGGGGTTATTGTTTTTGAGACCATGTTAGGGTGAGATTATTGGCAAAGTTTACAGTACTCACCCATCCTTTTAGCCTACGCAGAGGCAGGGAGTATACCCAGCCATGACACTGGTTCGGCTCTAACATATTGGTTAGGTCTTCATCGCGGTCGTTGATGTTGTAGCCGAATCTCCTCGGAAACTTTGGGAGCAATCTGAAGTTTCCTTGGGGTTAATTGGGCGGCTCGCGCGAAACCTAATACCTGGTAGAGGCTATACCGTGAAGATCGTTGAGGTTGCTCGGGTGCGCGGTCGTTTTTCATCGCATAGTTTCTAGACAATAGAAAGGCCATCTCCCACGGCGAATCGGATATCAAACCTGAAAATGGAGGTTTCAACACTTTCACAGGAAGGCGTGTTTGACCCGGGAAACATGCGAATCAGGACTGCTTTTCTTGAATCCCCTCAAGCCATTTTGAGGGACGCATCGAACACCGCTTGCCATCCCTTCAGGGTGTTTTGTTTATGCATTGTCGACATACTCCAGTTTTCTAAAAATCAGTTTCGTGTGCGATGCAATCGAAAAGCAGGCCACATTTTCAGTTGAAACGTCGACGTACAGTTGAAAATTTGTTCCTGACTAATTGATCGGAAAAAGGTATTACAGTACCGTCACATTTCGAACAACCCTCCTGAAAAACGAAAGACGGTGCTAAATACCTCTCACCAAAAAACCGCAAGTATTCTGAGAAGCGCCATCACAATTCGGTTCGACTCCGAGTGTAAAACACGTGAAAGCGTGTACAAAACACAGTTTTGAGTATTTGTTTTCTATTATCAAAAGTCATCCGTAGGAAATGGCATAAGGGTGCGAACGGAGAACAGCATATTTTTTAGGGTGGTGTTTGGTAATTTTCCCGTCGTTGTTTTACCGCCCTGGTGGACAGTCCCGGTATTTGGGCGGTTTGCCGTCATATCATACCGTCAAGCAACGATCTACCGTCTACCGCCAACAAATTACAGTCATGTTTCATTACCGCCGAACAATTACCGGCATATTTCATGTTACCGTCTTCCGCCTAAAAATTACCACCAACTCTAGACACCGCCAAGAAAGCACTGCCAACTCTCAATGCCGCCGAGAAAGTGCCGCCAACACAGGATACCGCCGAGAAAGTACCGCCAACACTGGATACCGCCAAGAACGTACCGCCAAAACTGGATACCGCCAAGAACGTACCGCCAGAACTGGATACCGCCCAACAGTCACCGCGAGTACTGGATACCGCGCAAACTTGACGGATAGTATTCGTTTGTTTTCTTCGATGTTGTGAATAGTTTAGGTTGGAAATGATAAGGGGGATTTAGACGAGGCTGAGGCTATACCCCAAGCGATTTCATAATTATTTCTTGATTTTCCTTCGGTGGTGGTTGAGACTGCTCAATTTCAATGTGATGATACGATGATAAGCTACTTACATAGGTGGCCTGCCCGTTCATGAGGCACCGAAAATACCGGCATATTTGGTGTTACCGTCTACCGTAAACAAATTACCGTCATGTTTCATTACCGCAGAAACAGTACCGTTATATTTTGGTATTGCCGTCTGCCGGCAAGGGCGTTACCGTCGAAAGACGAAGTACTGTCTACCGTCAGCGAATTACCGTCATGTTTCATTACCGCTGAACAATTACCGCTATATTTTGGTATTACCGTCTCCGCTAAAGTCGGTACCGCCAAAAAACGAAATACCGCCAACCGCCAAACAAATACCGACAAAAGGCAGTACCACCCCGTCTGACCCCGACTTAAATATCGTTACCGAACAACACCCTGATGTTTGTGAGAGGCTCTTGACAAGCGTTTCTCCGAAGCCATCGCCCTCGGGACAAATCGATCACTGAAAAACCGATCATCCGCGATTGCCAACGTGCGAACTCCACGCCTTTTATGAAAATATTTGTGTTGGGCATACATTACTGGGCTTTCAAGAACTGTTCGTAGAAACGTTGGCCCGATGGCAGCTAAAGCACTACAGTTGAAAACACTCAAATGACAGCTAGACGTTTCCGGCCATTTCGAGGGAACTATGCGCCGCCGGACATAACGTAAATGTGCCATTAATGGTAAGTTTTCGCTGGGCAATAAATATCCATGTCGTGAACAAAACGAAAACCACTGCCCACAATGGAATTCGTCAGTATCTCGGAAGATTTATAATATGCCAATACTTACCCGAAACATCGCTACTCGCACTAATGTTCGTCGACGTTTGGTTTTCCCGAGCCCTATGCAGCTACAGGACGTGTGACGATGTCCGAAAACCGGGACAATAGTATATACCGGTATATACATAAGGCGGATCCCTCTTCGTTAGCTACCCTAGCTGCGCAAGTTGTTCTAGCCATCGAGCCTTCGTCAAATACATGGGCACGACCTCGAAGCGCAGGGATCAATTCGGAGTATGCACGCGTCGATCCTCACAATTGAGACTCCTTTTGTTCCTGTCTGTGCGTATGATCTGGACATACCTTTTATCTGCGTTCCAATCCGACAGGTTTATCCCGGTGATTTCCGAGACTTGGTTTGGCCATCGAGATGTCTATAGAGAAGGAGCGAGCGGGTTCGAGCAACCTTGTAGGATTAACGCCATGCGTGCGGGCTTGGACAACTGCCTTCGCGAGCGTAGCGTCAGGCGTACCGGGCTGGTCAACATTACCTAACTAGGGCCATACACACAATTTATCAAAATCGGTCATACCATTCAGGTCGGCCTTCTGGTAAAGGAGATGTACAGACGACAATGTCGTGTGCTGCACGACGCACACACATGTCACCTGGAGCGCCGTTCTGTCTTGCTGCCGTCAAACGAAACATTATAGGGCATTCACCCGTAGTTTGTCGGGGGTATCAACACATAGATACAAGGGGGGCTTTGCCCCCAGCGGGTTATAGCCCGCCTTGGCTCCGACCATGCCGGTACTAACCGAAAACGTTGTCCAAACGAGTCCGTAAATGCGACATTACAGTGAAGCAGGACATGAAAAAAAAAACTTTTTTGATTGAGAGGACAAAAATATTGGAATAATTTTATATGCACCACCATCAAATACAATTCCACCCAAGCCGGTACTGACAGAGGATGTAGGGAAGTCGAGGCCATAAATGCGACTGCAGTAGTACCGCCAAGGAGTACATACAAACTAGATAATGTTTCAGTGAAGAGAGTAAAACACACTGGAATCATATTGTTTTAACCAGTGACGAATACATTTTGCTTTATACATTTTTCCATCCGGGACACGTTTTTATATATGTTTGTCACTTGGCACAGTGTGTAATGTATATACATGAAAACACGTACAGTACCGAGAGTTGGCCGCGAAGTACACTAAAAGCCGACTCAAACGTCTAAAATAACGCCTTCAATTATCGATCGGATATGGTTCGTTTGTCGTCTCCCCTCCTGGGCCAATTTCAAGGTGACGCTGCTGCCTACTGGTACTTCTTCGCACAACAGCAGCAAAAGCACTACTAACATGAGAGCTTGTACGACCGTATACCTTGAGCAAACCTACTTGCACCATCCGCTAAGACACAACGTGATATCGCAACGTTGCTGTAAACCACAAAACGCAGCAGCAGCAAAATCAGAGTAGAAACATGGCGCCAAACAAAACCAAAGGAAAGCCTATGCACGCAGGTGGCGGCACCCCAAAAAGAAACAACGACACGATCGTTTCAGGATTTGACCAAGGGGCCGGTCGGAGTGAAAGAAGAAATGATGTTCGCGAAGGCACACGGACTAAGCTAATTTTTGTCATATATTGGTGCCTTTGCACAAGCACGGTAAGACACTTCACATTGGAGCGGTTGTTTCCCTATCAAAATTTGATCCTAGCGCACTCCCCCGCGACAAGATGAGATCACGGCCGATGCTGGCCCTGGCAACGTCGGGACGCGCGTCGAACAGACAGCGCACCGAGATGTGGAACGCATCTCAAACGAGCTTACCTTCCGCTCAAAACCTTCCACAAACTCGACTTTCAAACTACTGAGAGGCGACCTCTTACATCATGCTATCTATTTATATACGGCTGCAAAATGTTTGAAAGGGAGGATAAGCGAGAGAACATTAAAACGTCCCACCGCAACCATGCGGCACCAGTCCAGCAGCTCAACGGTCGCTGTGTGTCACTCGCGACATGCGATTGGTTAGATATTTTCGCTGTACCGTGCGCCACAAGAGCTGGTGTCCGCCGCCCATTTCATTGATGAATTAGACAACCCCGCGCTGACTTTGACAAACTGCAAATCATTCTCGAGACCAACAGGCGCTACAGTACCGTGTCGGCAATTTTGTGCCGCCGGCGCCGCTGCATGCCCCCGCCCCCCTCTCACAAACTACGGAGCTTTTCACATATAACAAGCCCAACCTAAAACACACCAACATAAACCATCGATCAGTACATTGCATGTTCGGTTTCAGGGCATGTCAAGTTCAGGAACTAGTATACTGGGAACCTGTAAGACTTTGTTTTCTTTCGTGTTCAGTGCGCGTAACTCTTCACCCCGACTTAATCGAGTCATACATGCTTTCCGGTACTTTCGGCCTACCGGTATGCGTGACTGGGTAAACAACTGGATACAGTAGGCGCCAGCAGTTAATCACCCCCTGTTTCGGCGAAGGCGAGCGGCTTACTATGATGTCAACGTTAAGTACACGCTCTCAGAGCTATTGCATAGGGTATCGACTGTCTGTGTTTGCTGCATACACACGCATATCTGTAATTTATTATGTAACGGCTGAGCGTATATTTCGTCCCAGTGCGAAAGTTCAGACATACACGGTCCAAGAATGTACGCCGGGCCTTAGCCTGGAGTCACAGATGCAGACTCCTACTCTACACTGATGCGTCAGTTTATGGGGTGCCACCGTACATACACGGCAACACCATGGAACCCTCTTGTCACACCAGCATTCTCAGTAAACCTTTTGTGCGCGAGAGATATACTTTCAGCAACAGCCTACCTCCGAGGAACGCAGACGGTTCGACCATTATCCAAACACCAACCTACCCGAACGCTCCTCACTAGGACACGTACTATGAAATATGCTGGTCACCAATCTCCGGTTTTTCCAAACAGAGGACCAACCGGTATACACCTCTCACTCAGCAATCAATTTACAATGTCCCGTCATAGCCAAGGCGACTAAACGTCTCGCGCGTGAAGGTAACAAAGACGCAGGGGATGCCGCTGATACCCGGATTATTCTGTATCAAGTGCAGTCAGCACCCCCGCTTTACCCTCCAGCTAGTACCGCACCACACTACTTCAATTAATTGCACCAAAGTACGACTGCATAGTACATGCTTCAAACTCCCTCCGTTTGGAGTTCCCCGCAGAAGTCTGGATGGCGATTTATTTCGGGGTCGGCAATGATATCGCAGATCTCGAATTCCCGGGCCCCCGCAGAGACCGCGACGATATCGGAGCCGACACGGCAGCCGGCGCTCTAGGGGGAACATATGGAACACGCAGGACGGGTTTCAGTATTCAAGTGTGTTGAGTACGTTCTGGTTTGAAGACCCTCGTTTGTCCCGAACGTTAAGGCTTAACATTTTGGAATGTACCCCCCACTAACCAATATATCTCGCCGTAGCCCAAACGAAGGCAACACTCAACTTGGTTGTTTTTCACGGGATATCGCCGATTATGCGGGTAATCGAATCCTTACCCCATGAGAACGTATCACCACTTGCGAGCTGCACCCTCGGCAATCCATGTCTACTGTACGCCAGACCAAATTGCGCGGCAAGCGACCTATCCACGGGATAACAGGTGGATTAAGCCAACGGCTGTTATCTGAAACGGCGGAAAGTGACCCTTCCCTCCCACGTCAGTTGCACAATAGCTGCTGGCGGGTGATACATATTTCCTACTCATTTCAATGTTTGGCAAATACCGTATCGATCGATTTCTTCGCTCTACGTACAGCAACTCCAGTAAAAATTATTGCGTTTCCCAAGCGTACACGGTGTCGAACTGTACGTTACGAGAATTATCTGAGCGGGCACTGTCAAATGGCGTGCAAGCCTCGAGCTTCGAACTGTACTAATGCAATATGCAACACGCACGTCAGAACACCGCCTCTCAGTTAACCCAGGTCCTATAATCTAGAGTAGAATCGCTTTCAAAACTATTCCTAAATGCGCCCCCTGGATGGTTAGGCGCTACGATGCATATTTCTCGTACCCCTGCGCAAGCAAGTCCATGATTACGCCCTCCGCGTACTAGCCGCTAGGTCGCCGTGTTCACAACACCCGGCGATAACCGTTGATGCCGGCCTTCCCCAGGTGGACCCGGGATATGACGCCACTCTGGCCTCGCGCACGTCACCGTCACCATCGTCTAATGGGGTTTCGACCACCTCATCAAGGGAAGGGGGGATAGGGGGCAACCTCATTCCGACGAACGTGGGCAGGTTGCAGGTTCGCTTCAAAAACTGTCTGGTCACGCCGGTCCTTCCTTCTGGCACCCACACTGTCCGCGATGTTTCTGCGCGGGACATTTGTTCGCTGTGAGGCATAAGGCCTTCTCTTTGGACTCGATGTCTCCGACAACGTCACCGGCCCCCTTCATGCGGATCCGGGGATGAACTGTTTGGGCATTGCTTTTGTCGGTGACGATGATGCTCACGTTCCCTGTGTCCTCTTTGCGTACGAATACTCGTATCCCGGAGGAAGAGTCGTTATCGGTGTTGACCCCGGACATAGCTACGGCTCGAAAAAGATCGTCCCGGTCGTAGACGTCCATGACCACGCTAGAGCGGAGACATAGCGACATCGTCAAACCAACGAGCGTCAGCAAAGTAAGGTACGCGAGGCAGAGTAAAGAATCCGCGTTGGATTCCAACCCGCATGCTATAGTCTCCAGGTTTTCTATCTTCACGAAGTCATTGGTGTGGTGCTCGCCGAACGGCCTGGCACCTGTACGGTTGTTGCTCCATGAGTGTCCACTCTTACTCCACATCCGTACCATCTCGAAGCTTTACTGGCCGCTTGCCTTGCCGTGCACAACTGCAGTCACTACAGCCTGAGCGATCCGTGTGGTGGCCGCGATATGAAATTCGTGGTTCAGCTCGGTGGAGCTGCCGTACGTTCTACCGGCAGTCCAGACGGAATACATGAAGCTAGGGTGGATGATGGTCTCCTCCACAATAATGTACACCTTTCCATCCGACCTCGTCAGCAGGATGGCGGGGGGCGGAAGGATCGTGTCAGTTGATCCGTCCCGTACGTTGGATAGTTCAGGTCCATTCGTGCATTCGACAACGTTTCCCCATATGTCTCCCCCGTGGTACATCTCCCTCATGCTGTGCTGTTCGCTATCTGCGCACTGCACAATCCCCACCGTAGTGTTATCCGCGCCCAGGTAGTACAGTTTAGCCGGTGCTTCTTGCGCGACGGGCGACCAGGAAGCTACGCGAATCTTGCCGTTGACCGGACCATGGTGACACGTACCGTTCCCAATCACATTGTACATGGATTCGGCATAGCTGTCATGAACGTTGGACAGGCTTCTCGAACCAGGGTCTTCGCAGTCGAAATCCGCCTTCGGTATCACCTGCTTCCGTGAGGTACACACGACCGACACACATAATTATCATTCATCGACCCACAACGAACAATTTATGAGTTGGAGTTCAGCATAAAGCGTACACACGTGGAGACATTATAACGCCTTATGAGCAGCTTTTCGCGGGCGATGCCTTGAGCGAGCAGACAGGTGGTATAACCGTGGAAGCAGACCTTCCGGGAACTACAGTAGTGGCGTACCTGCCAATCGCGAACAGTAGATTTGTCAGTACCAGCGACGAGCACCACCGGGGGCGGTCGATTGAGCATTTCGGCGTCGCCCTCGACAAAGGCCAAGCCCAACGATAGCTCCAAACCACAGGATGCCACCGAAGAAACGGCGAGTAGCACGGTTATGATCCGCGCGGCGTCCCATTTCCCTCGACCTCGGCACACCTCTGCCACCAGGGAGTACTGTGTAATTTCCACCGTCTGCCGCTGTTCAATGGCTCGCCAGGCGCGGTGGGCCCTCACCGTCTTGAACGCAGACGAAAGCATAGGGTGCAAGATGAAGGCCAGGATAATGAAAGACGCAGCCATGGCTCCTGTACCGTCCACGCCCATAGTGTTTATCGACCAGGTTCCCTTCGAAATGAAGGTAAGTAAAGTCATTTCGGCGCGGGGTGTTTCGTTGCCCCCCCGACGATGGAGTAGTTTTTGTTTTGCTTGCCCTTATCACCACTTCCGCCCCTGCGTACGAAAGGGACTGGTTTGACAGAAACCGTACTGCTGCCAGACGCTTGTCGAGGTTTCGTATCTGTGCACGACGTCTCGCGGTTCTCCCCTTAAACAAGTGCAGAGCTTTTCGCCTTGTTTACCGATTCGTACCGCCTCTCTCTTGATGGAGAACAATGTTGCCTTGTCTGTGATCTGTCGGACGAGAGGCAACGGAAGGGGTCCAACTGGTTCAGCACGGTGTCCACGGTCTTGGTTAAAAACTACTTTCGACTGACTAGATGTTGGGATGTGGTTTATACCAACGGAAGGGTTACAGCACTGGGTATGTTGTGTGTTAGGGAGGCCAATGTCACAAACGCTAGGGTGGAGTCTTGTTGTATGAGCTCTTCGCATGAGCAGCTCAATGACCCAACAGCAAAGAGTCTCGGAATAAATTTGCCATAAAAATCTGACCAACACATGTATGCACTGGTGTCTTGAAACGAAACAACAGAAGCGTCGCCAAATGATCATAGTAGCCGCCCCTAGTCATCAATTCAGATGGTCATAGCGTAAAAAGGGACGGCCAGGTTAGGATACTTGAGCGGCCTTAGCTACCCGATTACTGATCTCTCACTCGAAACCAAACGACGGATCCGTCCCCTGTTCCTCAAACGATTCGGACCGGGGTAGGACGATATGTCGACTAATTTTCTTAGTCTGAACAGTCTACGCACTGAAAACCAACATTGGATGGTACCCTGCTGTACGTGTGTGTAACATAGACTGAGTCTGAAACGAGTTAACTAGACACGAATCGCACACACCACAACGTCCTCCTGCGGATGTACCAGTAGCCCGACAGGCGAAAGCCTTAACAATTTAATATGTACAAGACGGCTCATACACAATGGCCAGGTGGCATATATAGGGTTTACATGATATGGCCCCTGCTTGCGCGGATGGGATCGTTACAATCTAGACGGTTTGCAAAATAGGCCATGGGGAGCCGCGATGAGATCGAGAAGATGTACAGTAGATGCGGTATATTAAAGATATTAGGGCGCGAACGCCTACATCTCTGATCAATGTCCATCGCCACTTCTTTTGCCGGGGGCAGCAGTAGATGGCACCACTGTAGTACTGCTGTAGCCAAGTAGAGCAGTCGATAAGCCGTAAGGAGCAGTAGGTAGCATTACTGTGCTACTGCTGTGAACGGGGTAGCAGAAGTCACGATAGGTGACCACGTCGGTAGCTTCGGAATCGCGACGAGCCAAGAAACAAGTCTACCCGAGCTACGTACGCCCGACCAGAACTGGGATCGGCTGACCGCTATTCGTCGGCCAACGTAGGTAGCACTGGTTCCGCCAGTAGCGTGTAACAGTAGCCGAGCGCGGCAGCAGCACCGGTGATTATATATGCAGCAACAGCAACACACGAAGTATTACGTTGCGGTTCGACTAAGATGCGGCGTAACTACGACGAGTTTTTTTAGGACCCCGACGTGTTGTATTCGTTGTTGTTGTTTGTTGTTTCTCGTACACGTGGTCCTCCAAGTACATATTGTTGTAGCGAACGAAGGATCACGGTCTGAGTAGCTGCGACAGAGAGCGCGCGCTCGCCCCCACCCTTGTTCACTCCTCTAACCACCACCTCAAGACTCAGATGTATATTGTTCTGCAAGTTTGATGGCCCAATAAACGGCCTTTCTACAAAACGTCACTCTTACCTGTGCCCGCCTGGGAGACCACCTGTCAAGGGTCTAACAACTATACCTGAACACGGTAGATATATCATGGACTGTCTGACCTGTGTACATTTAGTTGTAAGTAGTTTACCGCACAGCGGGGGGGCGACGGTTTCTTAATCGTTTCAGTCTTGTCTATTTTACGCACACCGGTGCAAACTCTACGATACGCACGATACGCGATAACCACTTCATATTACAATATATTGGAGATATTGCTTGATGTACCATGTGTATACACAACACAAATGTAGACCCTAGCCTTCGAAGCACGTCCCAGCCTCTTTCAGGCATGCGGCAATCGGCACGCCTGAAGCAAAAACAAATAAGATAGGCAAACAAACAGGAATGTGCGACGCGACTTCGCGCTCGCCCCAACCCTTGTTCACTCCTCTAACCACCACCTCAAGACTCGGATTTATATTGTTCTGCAAGTTTGATGGCCCAATAAACGGCCTTTCTACAAAACGTCACTCTTACCTGTGCCCGCCTGGGAGACCACCTGTCAAGGGTCTAACAACTATACCTGAACACGGTAGATATATCATGGACTGTCTGACCTGTGTACAGTTAGTTGTAAGTAGTTTACCGCACAGAGGGGGGGCGACGGTTTCTTAATCGTTTCGGTCTTGTCTATTTTACGCACACCGGTGCAAAATCTACGATACGCACGATACGCGATAACCACTACATATTACAATATATTGGAGATATTGGTTGATGTACCATGTGTATACACAATACAAATGTAGACCCTAGCCTTCGAAGCAAGTCCCAGCCTCTTTCAGGCATGCGGCAATCGGCACGCCTGAAGCAAAAACAAATAAGATTGGCAAACAAACAGGAATGTGCGACGCGACTTAATGTTCCTTGAACGTGCCCATCTATTTAAAGGTATTTGCACAAGAAAATGACTAAGACGTGCCTGAAACATTTTCGGCGCCCCACGACAAAACCTATACTATTTTGTTTCCATTTTTGCGTGAATGGGCAAAGTGCCTGGACGCATGCGTGGAACCTGTTCAGTGCCCCAACGCCAAAACTACACTAATTACAAGTAGTTTTGTTTTAGGTGGGAAATAAACTAAAACACTGCCTGAAACCTAATCCACTCGAAAGGAAAAAACCCATACAAAGTTCAAGTACTTGTTTTCAAGGGGTAACATGCCTGACCGAATGAATGCAAACGTATGACAGCATGCTAGGTTTTTGTACCGGCATTACACACTGCAGTTCGTTACAGCCCATCCAGCTGGCCTACAACGCACAACGGTACAACAGCAGCAGCTCCAATTTGTATTATTTTTCGTTTCGGAATTCGACGCATGCTAGGGTAGAGCTGATGCACCATGTTTCTGCATTCTGAGGGTGGTCACTTATGAAGGAGCTCTGTACCATACCCACAAACCGATTTTGAAAGAAATGTAAAGCGCTACCCGATCAACAGTGTCACGGCCTAACGAGTTAACAAAAATATCGCACCGCACAAATGGAACTCCGACGATGTTGGGTTTACGAGCCCTTAGTAGGTCCTTCAGGAAACGCCTCAGCCAAAAACAGGTACACCTGGTCCGTTCGGGGCCAAAAACAGGTACATGCTGAAATCAAGTTTAAAAGGTACACCTGGTCCGTTCGGGGCCAAAAACAGGTACGTGCTGAAATCAAGTTTAAAACGCACCCCACGAGCCTGCCGTTCCTTGGAACGCAAAGTAGAGTTTTAAATGTTCTTCGTGCTCGCCCGGTTGCCACGTATACGAGTAGCTGCTATTAATGGTACGAGGAACGAACGCCTGCTGCTGCATTCTCCCTTTTCAGCTTGCGACACCCCTGGTATTACAAGTCAACCACAATCCCGAAGGGGAGCCTTATATCTCGTATTATTTCGGCGGAGGTGTTCAGGCAGATGTGTGTGTGTGTCGCTCGATTGGCGTGTAGTGCGAGGGGCGAAGGGAAAAGGGGGTCTCCGCGTACGTCGGCATTTGTATAGGGGGCATAGGGTGGAACTATGAAGGGCCTCTGATTGGCTTAAAAACGAAAAAAAAGGTGAAAGTCAAGCAGAGTAGACAAAATCAGGTATACCTGGGTTTTCAAGAGGCAAAAACCGGTACAACGAGTTTCAGACCAATGGCCACAGGGCACGTGGAGTGCGTTTTTGACTTGATTTCAAGTATGAACCTGTTTTTGGCCGCAAACGGACCAGGTATACCATTTTTTGGCCGCTGCCCTTCAGGAAACGTCTCAGCCAAAAAACGTATACCCCTACCTCTATCGTAGCATGCACCATTCGTTTTGGTTCATTGTCATTTAGTTCTTGTTTTTCTCAGTTGGCCGTGGTGCCGCTGTGTTCTCGCGTTCTCGTAACCGGTACGATGGCATTTCGCTTGCTTCACACATCCATTATCATTTGTTTAGGTTCTCGTCTTTCTCTTGTCTCAATAGCAGAGACGGGTACTTGTTGTTACCATCGCGTTGAGCTTGCCTGGAGAACGATGTTTCTCTTATCCTCTCTCGTATCTTTTTTTGTTTTGTTTTTCGCCTTGTTGCTCCCTTTGTTCCCGCTTTTGCCGGTTTCTTCATATTTTGTCGTGTTGCCTCACCCGTGCAGCAGTTATTAGTCCCTCTTGGGCAGGTGTGCTTTTCTTCTGGGGGCGCTTTTGTCTCCCTGCATCATTTGTATTATTTTTCATTTCAGAAGTCTATTTGTATTCTTGTCCTCACTGTTTGGGTCGGCTCGTGTCGTTGTGTTCTCGTACTCTCGGTACGTTAGCATTTCACTTGCTTTACCCATTAATTTGCGTTTATGTTGTTTTGTTTTTTCCCTGTTTCACAGTCTGTGACCACATGATTTGTATATCTCTCGTAGAGATTAGGAATCAGGACCGGCCCTGGGTGTACGGATGTGGTTGAGCAGAAAGAACGGGTTTAATGTGAAGACAACACACACAAACAACGGTCTGCGGCCACAGAAGTAATATCTCTCTAGGATTAGGAATCAGGTCAGACGCTGGGTGTGTGTGTTCTTCACATTAAAACTTCCTTTCTACTTTCTACCCGTCGACATCCAGCACACCCAGTGTCCGTGCCGTAGCTGGGATAACGAACGGGTTGAATGTGAACGCAGAACACAACACACACCGCAGTGTCAACCGGTTTATGGAACAAGTGTCAGGTGGTAGGCACCCCCCGCCATATCTCCGATACCTTTGATGAAACCGGGTCCGAAATCGTTACGAGGTTCTTCTGGTCGTTGAAATCACCCGCCTGTGGAATAAATCTGACTTGTGCAACGCTACTACTGTTCGATTTGTTTTAATTATTTTGTTTTATATATTGTTTATTTCATCTTTCATCTTTCACGCAGCCGGATTGCTAGTAGGGTAGGCCGTGCCTGTCGTATATGGCACTGCGTTGTCTGCCCTGCTTACTGCATTGCAAAGTATGTGTTTCGTAGTTTTTGCTATTAAAATAACACATAACTGGTACCTGGTATCTCTCTAGGACGAAGAGTCGGCACAGACACTGGGTGGGATGAATGTAAACGGGTGTGTGAGTGTTCTTCCTCTCTACCCGTCGACATCTACCACACCCAGTGTTTGCGTCGATTTTTCACTCTATAATAGAGATATACCAGTTATGTGGTCACAAAACCACATTCCAGAGACGGTTAGAAATTATGGTTTAATGTGGATAACCCACACAAACATAACTTAATTTATCGGAGATGCCGGCCTAAAACCAAGCCTAGGATAATACTTACCGTAACACACGGAAGAAAGCACACCCCCCTTAGATAAAACACCCCTTCACATAAGCACACCGGGTGATGCATGTTTTACTTCGTTTTTTTACCGTCACTTTATTACCGGGGGTACGTTAGATAACGCCCCCCCCTACGTGTGTACGCCTGAAAACAGTGTCAAACTCCACAACTATTACACCACCTTGTGGATGGATATCATTCACAATCCACAATCAACCCGCACCGGTATGGACACCAGTATAGAAGCAACTGCTGCAGCCCCTCACAGTGGGCCGATAGAGTCTGCGGCTTCGACCCCACCTGCAGCTGCTTCTGTCGCGCCTCGGACGATCATGTCGTTCCTCTCTGAGACCAGCGCGCTTACAAGTTCTGGCACTAACGTTATACCACGTCTCCTACGTCGTGTGCCAAGCCCTGGCTACTGGTACCGGTACCGGCAAAGCACCTGCACCAATTGCGGTACGACCTTCGGGGCTACATCAATGAGTACCTGTATGTTACCGGTACCGGTAACGGCTTTGCGGTATCGTAGCAAGGCGGGGATTTTGCTCTTATCCACGGGTTTTAAGCGTTTGCCTTACCATCTGCGGCAATACGTGAGAATAGAAAAACAACTGGTTTTAGACATAGTTTGTCATGCGCTAGCACCCCCTTACAAGCATACCCTCTGCGTTCTGGCCGAGGTCAGTTCACACCCACTCCATAGCAATCATTGATACACCGTTATCACACCCTCTCATTACCACACCTCCTGAATATGGTCGGGGTCTGTTAACTCTCCTTATAAACCAATATTGCCGTTAGCACACCCCGTCGTGGTCACACTCTCTCGTTACCACACCCCCTAGCTGCAGGGCTCTCGTGCATGGTGTATATCAACGGGCATGCGTTAGATAGCACACCCCTCCACAACAGTACACCGAGTGATAATATTTTCAAATGCAAAAATGTTATCACCGGGGTGTGCTTTCTTCCGTGTTAATACGGTATTATCGTTTTGATGCGGAAATCAGAATTCAGGATTTCAGATTAAAAGGGAGGAGACGACGCTCTCCTCTCTTTTTTTGTTTTTTCCATCCCATTTATTATCTTCGCCCTTCCTTTCTCTCTCCTTCCTACGTAGTCGTAACGCAGATCCGGGGTCACAAAGTAGTATCTTCTCCTTCCCCCCCCACTACGGTTCGTGCCTTTGCATTTTTATCGCGATAATATTTCAGCACTTTCTTCCCTCGTCGACTTGCGTCGGATTCCGCCTACCCACGCCACGAAGGCGCTCTCAGCAATTGGTTCCTTTTTATTTTTTCAAATAAAGACAAACTCTCTTACCACGGTGGGATTCGATCTTGGGTACCAATGATAGTCTTTGAAGCTGACCACTACTCTACCGGGGCGACTGGCTTTGCCCATCCTCGTCTATTTTCATGTATGGTTGATCAAATTACCCGATAAAAATATAAAAATAGCCTTTGTTTGTTTTCTCGCGGAACGAGGCACCAAGGCGCACACTATTATTTTTCCTTTTCGCTTTTTTCTTTATTTTCTCTTTTTTTCTCTTGCATGCACCTGGATTGCTAGCAGGGTAGGTCTTGCCTGTCGTATATGGCATTGCATTGTCTGCTCTGCTTACTGCACTGAGCGTAGTATCTCTGTGTCGTAGTTTTGTGACCACAGAACTGGTACCTTTTTAGGATGAAGAATCGGCACGGACACTGGGTGTGCTGGATGTCGACGGGTAGAAAGGAAGGTTTAATGTGAAGAACACACACACACAAACAACACAACACAACTTTCATGCTATCTGTCTACTTCACTTGTGTGTCTGCCTTCATGTCTCATGTCTCACGCACTACGCATCATGTTGTTGTAATATGCAGTAGAAGACGCTGACCGTTTTTTTTCGATTGCCTCAAATGTGCATCGTGCCAGATGAAACGAGCCGCTTGACAACTTTATTTGAATCGAAGATGTCAGAGATTTGTTTGTGTGTGTTCTTCACATTAAACCTTCCTTTCTACCCGTCGACATCCAGCACACCCAGTGTCCGTGCCGATTCTTATCCTAAAAAGGTACCAGTTCTGTGGTCACAAAACTACGACACAGAGATACTACGCTCAGCAGCAGTAAGCAGAGCAGACAATGCAATAATGCCATATACGGACAGGCAAGACCTACCCTGCTAGCAATCCAGGTGCATGCAAAAGAAAAAAGAGAAAAAAGAGAAAAAGCGAAAGGAAGGAAAAAAAGTAAACATCTGAAGCAAATCAACAATCAAGCAACCAAACAAAAGCATGACAAAATAAAAGAAAGGAAGTGTCGTGCTCTCCCAGAGATGGTGTGTGTGTGTTCTTCACATTAAACTCGTTTCAGTTGCTAATCCCATATTCCCTTTTTCCCCTCGCTGCCTCGGCAAGGTCTTTGCTTTGGCATGGCCCATAGCGAGGGGGGGGGTCTTTCTAGCGAGCAAGGCTAGCTCACCCTCAAGCGGACCGATACCTTCTTGCTGCTGCGCACCCGCCGCGAAGCGTGTGCAGCGGTAGAGTTGGATCGGCACTGGTGCGTCAGGCGCAAAAGTCCAGATGCACGGGCCTTTTTGGCCGTCGGTGTAGACAGCAATGTCCATCTCACTTTTGTGCGCGGAGGCAGACGCCATCAGAAAGGTGGACGGACACTACGTACACAGCCCTAGGTATGTTTGCTAGAGGGAGCTGTACTGTCTCAGTAACCTGGCTTCGCCATCAAAGGAGGAGGGAGCGTGTGGCGACGAGCTGTTGTTTGACTGGTCAATCCCTTCAGCGCGAGAATTTTTATTTTTCAGACCAAGCACCCTGAGTGCAACGAGAGAGAAAGCGAGGAGCCGACTGGGTAGGACAGCAACGAGAGCGTGTACGGACGGAGCGGGTCGAGTGTGGTCGTGCTAGGACTGGCCGAGCGGCACCGGAGCGGCGCGCCTGAGCAGAGCACAGCAGCGCGCCGGCGCAGCAGCACAGCAGCGCACAGGAGAAGCGATCCGGAGCACGGACGACATCGACCCGTGACGGACGAACATTTTTGTTTTTCTGTTGACAAATTCTTCGCTTTTTCCCCCGAATATTGTTGTTGGGTCGGTGTGGATGACGTCACTGGTTTTGTAGAGAGACGCGGCAGAGATGGCGCGGACACCCCGGGTGCCTTCAGTGTGTGCCTGATCGTGGAAGACCCCTTCAATGTGGAACGATTCCTAATCAGTGTCGATGTTTATAATGCTGTGCCTAACACAGACCGTTCAGGATAGATTCGGGTATTTGTCAATGGACATGATGGCTTTGGTTGGCTGTTCTTTTTCACTTTGTGCCCGCGGACTGTCATTCTGGCAGCACTTCAGACAGCAGCTGCGTGCTCCATCTTGTTCCCACGCCTACCGTTTGTTTTTGTACAGACAGCACTTCAGACAGTAGTTACGCTGTAGTCGGCAAATTCATTGGTAAAGAGTGGGAGGGGGGGGGGGGGGACGTGCTGCTGTAGTCGAATGGAGATTGCGGGCGTGTAGTTCAGTTTTGGACACGCATAACATGCTGTAGGGATTTTAGGTGTACCTCTTCGGACTTGTGTATCCTTTCCCTGCTAAGTGTACGTGTTCTTTAGGATTATCTGATGGCTCTAGCACTTTTGTGACCACGGGCCGTGATCTTGCTAGATCAGACTATAGGGATTAGCAACTGAAACGAGTTTAATGTGAAGAAAAACAACAACAAAAAATAGTCTGATCTAGCAAGATCACGGCCCGTGGTCACAAAAGTGCTAGAGCCATCAGATAATCCTAAAGAACACGTACACTTAGCAAGGAAAGGATACACAAGTCCGAAGAGGTACACCTATAATCCCTACAGCATGTTATGCGTGTCCAAAACTGAACTACACGCCCGCAATCTCCATTCGACTACAGCAGCATCGTCCCCCCCCCCCCCTCCCACTCTTTACCAATGAATTTGCCGACTACAGCGTAACTACTGTCTGAAGTGCTGTCTGTACAAAAACACACGGTAGGCGTGGGAACAAGATGGAGCACGCAGCTGCTGTCTGAAGTGCTGCCAGAATGACAGTCCGCGGGCACACAGTGAAAAAGAACAGCCAACCAAAGCCATCATGTCCATTGACAATTACCCGAATCTATCCTGAACGGTCTGTGTTAGGCACAGTATTATAAACATCGACACTGATTAGGAATCGTTCCACATTGAAGGGGTCTTCCACGATCAGGCACACAATGAAGGCACCCGGGGTGTCCGCGCCATCTCTGCCGCGTCTCTTTACAAAACCAGTGACGTCATCCACACCGACCCAACAACAACATTCAGGGAAAAAACGAAGAATTTGTCAACAAAAAACAAAAATGTTCGTCCGTCACGGGTCGATGTCGTCCGTGCTCCGGATCGCTTCTCCTGTGCGCTGCTGTGCTGCTGCGCCGGCGCGCTGCTGTGCTGCTGCTCAGGCGCGCCGCTCCAGTGCCGCTCGGCCAGTCCTAGCACGACCACACTCGACCCGCTCCGTCCGTACACGCTCTCGTTGCTGTCCTTCCCAGTCGGCTCCTCGCTTTCTCTCTCGTTGCACTCAGGGTGCTTGGTCTGAAAAATAAAAATTCTCGCGCTGAAGGGATTGACCAGTCCAACAACAGCTCGTCGCCACACGCTCCCTCCTCCTTTGATGGCGAAGCCAGGTTACTGAGACAGTACAGCTCCCTCTAGCAAACATACCTAGGGCTGTGTACGTAGTGTCCGTCCACCTTTCTGATGGCGTCTGCCTCCGCGCACAAAAGTGAGATGGACATTGCTGTCTACACCGACGGCCAAAAAGGCCCGTGCATCTGGACGTTTGCGCCTGACGCACCAGTGCCGATCCAACTCTACCGCTGCACACGCTTCGCGGCGGGTGCGCAGCAGCAAGAAGGTATCGGTCCGCTTGAGGGTGAGTCTAGCCTTGCTCGCTAGAAAGACCCCCCCCCCTCGCTATGGGCCATGCCAAAGCAAAAACCTTGCCGAAGCAGCGAGGGGAAGAAGGGAGATGCGACATCTAATATCACACCAAATGAAATGAAACGAAATGAAGGTGGTCACGAAACATACCTATACACCCAACATGTGCCACATACCTGCTGCTGTATATTGTTTATTCGCTTCAGTTCGTAGTATGTTTACTTTTCTTTTTTTTCTCTTTTTTCTCCAGCGTGCACCTGGATTGCTAGCAGGGTAGTTGTTGTCTAACGTGAATGGCATTGCATTGTCTGCTCTGCTTACTGCACTGAGCGTAGTATATCTGTGTAGTTGTGTGACCACAGAACTGGTACCTTTTTAGGATGAAGAATCGGCACGGACACTGGGTGTGCTGGATGTCGACGGGTAGGAAGGAAGGTTTAATGTGAAGAACACACACACATTTATACACCACATAGCCGCATGGCAAAAATGGTGTCTGCAGTTGCAAAACTTGGTGATGGCATCCACAGGAATCCCTTGGCCAACCCCGGGTGTTTTTTTCAAGTCCCGTACAAAAGCGCACTCGGTACTACTACCTTCTTTTTTCCCAGCCCATTTAGTATATTCGTCCTTCCTTCCTCTCTCCTCCATACAGTACGCGACACCAGTTAAGAATCTCTTTTTTATGGCCAGGCTGGAGTTCTTATGTAGGGCAGCGTGTGCTCTACACTATTTTCAGTACAAAGTAGGTCATGTTCTTTGTTTCGCCTAAACATTCAGCCTGAACTTCTTAACTGCCGAGTTCCTAAGTGCTGTCGCGTACTGAAGTCGTGACTCAGATCCGGGGTCATATGTTGGGCTCCTCTCCCTCCACCCCCACTACGGTTCTTGCCTTGCATTTTTATCGCGAGACGACTTCAGCCTTTCCTTCCCTCGATACTATAATATTAATAGGCACTCTCAGCAGTGGATTCCGTTTTTCGTTTTTTTTTGCAAATAAACTCAAATGTCCGACCCACGTGAGAGTCTAACTCCGGATATCAACGTTTAGAAACGTTCGAATTTACCACCATCAATAGATCATCGGGCCGACCTCAATACTGCACAAACTAAACAGCAAAACAAAGATTACCTGGATGCAGCACCAGTGATGTGAACCGAAAATAAAAATGGACTCGGTCGGTTTTTCGGTTTCTCATCGAAAGGTCGGTCGGTTTCGGTCGGTTTTTCATTTTCACATGAAAAAAACACGAAACCGAAACCGAACATTTTCGGTCGGTTTTTCGGTCGGTTTCCCGACTAAATTGGTCCACAATTCGAAGGGTTTGGCGCGCATGTGTTGGCATCATGTGACCAGATGATCGTGGTGTGGTGTCAAGTGGCCCTCTTGCAGTACCTGCGCCTGCTGCGCCACACACGGTCCAGGCCGACATGCGTATTTATAATCTGCAGCCGACAATAGCTACATACGATACAGGTACATACATGTAACAGCAGTTGTGCTACGTACGAGTAATAAAACAGTAGTATTATACGAGGGCACGACGGCACTGCTGATGTGTAGCCTAGATACCATGTATGATGTAATGATAGATGATAGATACATTTTTCAGCGTACAGCTAACACCATCAGGAACGCTACAGTAGGTTGCTGAAGGGGGGGCTGTAAGTACTCGCTTCTGCCTCCGGCTCAAGGTCAGAGTCAGCATTGCTGCCTGAACCGGAGATGGTTATCCTTCGCAGTCTCGCGACGCACTGCTGTACCGCTGTACCATGTGCCCTGTGCGGCTAATGTCGCTGCTGGTGCGTGCTGTGTGCTATGTGCTGTGTGTCCATGTCTATTTATAACAGGGTTTCAATGTAGATATGTACGCGTTATTGATTTTCGGGACAGGAACAAAAGAAACGACCGAAAAAAACCGAGTCGGTTTTTCGGTTTCGTTTGTTTCGGCAACCGAAAAACCGAAAAATAAAAGTCGGTTTTCGGTCGGGAAAAACCGAACAAAACGACCGAAAAAAACGACTTTCGGTTGTCGGTTCACATCACTCTGCTGCACCTTTTCATGACAGTCTTTGTTGAACAAATATGTGGCCAATACAATACATATATATATATATAATATAATAATAGTGGTACGAATCAAGCAAATATGGTAGGTTTATCTGTGAGAGCGTGTAAACACTATGCCGCGCAGGGGTGATCCTGTCTCAATTTCGGAGGCGCCTTTACCGGCCTTTGTTCCACAAATCGTAACAAGCAGTACAACACATGTTATGGTTTCTTGCCGGTTTCACGTGTTTTTGGATGTTTTCAATCAAATCACGAGAAAGCGTCAACCCAACCCAACCCAACCCAACTCTAACCCCAACCCTAGTCCAAGCTAAGGCCCAACCCTAGTCCAGGCTAAGGCCCAACCCTAGTTCAGGCTAAGCCTCGATTCGAGCGCGACTTCGCCGCGCGTTTTCTACAATCCCGGATACATCAGTGGGGGCTTAACGATAAATACCACGATCTAGAAACACTTTGACTCGACATTTCAGCTCGTTAAGGGTCCCGGAGATACTCGCGGCAGTACGAAACTCCACACCCGAGTTGCGAGTTTTTCGGACTTCTCGCACCCTTGTGCGATATCTCCGATACGTGGTCGGATATAGGAACTGAAGCTGTAGACTTGAGGCACTGTTGTGTCTATCTGTTGTCTGTGAAAACCAAAAGTAATAAACCGTGGGTTTGCGTTTGCACCACATAAATTTGCAACCACTACGAAATACTGAAAGAATGAATAATCCTACATGGTAGTTCTGATTAATATATACCTGGTATACAAGATTTCAAGGTCAGGTTCTGTAGGGTTTGTGGATTTAGGGTCAGGGTATGGGTATCTTACAGAACTTACAGAAGTTCCGGGTTAGGGTATAAAACCCTTACATAACTCACAGAAGTTCCGGGTATTGTGGCACGGGCGTAAAGGACTCACAGAAGTTCCACGCAGGTATAAACACGTTGTACCGGCACCCCGGGTATTGTGGCTCGGTCGCACAGAACTTACAGAAGTTCCGGGTATTCGTTGTGGCCCGGGCGTACAGAACTCACAGAAGCTCCGATTGTGGCCCGGTCTTACAGAACTCACAGAAGTTCCGATTGTGGCCCGGGCGTACAGAACTCACAGAAGTTCCGATTGAGGCACGGGCGCACAGAACTTACAGGAGTTCCGGTGATACCGTGGTAAATACCCACCTCAAGGCGGCGAAAAAACTGTAAATGTACTGCTAAAAAAATATACATAAAATGTATTTCGAAATACTGCGATTGGTGTACTTCAAACATGACACACTATACCGGTAGTAACGCGTACATACCATGCATGTACCAGTGTAGCTAATTTCTGTTATAGCTGTCTTTCACGATTTTCACGGTCAGGACCGTTTCAACTTCATGGGAATGACTTCCGCGGTCATAGATTTACCCCCCAAATCAAATTTCACGTACTTGTGTGCTCGGTTCATGTGTGTTTGTGAGCGAGGTGGGTTGTACAATGTGATTTGATTTCTTAATTTCGTTTTTGGTGTGTATCACTGATCAGATATGACGTCAGAATGCATAACATCATTCCTCAAATGATGTCAGGAGACCGCACTTTCACGCTTTGACTGACGGGCAATTTTTTATTTTTGATACTTGACTGACGCCAAAATACTAGGTTTTAGTGTGGAACACTCGAATCCACACCCTTGACCGATGCCCATTTTCCCTCGACTGACCGTCTCCTGACATCCTTAACGATACCCTAATCTGTACCGGCACACAGGGTATTGTGCCAAGGGAATACCCTTACCCGGGGTATTGTGCACAACGTGTTACAGAACTTACAGAAGTTCCGGGTACGGGTATGAATGTCTTACAGAACTTACAGAAGTTCCGGGTTAGGGTATAAAACCCGTACATAACTCAAAGAAGTTCCGGGTATTGTGGCACGGGCGTACAGAACTCACGTAAGTTCCGGGCAGGTGCAAACACGTTGTACCGGCACCCCGGGTATTGTGAAACGGGGAGTACAGAACTTACAAAAGTTCTCTGTAGGGTATGAAGGTCGTACAGAACTTACAGAAGTTCCGGGTACGGGTATAAAACCCTTACAGTACTCACAGAAGTTCTCTGTAGGGTATTTTCCGGGTAAGTACCCCGGGTATGGTTCTGTAGGTACCCTACAGAACCTGACCTTGTCAAGATTTCGTACCCGAGTATATACGCAGATAAATTTTACGCACATAACAATGTGTCCGAACGACGTATATATGATATGCATACGAGCATTGAATATATCGAGTGAATCAATGATACGAGCTAACAGATAACGGAGAGACATGCTTGGCCGGTCTCACAACACATTTTACATTGAAGGAAACATTTTATCTGTGCCGTATTTGGAGCTCTGTGAGCGCAGCGTATTCTTATAATGAGCACATGAGCACCTGCGACAGTGCGACAGTACGTTGTAGTGCTTTGGACGTTGGATTTTTCGCATTTGGATCCCTGAGCGCCAAGTTGAGCGAGCTGCGGCCTTTTTGCGCCAACCATATACTGACCACCTATATATGACTATTACTATTGATTAATATAATACTCTCTTTTATAATAAGCACCATGACATTTCTACCTAATGAGCACCTACGACTACTGACGCAGAAGCTGAATTATGACCCAACTATGTAAGGCCCACGTCAGCGAGCACCTACTACGTAATGACCACCTGTGCTGCATTTATTTGCACCTTGATTTAGTTGCCTACGTACTGTTTTTGTTTTGTCCATCCCATTATTATATTCGCCCTCCTATTATCTCTGCCCCCTTAACCTCTTAGGAACTGGTCCCACGTATTTGGGGACAACCTACTTGGAATAAGTGTGGGATAAGTTTTGTAGTTCTGAATGGGTTAAGCTGTAACTCAGATCCGGCGTCACTAAGTAGGCTCTTCTCCCCCTCCCCACTACGGTACGTGTCTTGCATTTTTGTCGCGAGACGATTTCAGCACTTTCTTCCACGCCAACTCTCGTCGAATTGTGCTTACCCACGCCATAATATGCGCTCTCGACAGTTTTGGTGTCATTTGAGAACAAAAATCTCCATACGGAGACTCGAACCCTCGACTTCCAACTCAACAGGCTTCGTGGTTACCTGCTGAACCACCGGGGCGACCGGCGGGTTCAGGGGAACGGGGCTATAATATTTGATTTCTGCTTTTCCGTTCTGTATTTCACGTGGTCAGGTCTATTGTGCACGTAATACTGAGTACGATACGGAGTGCAAGTTCCAAGGTTAGTTTTTACGGGGGGCTAGAGGAATAGGCCTATCATATTTAATTTATGTTACCGACGCGCGGGGGTAGTGCAATCGCGTGCTTGGTTTGGACGCTTTATGCTGGCGATAATAGCAGCAGCAAAGATAATGATATATATAATCTAGGGAATTAGTCGCAATAATAGCAGTAATGATAATGGAGTCTAAGAACTTAGTCGTGCTGTTCACTATTAATAGCCGTCACCCAACCCATCAATTGCGGTTGAGTGTTGTTATGGGGGTTTTCGTGGGGGTGGTGCTCAGGGTTGTGAACCGAAAACCGAAAACCGGTTTTTTCGGTCGGTTTTTTTCGGTTTTTCCAAACCGAAAACCGACTTTTTTTTCGGTTTTTCGGTTGCCAAAAAACACCGAAACCGAAAAACCGACTCGGTTTTTTTCGGTCGGTTTTTTTTCCCTGTCCCCTAAGCCAATAACGCCTACATATATATCTATCTATATGGAAACCCCGTTATGTATGACACATCATGGATACGCTACACGCCACCACGCCACACAGCCACACACAGCACACAGCACACAGCCCGCAGCAGCAGCAGCAGCAGCAGGGGGCATTGAACACCGATAAAAATTACCGCGCTCCCACCCGGACCTGATCCCACCCGGATCTGATCCCATTTGGCACCTTGCTCCCACCCACAAGGTGTTGAAATATAATCAGCCCTCCGCAGAAGCCGCCGGAGGCCGAGAGCGCGAAGCGCGAACCATAAATCGATAGCTCGATGCGCAAACCGTCCTCCTACGTATCGGTGTTGGGATCAGGGATCTTGGTGCACGACGAGTACACATTAAAACCTATATAAAATAATAGCTGGGTGTGCAGTAAATTTCCACCCAGATTTCCACCCAGCGGGGTGCACCGTTTTTTTTCGCATTGAACACATAGTAGTTTAGTTGTGGTAGTGCAAAGATCCTAGCTTTTTATGAAAATAATTACGTTTTTCAACGTTCATGTAATAAATAATAAAAAACGAGAAAACCTGCCATCCCCCAGTAAATTGATTTTCTACTGCGACACTCATATACAAGAAGCGGGGACATTCGTGAACCCTTCATTATAAAAATAATTACGATTGTTCAACACTAACAAAAAAACAGAAAATCGGCCATCCCCCCGCAAATAGGTTTTGTACAATTAATAGTAAGACACTCACACAAAAGAAGCTGGAAAGATAGGTGAACCCTCAGTATAATATCATAGGTCGCTGAACACACAGTAGTAGTAGCAGTAGTACGAAGATCCTAGCTTTTTATTGTTGGAAAATGAAAAACATAGGTTTTGCTGGGTGTTTTCACAGGCAAAAGGGTAATAATGTGGTGCTGCGGTTTCCTGAAGCCTGTATCGGGGAGAGGTGTGCGATTTATACGTTCCAAATATACCTAATTAATTACAGTTACTCAACGTATCCACCATGTAGATTGGTGGAGACAATACCGATTTGCCGCATATAAGCTGGGTACGAACTGCGAACTGGCTACACATGCACTTCTAATAATGCACTGCTGCTGTACGTACTGCTGTGCTGTTATATACTGCGAGGCTATATTTATAGCAGCTGCAACCCGAGCACGAAATGTTTGCTTTATTTTCAAAAAGAGCAACAGTAGTCACTTTAGCGACAATTCCTCTTGCGTTCATCGTGGTTTTACGTTGCTGCTGTACTTCTTTCTGCGCATTTCATGCGCTGACTTCCAGCTAATGGCAACGCATTCAATGCCAGTAACGTGTGTTGCAACTAAACTTTAGCGACAATTCCTTTTGCGTTCATCGTGGTTTTACGTTGCTGTTGTACTTCTTTCTGCGCATTTCATGCGCTGACTCTCAGCTAATGGCAACGCATTCAATGCCAGTAACGTGTGTTGCAACTACTCGTATGCTTGCTTTATTTGTTGTCAACCTTTGTCTCCTGATAATTCATGAATTCGAATGGAACCCTTGGCATTCCTTTCAATTTCTTTTTTCGTTTATGTCGGATGGAACAGTTCCAACTCCTTCCCTGCCCTACCCGAAGCATGGGTGCCGGCGAATGCCGGCACCCATGCGGAGCCCTTGTACATATATAATTTCATGTTGGTTCAACCCTCAAGCTCCCACAGTAAATAATTTTAATTCCGGGCCGGCCTCAGTATCGGGTTCTCGGCACCTCAATATCTCGAGGAAGTTCTCATTTCTTCGGGCGCTCTCTTCGAGGATCGGCTCCGGCGCCCCTCGCCCTTCGTCCCCCCCGCTTGCCTCGCCGAGAACGCGTTCGGGGGCAGAGAGAGAGAAGCGAGAAGTAGGCACAATTTTGGATCTTGGGTGGCATGTCGAGCATTTCTTTGAATCTTAACAGGGGGGGGGGGGTAGTCACAAACACAAAGGGGTGCCTTTTAAAAATAACTGGAGTAGTATTATACAGGAGTCATATTTTGTCAACCTTTTGCATCGCCTGCTTCGAAGAGCCGAGGTCCATGTTGCTTCGCAGGGCATATCCTCGAGTGAGGGAATTCACGGTGTAGATGCTCTCTACATTTCACAGTGCTGCTGTGGCGAGAGGGTCGACTTGAACAAGTTTGTTCGAGAGTGTGTGCATGTATGCGAGGAGGGTACACGTATGTATGCAAGAGCGAGTAAGAGCATTTTTATTATAATTTGCATTTTTGTTTTCATAGTCCACACGCAAGTTGCTGCAGTGTGCGGCTTTTCACGTTCTGTACTTTTTTTTTATACGACAGCAGTTGTGAGTCTTATTTTTACCCGCTTTAATGTACCTTTAATGTACCAAGTATTGTAAAAGGAATACTGTCCGTACCAGATATGCATGGAAGAATGTTATTACGAGTACGTACACAGTTTCAAAAATAGGTACTGGCTGTACAGCCAGCAGTAAGCTCGAGCATTTTGTAGGAGTACGAGCACATACTGCTGTACTTCGAATATGTAGAAGTACGAGTACTCACGCCCTGCTATACAATGCTATGCAGGACTAAAAGTACTGCTGTTCTGTGTCTCTCATCACGATTTTTACACCCTGCTGTCGTACTTTTTGTGTGGTTTCCATGCGCGTGTTGCAGCTACTTATTCTACAGCTCTGTAATTCGAGCTGGGCCAGCCATAAAACGGTTTTAAAGTCGGATTGGCGATTCCCCCATCAATTAAAATAATTTGGGCTTGATTTTTGGACACGCGGTAGCTCATGCACTCATCGACTCATTGACCTTCGGCCCTACGTATAGCTTTTGTTTCTTTTTCCAAGAGATATGACCGATCTAACCACCCGAAATAAACGAAAGCGATCAAAACTATAAGTAGAACAAAAAAAAGTAGGGCCGACAGTGAATGCCTTTAAACTTGAAATTCAAATCCGGGGTTACAAATATGGTGCAGTTCTCAACATTGAGCTGGGCATCGCAGAAATGGCCATTTTTTCGTACTGACTTGACTTAGTATGTGGAATCGGTTTTTGTAATAACTCTTGATGTATGGCGAATTGGGCAACGAGACTTTTTTATCGCTCTTCTCCTTGTGTCTTCAGCACTGTCTCCACTAAGTTTCGGTTTGATTGAAAATTACGATTTATACGAATTGTGTGTCGAAAAGTTGCTGTTTTTGAGTTTTCGCGGATACCTCGGCGAGATCTAGTCGGGAAAAACAAACCTTTAGAAATTTTCACTTCAGTTTTTTTTGCATAAGCAGTGGTATATCAGGGTTAGTGTCCCCGATGTACATATGTAGCCTGGTTTGCAGTGGTTCACGAAATATGACTTTAGGAAGCTTTCTCCGTTTTATGACTGGCCCAACTCGTATGCTTGATTTCTTTGTTGTGGATTTATATCCTGCTAAATTATGAATTTCGGATGAAACCCTTGGCATTCCTTTCAATATATATGTTTGTTTACGGATGGCATAATAATTCCAACTCCTCCCCTGCCCTACCCGAAGCATGGGTGCCGGCGAATGCCGGCACCCACGCGGAGCCCTTGTATATATATATTTAATTCAGCAAATTAATATTAATAGTGGCATAACATACCTGGTATAAAATACCTGAAGCATCACAATCAAAGATCCAAGATCAGTGAAACACGCGATGTGGCATGTAGCATGGAACACAACAACAGCAAGCAGTGTCTACGCACTATTTATACGATCAAGACAACTCTATTTCGATCTGAATTTTCAACGTAGTCGCCTATTGATAGCTTCTTTTACTCACCTATTGATACCATCACCAAAAGTCTTGCTCGCCTCTAGGCTCTGCATGATGGTGCTTTCCCGAGCCCTCTGTTTTTTTGCCTTGAGGGCGCCAGCCGGCTCTCTCACGTCGTGGTGTTTCTCGTGGTGCTTGTTGACGTTGTTGCGTTCGCCTCTCGCGCACGGGATCACCGCCTTTGACGAACTGCACTTTTTGCTGCTGACAGAAGTGTTTGCAGCGCTTGTCCTTCTTGTCTGTTGGCCTCACGAAGACTCCCAGCGAGTACATGTGAACGAGTCCTCACGGGTGCCTTCCCGTCGAAATCCATTGGGCACCACGAAGTCGTCGACGGCTTTGGTGACCAGGTGTCCCCGTCTGCTTGGTGCACCTCCCCTGAGAGCGTGTAGATCGCAGCGGGTGTGATTACGGGAACGCTTGTACCCGACACGTCGAGCACCTCTGGATCTTGCGTTTGTTGTGCAGGAGCTTTCTCGCGCTGCATGCCGGGGGCGAGCCTGTTGGTGACCCGTGATCATGATCACGATCCGGGTGGTCTTCATGGCTGCTGTTGCTGGTGCTCATGATGTACCGACCAGTCCTGTCTACCCGTGATTTTTGGTAAGGAACCCCCAGGTTCGACTGAAGTGCAATCTCGAGCCATATCAAATATAACCTGGGCGTCACAACAGCAGCAGCTGAAAATACAAACAGGAGCTCATTCCCCGAAGAAGCACTTTCAATTTCTGAATAAAATTCAGCATATCAACGACTAAGCAACAACAAGACTTGACACGTTTATATATAAAACAACAACTACAGTACTACGCTCTCCACCCCACTCTCCACCTACAATATCGTAAGGACGTCAGGACCTGTGATTACACAAACACAACCATACATATAACCCCCCTCCCCCCCCCCCCTCCCCGCCCATGCCCCCTCCCCTCCCCCTTCCCCCCCACCCCCACCCTCCTCTAAAAACTCTAACACACATATACGTTGTGTAGATTTACTATGATTACCTTGCCAAAATATACATACTTACCCCTCTACTCAATAAGAATATAACACATAAAACATGTCCGTGAACGACTTATCTATATCAAGTAGTAACTAAACCACATAGAACAAGCACTCTTACATCTCGCAAAAGTTAAGTATCTAATATTTAATTGGTAGAACTCTCAGCTGACGTATTTATATTCGGGAACGCTTCGTATGGTTCCAAGGAACCTTCAGGTTTGATTTAGGTGCCACCTCGAGCCATATCGAATACAACCTGGGCATCACAACAGCAGCTGAACATAAAAACAGCAGATCATTCCCCGAAAAAACACTTCCAACGTCATAACTAATACTTCATAAAATACAACATCTTAACGACCAAGCAATAACAAGAATTAAAACGTTAATATAAAACAACAAAATATTACGCTCCCCACCCACAATGTTGTAAGGACGTAAGGACCTGTGATTACACTAACATGACCATACGTAACCCCCCCCCCCCCCCGTGCTCCGTCTAGAAAGGGATGCGTGGTCAATGGTCAAATGACTAAGGCAAGCAACAAATGAGCCCGCCCCCCTACCCCTACCCACCTATCCCCCTATCCCCCGTCCCCCTGTTTCCCCGTCCCCATCCTCGTCTAACAACACATTTTGTGATATAGATGTACTCGAATACTTTACCAAATATCATACTTGTCTCCTCTATTCGGGTTATATAGTATCATTGCGCAGAATGATCATGGGATACCCTTGTAAGCCGGTCGCCCCGGTGGGCTAGCAGGTAACCACGAAGCTTGTTAGCGTCAAGAAAGCGAGTTCGAGCCCCGCCGAGTGCATGCTCATAGGCACTTTTTCTCGCAAAAAATATCTTGACTAGCAGAAAGCGCGAGAGCGTGAGTTGGCAAAATTCGATGAAAATCGACGAGCGTTGGGAAGGCTGAACCCTCTGCGCGATAAAAATCAGGGCAAGAACCGTAGTAGGGGAGGAGGGAGAGGAGCCTACTTTGTGACCCCGGATCTGAGTTACGACTAGGGAGGGAGAGACGGGAGTGCGAAGATAATGAATGGGATGGGAAAAAAAAAAAAAAAAAAAAAAAATGTCCTGCTGACCCGGGTGGTATCCAGGGGAGTCACTGAACCATATCCTTAACGAGGAATAAACACAAAACACGCGCGAACGGCTTATTATAAAATCGAGTAGTAACTACCAGGCTCCTAGTACATCACAAAACCTACACCAATACCACAAATAACACATAGAACAATAATTCTACGCAGCTCGCAAAGTTGAGTATCTACTATTCAATCGGTTGAACTCACAGCTGACGTATTTACAATAATTTTATTTAATAGAACGCAGGGCGGTGCGGACCACATATCGATGTGCTATGGGGGGGAAGGTGTGCTATAAAAATGCCTTTCTTATCGGAGAGCTTTCTCCAAAAATTCCCTCGCTTTTTTCCAAGAAAAAAAAACAGGAAAAACAGTAAACATTTCCAAAAAAAATAAAACTGATGGAAAAAACTTTAGTTTCGAAGAAAAAATGGATAATCTGGAAATGATGAAAATTGCGCGATAAAACAACATGGAATATGGAAATAAAAAAATAAATATAATTGTTGTACGTAGAGACAGGATAATATACATAAAGTAAAAAAAAAAAAAAAGAATATAAACCGCCATCTTCAAAAACAAATGAAACTATTATTAAGATTGGATTGAATTGAATAACATCATATTTTGCTATACATTACATCCCGACAAAAGGTCATATGATGACATCATCATGTATCAGTGTAGCTTTATCATATACCCGATGTCCCGGTATCGTACCGAACAAGTACCGGTAACACCAGTATTTTGGTCAGGGGTGTACCGGTACCGGGGGTATATTTCGAAGGGTGTACCGAACTTACCGAACTGTCGGGTACCGGTATTGGGAAAATACCGAACTTACCGAAGTGTCGGGTACCGGTATTGGAAAAAATACCGAACTTACCGAAGTGTAGGGTACCGGTATCGAAAATTTACCGAGCTTACCGAAGTGTCGGGTACGAGTATTAAAAAAGTACCGAACTTACCGAAGTGTTCGGTAGGGTATGGAGTCCAGTACCGAACAAATACCGGTACCCCCGGTATTGCTGTCAAGGGTATACCGGTACCTGGGGTATATTTGGGTGGGCGTGCCGAATTTACCGAAGTGTCAGGTACCGGTATTGGAAAAATACCGAACTTACCGAAGTGTCGGGTACCGGTATTGGAAAAATACCGAACTTACCGAAGTGTCGGGTACGGGTATGGAGGCCGTACCGAACTTACCGAAGTGCCGGGTACCGGTATTTACCGAGAAAATACCGCCGGTATACTTCGGTACGTACCTTACTGAACATACCTTTGAAATTTTGTAAGTCAGCAGGTAGGCTGGCTAGATGGCTGCCATAGCTGCTTCGGGATTGCGCCACGGCCACGGCTCGGCGCGGCATGAGACCCGGTGTTCCGCAGGTTGAGGCACCTAGCCTCTCTACCCATGGGTCAAGGTGGGGCTGAACCGCTCTGGATAGCGTTGGTCAATTGCAGACAGAATACAGACAGAATACCGGCATTTGATAATACTAGCGGTACGGCCACGGCTCCGCCTGTGGCGCTACCTTTGCATTGCCCATGGTACTGTTTGTAACAGTGTGCCGGGATGTACCACTGCACAGGAAAATAATAACCACCATGCGTGGAGGTATCGACCCAGGTGGTGTCTGTTTTCGTCCCCGGGTTATTGGAGTTGTAGCCGTCCGCAAGGACTTCTGATCCGGGCATGCGACGATATTATCCCCAGGTGCGGTGGGACCTCGCCGTTGCCCCGAGAGGCAACTCGCGCCGCGCGCTGGCTCCATGAGAGATATCTAATCGTAAATCAGCCCGCGGGGTTGGGGTTTCTACACCTTGTGGGGCGGTATCGACCCCGGGGGTGTCCGTTTTCGTTCCTGGGTTATTGGAGTTGTAGATGTATAGGAGGATTTATGACCCGCGGATGGGACGTTATTATCTCCAGGTGCCGTGGGGCTTCGACGTTGTCCCGGGGGGCAACTCTCGCCGCACATTGGCTTTATGAGGGCCAGGAAACCGAAAATTAGCCCGTGGGGTTGGGTTTTGCACACCTTGTGGGGCGGTATCGACTCGGGGGGTGTTTGCTTCGTCCCCGGGTCGTTGGAGTTGTAAATGTATGGAAATACTTCTGACCTGGGGGTGGGCTCATATCATTCCTTGGAGCGGCGGGAATTCGCCGTTGCCCCGAGGAGCAACCCTCGCTGCGTGCTGGATCTCTCGGCTCCAGCGCCGCAGCTAAATCAGCGATCAGCCAACGGTGGTAGGGTTTGCGGGGCGGTATCGAGCCCGGGGAGGTCATTTCCGTCCCGGGGTTGTTGGATTTGTAGATGTATATAAGGATGTACGACCCGAGGATGGGCGTTATCATCCCCGGGTGCGGCGGGAGTTCGACGTAACCCCTGGGCAAATATCGCCCCACGCTATCCCTATGAGGGCCAGGCAACCGCAAACCAACCCGTGGGATTGGGGTTTTCACACCTTTTGGGGCAGTATCGACCCGGGGGGTGTCCGTTTGTGTCCCCGGGTTTTTGGACTTGTAGATGTATGGAAGGAATTGTGACCCAGGGATGGGGTCATATCATCCCCGCGTACAGCGGAACCTCGCTGTTGCTCAGAGGCACAACCTTCGCTGCGTGCTGGCTCCATGAACTCCAGCACCCCAGCAGAATCATCAATCAGCCAGTGGTGGTGGGGTGTCCCACCTTGCGGGGCGGTAGCGACCCGGGAGATGTACGTTTTTGTCCGCAGGTTGTTGGGGTCGTAGATGTATGGAAGGATGTATAACCCGGGGATGAAACATATTCATCCCCGGGTGCGGCGAGACTTCAACGTTGCCCCGGGAAGCAACTCTCGCCGCACGCTGGCTCTATGAGCGTCAGGCAACCGTAAAATGGCCCGTGGTATTGAGGTTTCCATACCTTGTGAGGCCGTATCGACCAGGGGGAATGTCCGTTGGCGTCACCGGGTCGTTGGAGTAGTAAATGTATGGAAATATTTCCGACCCGGGGATGTGATAATATCATCTCCGGGTGCGCCGGATCTCGCTGTTGCCCTGAGGGGCAACCCTCGCTGCGTGCTGGCTCCATGAACTTCAACGCCCGAGCCAAATCAGCAATGAGCCAGTGGTGGTGGGGTTTCCACACCTTGCGGGGCGGTATCGACCCGGGGGATGTCTTTTTTCGTCCCCGGGTTCATGGATTTGTATTGCATGAAATAATTTATGACCCGGGGATATGAAGTTATTATCCCCGGATGCGGCGGGACTTCGACGTTGCCCCGAGGCGCAACTCTCGCCGCGCGCTGGCTCTATGAGGGCCAGGCAACCGAAAATGTTCAGTGGTATTGGGGTTTCCACACTTTGCGAGGCGGTATCGATAGGGGGGATGTCCGTTTGCGTCCCGGGGTCGTTGGAGTTGTAGATGTATGAAAGGGTTTTGCGACGGGACCTCACGCTTGCCCTGAGAGGGCAACCCTCGCTGCGTCCTGGCTCAATGAACTCCAGCGTCCCAGCCAAATCAGCAAACAGCCAGTGGTGGTGGGGTTTCTACACCTTGCGGGGCGGTATCGACCCGGGGGATGTCCGTTTTCGACCCGGGTTGTTGGGGTTGTAGATGTACGGAAGGATTCATGATCCGGGAAAGGGACGTTATCATCCCTGGGTGCGGCGGGAAGTCGACGTTGCCCCGAGGAGCAACTCTCGCCGCACGCTGGCTTTATGAGGGTCAGGCAACCGTAAGTGTTCCCGTGGTTTTGGGGTTTCCACACCTTGAGAGACGGTATCGATCCGGGGGATGTCCGCTTGCGTCCGCGGGTCTTTGGAGTTGTAGATGTATGGAAGGATTTCTGACCCGGGGTTGTGGTCATATAAACCCCGGGTGCGGCGGGACCCCGCCGGGGCCCCGCGGGGCAACTCTGACTGCGTGCTGGCTCTATGAAATCCAGCGCCCCAGTAAAATAAGCAATCAGCCAGTAGTGGTGAGGTTACCACACCTTCGGCATCGACCCGGGGGGTGTCCGTTTTCGCCCGCGCGTTGTTGGAGTTGGGGATGTATGGAAGGATTCAGGACGCAGGGATGGGAAGTTATCATCTCTGGGTGCGGTGGGACTTGGGGGGATGTACGTTTGTGTCCCCGGGTCGTTGGAATTGTGGACGTATGGAAGAATGTGTGATCCGAGGATGGGACTGTATCGTCCCCGGGTGCCCCCGGCTCCCTGAGCCTCAGCCAATCAGTGACCAACTGATGGGGATGGGGTTTCCATACCGTGCGGGACAGTGTCAACCCGGGAGAACGCGCTTTTTGTCCCCGGTTGGTCTGAGTTGTAGAGATAGATATGGGGGGGTTTGTAATACGGGGATAGGATCCTATCCTCCCTGGGTTCGGCGGAACCTCAGTGGCTCGTTTCAGCACCGATGTTCTAGAAAGAGCCAGCAGCCACTGGCATGGATTTGGGCAACCAATCAGCTGCTGGAATAGTAATTCCAAAATTGTAAGTCAGCAGGTAGGCTGGCTAGATGGCTTTCAGAACTGCATCGGGATTGCGCCACGGCCACGGCTCGGGGCGGCGTGGGACCCAGTGTTCTGCGGGTTGTGGTACTGTAGCGAAGGATAAGAGCCATTACAGACGTACGCCCTCATTTCTTGAATGACCTGTCCCCAGTCTCTTACCACTTCTTGTTCGTTTCCTCCGTGATGTCTTCAGGTTGGTTCCTCTCGTTTTCTCGTCTCAACAACTGCCTGCGAACTCCAGTCTCCTCGCAGTCCTCCTCCAAGAGTTAGCGCTACACAACCGATTTCCGTATGAAACCTTCGACAATGCCTTACTGTAACCATGGCCGTAATCAGTCTCGCTTCGCAGTTACTCAAGCACATTCACGGTCAAGTTCTCTTCCGTTTTTGCCTCATGGGTTTGTGTGTTTTTGGTTTTTGGACTGACGAGGGCGGTGCTTCCTTTAAACGGACAGGGAGTTGCACAGATCTAGGAAGCATTCCGCTACGTACGTATTTTACGTTACTTATGTCTCATTCCGCCGCAACACCCCCCCCCAGCACGGTTTCATAGGAATACTGTACTAACCGGGGAGCGGACACACTGGAGTAAGAGTGAGGGCCTTTCCCACACGTAGTCGTGTTTTGATTGCCGTAAGGCTCGAATGAGTGGGCTCTACCATTTTCATGGCAAGTCGTCACCCCGGGGGTAGGGACCCTGGGCCTCGTGCGTTTCCGAATTAGGTCCCAGATCGGTACTGTTGGACATGCCAAAATATCTCATCAGGCGCACCAGCTAAAAGCCTCTTATCCACCACTTCCCGGCTTTTCCCGTCAACCCGAGTAGGCCAAGGTCTTGATCCTGCTCGCTAGTCGATCTTCGTCTAACGTCTTCTCCCGTTTTCCATCGAACTCCGCTTCACGCTCCTCGAGTTTACGGGGAACAGGATTGCGAATTTCCGGTTTTCCTAGCTTTCAGGATCTCACGTTCGTTGAGTTCCCCCAATCTCCGTCAGCGTACCGAACCCGCCAGTACGGTGGCTTGTAGTCGAAGATCTTTGAAAGGTGACGTTTCTTGTTTCCTTCAGCGTCCGCGAGTTCCCTCCAGATCACGGTTTCCACGGGGTGTTATTTCAACGCATGTTCACGGTCGATCCCATCTCTTTCCTTCTGTGTTAGCATCGAAGTCGGCCTTGCCCGGGACTCCGCTCCGTGATACGTCTCCCACAATGCTTGGAAAACGTCTAGCTGTAAGGCGGTGAAACTGTCTCGCGCCTCCTCCTCGGACAGCCACTGCGACTCCGTGCCACCCACGCATCGTCCCTTGTATCGCCACTTCCAAGCGTTGCACTGACCCATCACAGCCTCTCTGTCTATTAGGGTATACATAGGCGACGCTACAATCGACGGTTCCGCAAGTCCGAAGTCAACTCCCCATGCCATGTGAGCAAACTTGTCCTAGACGTCATGACGGAGGTTGTCTGGACGTAAGTGGAACATTTTGACTCCGTTGGCGAATGCCTCGCCAATTCATCGTGACGATGTAGCTGAGTCCCTGTATGACAACTTCAGTCACCTCCTAAAGTCCGGTTCATTGCTCGTGGGCTAGTTTATGGTGTATCCCCTCCCTTGCCACCACAGACCCCGCCTCGTTCACCAATACCTTGTCTCCGACAACAACACGGGTTCCTACCTAGGTCCGACCGATTTCAGCAGTCCGATTCTCACGAGTTTTCTGCCTGTCATCATGTCTTTTCGATAGAGCCTCCCGTACATCCCGTACCTCCTTGTACGCTTGACGTTTGTCGGCCACGTAACTGTGCATCCCGCCCCTGAAATCACCACAATCGATCTCGGGGTGCTTAGCATCAAGTTGCGTGCGCGCATCACGACCGAAGAATAGACGGAAGGGAGTTGGCTTCCCCAGCAAGCGCAGGTCTGGAGTGGTGCGATAGATCCACAGTACCGGCTGCACGTACTCGACCCATCTGCGAGGCCATGTCTTGCACAGTGTTCCTAGTGATTCGTGCAGCCACCCCCCCTAGTCTCGCAACCGTCCCCTGCGCACGAGGATGGTCGGCAGGCCCATAGGCGATGGTTACGTTCAACCACTTGCATAAGTGTTGCACCATCTCTGCCGTGAACTCAGATCCCGGATCACTGCGAACATACAGCGGTAGCCCAAAAGTAAGGATCACTTGGAGCAGGTTCCTCGCTACTTCGAGTGCTTTTTTCGTGGGTAGCGGGAAGGCGAACAGAAGGTTGCCCAAATATTCGAGTATATAAGCTCGTGCGTCTGAGGCGATGGAAGCTTGGGCTAAGTTACTCGCTCCGGATACTCCTTCTTTCTCTCGCACCCCTTCAAACCTTCTGCAGGCGTCACCGATCACCACGTCTGGTTTCACCTCTCTTAACAGCTTTAGGCATTCCTCCGACCCTGTTGTCACCCTAAGTAGCCTCGCACCGATGTCCAGTCCGTTTGCTCTGATGCATTCCAGTGCTCTCCAGTCCTGGTCTACTGCTCCTTTGACTGTCAGCAATCCCTCCGATGTAAGGATGCTGCCTTCCCCCCCACAGTCGAGCATGACCACCACTGGAAGCTCCGGTGCAAAAACAAGCTCGGCCTGTTGAGTATCTGCCTCAGATGGGCCTGCGGGTGTGAATGCGACGGCTGCCAGCACTGCAAGACTTTGAGTACTGGGTTCGTCCACACCTTCCACTCCTAAGAGCTCGAGGTGTACGCCGTCGAGCACTGCCCCCTCTGGCCCTTTGTAAAATTTTGGCAACGACTCGTCTCCTGGAAAAGAGACGTCGAAATACTCGATTACGTTGCTCTTGTTCGGTAACCGCGACATGGCGTCCGGGAGCTGATGTTGTGTCCCCGGCCTCCACTTCAAGGTTATATCGTGCTCTATCAACCTCAGAGCCCAGCGGTGGTATTTCGGTGTTAGGGATTGGCTTTTAAAGAGCCAAGTCGATGCCGAACAGTCCGTGATGAGCGTGAATGGCCGCCCCCAAGAATAGGGTTGGAACTTGTTCACCGCCCACATGACCGCCATGCATTTACGGTATGTTGCTGCCCTTTTTGAGGCCCCTCTTGACCACCTCTTGCTGGCATACGCGATCACCATCTCCACTCCTTCGATGCATTGCGTTAGCACCGCCCCTGCTCCTATCTCACTGGCGTCGGTTCACAGCAAGAACGGTTTTGTCTACACCGGCAGGGCTAGAATTGGAGGTGACGTCAACGCCTCGATTAGCGCATTAAAAGCCTTGTTCTGCTCTTCTCCCCACGGAACTTTCTCTTTCTTCGCTCTCTTGGTTCTGAACCATGGATCTATCAGCAAATCGGAAATGGGCGCTACCACTGTGCTATAATGGGGTACGAATTGCCGTAAGTACCCTTTCATGCCCAGCAGCACTCGCACCTCCTCCACCGTGTTCGGTCTTGATAGCTGCGTGATAGCATCGATCGTGTTCGAGGCCGGCCTGGTACCAAGCCTATCCACGATCGTGCGGACGAACTCTATGACCAACTGAACAAAATGCGATTTCTGGAGATTGACGGTTAAACGTGCTTGCCGTAGACACTCGACCGTTTCTCGAAGCAGACCCCAATGATCGTCAAGGGTTTTGGACGGGATGGCGATGTCGTCCAACCAGTTCTCGATTCCTTTATCCTTGCCTGGTAACCGTCGCCCTCCCACTTAGTTTTCAAACGCGGATAGCACTGTCTTCAACCCGAAGCCACAGCGAACGTACTCGTATAGCTTCCCGTCAGCGTCTCGAAACGCTGTCATGTGTCGATCGTCTTAATGGATCTCGCGCTGTAAGAATCCTGAAGCCAAATCGATGCTGGAGAAATACTTCGACCCTTCCATGTCGTCCATAATGTGCTGCAAGTCCCCGAGTCCACCACTCTGTGATTTGATAAGCATATTGGCACCTCGAAAATCCTGCACAACCCGCACTGTCCCGTCTTTCTTGCGAACCGTCGAACAATTGGCGGCCCACTCGGAAGTTGATTCCCGAATGGATCCGTTCTTCAGGAGTTTCGCCACCTCAGTCTGAATCATCTCGCGCTGTTCCGGGCTGTAGTGTCGAATGGGAGCCATGTATGGTTTGACGTTGGGATCTTTGAGCTCCAGTCGCATTGGCACTCCTTTGCATGCTGGTACGCTCTTGGGGTTGACCGCGAGCACATCGATGTATTCGTTGAGAATGCCCATCAGTGTATGCTTTTTTGCTGGACTGAGTTGTCCGAAGTTGGCCTCCCCCAGATCCACTGTGGGGATCTCGCTCGGAGTATCTGCGATTTCACTACCTTTGTCGAGTTGCTCCGGTGGTCTCCCCTTGTCTTTCTCGTTGATCATCTCATCCTGTTTCGGGCCTGTCGGTTCCACCGACACCGGGTTCATGAGTGCCTTCATGCGTTCTCGATCGTAATTGTTGACAGCGTAAACCGTCGTAACCACCATGCCCTCCTGGATCTTCACGTTATCCTGGGTAACATTCGACAACTTGCATTGGAGCGGTATACCCGGGAACCACCACCACTGTGCTCCCCTTGGCACTCCAAATCCACTCCTAGCTTAAGATCATAGCGGATAGTTGGCTATACCACTACGAGCTGTTGTGCTTGAGGTTGAGGGATTTTGACAAAAGCGTCTACCTCGATACAGGTACCTCCCGGAACCTCTACGTCTTTCGCAATGCGTAGTTTCCAGTGCAGAGTGCCTTCGTCCTCCCATACAGAACTTCCTAACTGCATAATCCCACCGGAATCTTCGGTTTCTCCAACTCTTCCGGTTCTCGCTCGTCTGTCGATGGTTTCACCTCGCAATAGTGGTCCCACTCGGCATACATCGCTCCTGTCGGGGCTTCTCCGACCTCCTTCGGGGCGGATGGTACCCACGATGAGGATAGTGTCGGCCGGATACCCTCCTTGCCACCGAAACTGATGACACTTCGATGATCCGTCATGAACCCAGCTTCAAGCACCATCGCGTACTGAAGTCCTTTCACCACCCGGAACTTCACACGGAAGATCTGGTCAACCGGTTCAAAGACCAGCGGTAGCAAGCACGAGCCTACCACTTCCATCGGGTGTACGGCGCTGTTCTTTGGGTTTTCTGCGCTAAATAGGCCCTTTCCCGTTGGACTCGCCAGCGGTTTGCTCCAACCATGACGTTTCTCAATGGACTCGATGAACTGCCGTTACACGTAGTTTCTGCCGCCCCAGTATCCACCAGCATCGCAATCGGAAGTCGCCGGTTGGGGTGTTCGAGAGCCTCCTCACCGCTCCCGGTGCAGCACCGACTCCTAAGCGCTCTTCTGTCCTTCGACCTCTATTTCCATAACTAGGCAGTCGACCATGCCTTGGGTATCCTTAGACAACCCTCCGGTTATGTTGTACATCGGATTAGGCTGTCTGTTGGCCAGCGAAGCCTGGCTGCTGTTGACCAGCGAACCCTGGTTGCTGCTGATCAGCGAGCCCTGGCTGCTGTTGACCAGGGAAGCCTGGCTGCTGGTGACCAGCGAACCCTGGTTGCTGCTGATTAGCGAGCCCTGGCTGCTGTTGACCAGCGGACCCTGGCTGCTGTTGACCAGCGAACCCTGGCTGCCGTTGCCCACCGAAACCTGGCTGTTGTTGCCGCGGACGCCTGGGCATCATTGGAGGTCCCCAGCGCGATCTAGGCTAGGGTTCGGTTGCGCTCCTTTTGGTGCTGTCTGTGGACCCCATCGTCCTCCGACCTTAAAGGGCGACGGTAGAGGGGGAGGGGACATCTGATTATACCCGCCTCCCGCCCCTATAGGATTTTCCGGTCCTGTGCCCCCTTGTTCTGCACCACCCTGCGGACCCCATCCAACCTGGCCGCCCTGTGGTGGGCCTCCAGCCTGGTCGGTATGTGGCGGGCCCCCCTGTGACGGGCCTCCCCTCGAATAAGGTCCACCAAAAGGTTCCCAAAAAGGTCCTCCTCTTCCTTCCAGGGCCGTTTGGCGACCTTATTATGTTCTTCCCTTTCATCACTCCTCCCCCCCCTCCCCGGGATGCCGCCCGTTTCCCTTTGACGAAACATCTCGCTTTGTTGTTGTGTAGAGCAAAATGAACTCGACGAAGCTGTGCAGTACACAACCGGCTCGACGACGCTGTGTTGTACCCGATGTACTCGACGAAGCTATGCAGTACACGACGGGCTCGACGACGCTGTGTTGTACCCGATGTACTCGACGAAGCTGCGCAGTACACGACGGACTCGACGAAGCTGTGTCGTACAAGGCGGAGATGGTGTCCGACGATGTAGTCCAGGGAGACGAGTGGAGTCTAAGGGATCAACGGAGTCTAGTAACACCAGGTTGTCCCCATCCAACAAGCACAAGAAGTGGCTCGGGACAAAGTGGGTGGGAAAATATTTGGAGTAAATGTATATCTACCTTCCTGGTATATTGAAAGCTGTTCACTTATCATAAAATATGTACGTATGGAACGCTTCGAAAGATCGAGTCTTCACTAACAGAGTGATGTATGGAATCCCCCAGGTATCTCAGACACATCAATCTAATTGTAGGCATTAGCCATATCCGTCATTGTTGTACATCCCTTACACATTATCTCAACGAATCTGGAACTAACAGCAGTATCTATCATTTTGTAAACATCTATCGAGGTATAAACATCCATTCATAGAGGAACAATCGATAAGGGTTTCAGGATCTACATATATTCATGCATACCTACAAGTAGGAATTCTCGACGCAGCCTTGAAAATATTTGTAAAGTACGTCGTAGCTCCCCAGATGTATGTAGCTCCACTGTATGCAGTAATTCCCATGATGTGTATAGCTCCACTGAGATCTGAAGTATTATTTTAATCAATGAAACAAATAACATTAATGCATTCCCGAGATATCCTCAAAATTCCAATGTACTGCTATGATATCAAGCTTTCCCTGTTGCCGACTCCCTAAGCCATGTTTTCAATTCCGTTAAGTTCTCAGGATGACAAAGAGCAGCAATAGAAAGGCTTACATTCCCCATACATTATTTTCACTACTGTAGAACCCGTTTGCAGTATCACTACCCCTGGAACACCTGTGAGAACGGCCTTGCAGTGCCTGTAGAAGCTGCGAAGAAAATCACCATCATAAAGGCTAAAATCATATGGCCTACAAAAAGCCAAATTGCCTGCAAAAAGCCGTTGTCTTGCGATCGTCTCATAGTATGAATCAAGTGTAGATCAACCAACAGACCCGAACTCATTTTCAACCTGTGTGATGAACGTAGGCACATTCCTATAGTGATGTATCACGCACCAAGTACTTAAACGAAGTCGGACAAACAAAAGCGAAACCAAAGAACTTGTACAGTAGTTGTTAATCCTCCAAACCAATCGATTATTCCACATTGAGTCATTTCAGACGCACCATACAAAAACCAAGTCATTTCAGACCCAACATACAAAAACCAGGTAATTTCAGACCTACCATACAAAAATTAAATCATTTCAGACCCCCATACGAAAACCAAGTCATTTCAGACCTACCATACGAAAACCAAGTCATTTCAGACCCACCATACCAAAACCAAGTCATTTCCGACCCATTATACAAAACACAAGTCATTTCAGACCCCCGCAAGTGGAGCAGATCCTCATTGCCATAGCCTGCACCATCATGCGCGTGTACCGCCTAAATGGAGGGCAAAGGGGGTTTTGGAGGCACGTTGTCGACGTTTTGTCCTGTTTTTTTTCCCACCAATGCACACAAGTTGACGACAGTTACTAATATCCTACTGAGCGAGTTCCTGGCGACAGCTATACTACCTTTTGGCTCGATGTTATGTCACTGGGACCGGCCAAGCTCCTCAACTGAGGAACTACCGCAGTTAGTGTGATTCATTTACTGTGTTTAGTATATGGTCACTTCGCATGTCATATGTACCAGGTACGAGGGTATGGTAGCAGTAAAAGAGAAGGAAGACGAGATACACGCATATATCCAGTCAGTTGATAAGCCATAAATAAACTGTCGATTGGTTTGCTCTAGTCGGAGATGACAGTCCCGCTATCCATGGCATCATCCATATTTCTCCGCGCACCCCTCCTCCACATAATACATGATGGGGTATATAAACTCCGGTTGAATTACTCCTACAAATATGTTGTACCGGTATTACCAACTATAGTTCATGAAACCGTTCGAGAGGTATGACCTACCGTCGGCGATCGTACTATGGTATACGCCCTTGAAACAGGGGGCTTGTTTTCTTCAATGCCTGCAGCCTCACCATTGCCGAGCGGGAACGCTACCTCGCGTCTGCCAATGGTAAGCCTTACTGGATGTGGCAACGGTTTACTTACTCAATTTTCGCCACAAAACAAATGGTTTTCAACCCGAGACCGTGAAGCGTAGGTGGCTTCGTACGTCGGTCTCTCATCCACGCTCCCGAAAAAAAGGACGTAACCGACGGAAACGCAGCGAAGAAACATATGTATGTACTTCGGAAGAAATCTATACACTCTCTTGGGGCCTGAGAAGGAGAGTATTAGGGTATAAGGTATAAGTCGCGTGCTACAATAGAGGTGGCACGTTTTGGCTGAATCGTTTTCTGAACGATCGGGCTCTGTAACCCAAATTCGTCGGACTTTCATTTTTGTGACGAAATGTTGTTTAGAGTATACTTCGGTCATGAGATTGTTCATTCGGGAGCACTTTTATTCCCCTCCAAAATCGTTTTTCGGTGAGGTATGACGCTCCTTAAGTGAGGAGCTCAGACAAACCATGATGCATCTCTATCGTAGCATGCGTCAAATCGTGCCGACCTTAGCAACGGGCTCTCCGAGGTTGGAGGATGATACAAATTGGTGCCCGAGTTCCATTGCAAAGACTCGTACGGCACTGCCGCAGGTTCATGTACGCGCACTGCTGGACATATGCTGCTCGTACACTATTGAAATCATCGAACCTCATTGTTTTTCATGCGGCTATCTCGGGGCCTAAAATTGACTAGTATCTCTTCAATGCACGTAGCTCCGGCTTAACGTGGGGACATTCTCCTCCAAATTCGGAAATACGAAGTTGATGCACGAACTGTAAAACAGGAGGAGGAGTTCACATCAGCTGGTTCCCTCGTATAGAGCATGAAGTTGCCACCGGATGCGAGAACCCTTTCACTAGTGGTCTTAGTGTTCAACGCACAATGCAGACACGGTGTTGAGAGGGCAAATCTCCTCCGAGAAGTGCAAGTAGTCTGCACTGATATTGGTAAAGAGCAATGCACCCTTTAGGGGTGGGGGGCAAACGTCTGAGCGTCTTGCTTGAGGAGGTCAATACACCAGCCGAATCACGACTTCGGAGAGGTTTGTTCTCGAAACCCTGCCGACGTTTCTAAGCGCTACACGTAGTTCTAAACGGTCATAAAACATGTGTTCTGATACAATTATTACGCTGACATGTACAGTATTTGATCACATGAAGAGCTTGACCGGCTAAACCTCATCTAGCCAGAAATAACCACAGCTACCGTGCGCTAAGTCTGTAGCACGCCAATTATCGCGAGCATACGGACAGTAAACTAGAAGAATCAACGTAACAACCGATGACGGAACGACTCCGGTGCGCCAACGCTCTGTCAACGGAAAACATAAACAAGGGCAACGGTAAACATTCATCACTTTCCATTTGTGCAAATACGTGCTCCCACACATACCGTAGCATGCGTCTCTATATTATCATTGCCTGAGCGTGCCAACCAACCTGCCTACTGCAGTTGTTTCCGGAGAATTTCACGGGTAGTTGGGGGTTATTGTTTTTGAGACCATGTTAGGGTGAGATTATTGGCAAAGTTTACAGTACTCACCCATCCTTTTAGCCTACGCAGAGACAGGGAGTATACCCAGCCATGACACTGGTTCGGCTCTAACATATTGGTTAGGTCTTCATCGCGGTCGTTGATGTCGTAGCCGAATCTCCTCGGAAACTTTGGGAGCAATCTGAAGTTTCCTTGGGGTTAATTGGGCGGCTCGCGCGAAACCTAATACCTGGTAGAGGCTATTGTACTACCGTGAAGATCGTTGAGGTTGCTCGGGTGCGCGGTCGTTTTTCATCGCATAGTTTCTAGACAATAGAAAGGCCATCTCCAACGGCGAATCGGATATCAAACCTGAAAATGGAGGTTTCAACACTTTCACAGGAAGGCGTGTTTGACCCGGGAAACATGCGAATCAGGACTGCTTTTCTTGAATCCCCTCAAGCCATTTTGAGGGACGCATCGAACACCGCTTGCCATCCCTTCAGGGTGTTTTGTTTATGCATTGTCGGCATACTCCAGTTTTCTAAAAATATGTTTCGTGTGCGATGCAATCGAAAAGCAGGCCACATTTTCAGTTGAAACGTCGACGTACAGTTGAAAATTTGTTCCTGACTAGTTGATCTGAAAAAGGTATTACAGTACCGTCACATTTCGAACAACCCTCCTGAAAAACGAAAGACGGTGCTAAATACCTCTCACCAAAAAACCGCAAGTATTCTGAGAAGCGCCATCACAATTCGGTTCGACTCCGAGTGTAAAACACGTGAAAGCGTGCACAAAACACAGTTTTGAGTATTTGTTTTCTATTATCAAAAGTCATCCGTAGGAAATGGCATAAGGGTGCGAACGGAGAACAGCATATTTTTTAGGGTGGTGTTTGGTAATTTTCCCGTCGTTGTTTTACCGCCCTGGTGGACAGTCCCGGTATTTGGGCGGTTTGCCGTCATATCATACCGTCAAGCAACGATCTACCGTCTACCGCCAACAAATTACAGTCATGTTTCATTACCGCCGAACAATTACCGGCATATTTCATGTTACCGTCTTCCGCCTAAAAATTACCACCAACTCTAGACACCGCCAAGAAAGCACTGCCAACTCTCAATGCCGCCGAGAAAGTGCCGCCAACACAGGATACCGCCGAGAAAGTACCGCCAACACTGGATACCGCCAAGAACGTACCGCCAAAACTGGATACCGCCAAGAACGTACCGCCAGAACTGGATACCGCCCAACAGTCACCGCGAGTACTGGATACCGCGCAAACTTGACGGATAGTATTCGTTTGTTTTCTTCGATGTTGTGAATAGTTTAGGTTGGAAATGATAAGGGGGATTTAGACGAGGCTGAGGCTATACCCCAAGCGATTTCATAATTATTTCTTGATTTTCCTTCGGTGGTGGTTGAGACTGCTCAATTTCAATGTGATGATACGATGATAAGCTACTTACATAGGTGGCCTGCCCGTTCATGAGGCACCGAAAATACCGGCATATTTGGTGTTACCGTCTACCGTAAACAAATTACCGTCATGTTTCATTACCGCAGAAACAGTACCGTTATATTTTGGTATTGCCGTCTGCCGGCAAGGGCGTTACCGTCGAAAGACGAAGTACTGTCTACCGTCAGCGAATTACCGTCATGTTTCATTACCGCTGAACAATTACCGCTATATTTTGGTATTACCGTCTCCGCTAAAGTCGGTACCGCCAAAAAACGAAATACCGCCAACCGCCAAACAAATACCGACAAAAGGCAGTACCACCCCGTCTGACCCCGACTTAAATATCGTTACCGAACAACACCCTGATGTTTGTGAGAGGCTCTTGACAAGCGTTTCTCCGAAGCCATCGCCCTCGGGACAAATCGATCACTGAAAAACCGATCATCCGCGATTGCCAACGTGCGAGCTCCACGCCTTTTATGAAAATATTTGTGTTGGGCATACATTACTGGGCTTTCAAGAACTGTTCGTAGAAACGTTGGCCCGATGGCAGCTAAAGCACTACAGTTGAAAACACTCAAATGACAGCTAGACGTTTCCGGCCATTTCGAGGGAACTATGCGCCGCCGGACATAACGTAAATGTGCCATTAATGGTAAGTTTTCGCTGGGCAATAAATATCCATGTCGTGAACAAAACGAAAACCACTGCCCACAATGGAATTCGTCAGTATCTCGGAAGATTTATAATATGCCAATACTTACCCGAAACATCGCTACTCGCACTAATGTTCGTCGACGTTTGGTTTTCCCGAGCCCTATGCAGCTACAGGACGTGTGACGATGTCCGAAAACCGGGACAATAGTATATACCGGTATATACATAAGGCGGATCCCTCTTCGTTAGCTACCCTAGCTGCGCAAGTTGTTCTAGCCATCGAGCCTTCGTCAAATACATGGGCACGACCTCGAAGCGCAGGGATCAATTCGGAGTATGCACGCGTCCATCCTCACAATTGAGACTCCTTTTGTTCCTGTCTGTGCGTATGATCTGGACATACCTTTTATCTGCGTTCCAATCCGACAGGTTTATCCCGGTGATTTCCGAGACTTGGTTTGGCCATCGAGATGTCTATAGAGAAGGAGCGAGCGGGTTCGAGCAACCTTGTAGGATTAACGCCATGCGTGCGGGCTTGGACAACTGCCTTCGCGAGCGTAGCGTCAGGCGTACCGGGCTGGTCAACATTACCTAACTAGGGCCATACACACAATTTATCAAAATCGGTCATACCATTCAGGTCGGCCTTCTGGTAAAGGAGATGTACAGACGACAATGTCGTGTGCTGCACGACGCACACACATGTCACCTGGAGCGCCGTTCTGTCTTGCTGCCGTCAAACGAAACATTATAGGGCATTCACCCGTAGTTTGTCGGGGGTATCAACACATAGATACAAGGGGGGCTTTGCCCCCAGCGGGTTATAGCCCGCCTTGGCTCCGACCATGCCGGTACTAACCGAAAACGTTGTCCAAACGAGTCCGTAAATGCGACATTACAGTGAAGCAGGACATGAAAAAAAAAACTTTTTTGATTGAGAGGACAAAAATATTGGAATAATTTTATATGCACCACCATCAAATACAATTCCACCCAAGCCGGTACTGACAGAGGATGTAGGGAAGTCGAGGCCATAAATGCGACTGCAGTAGTACCGCCAAGGAGTACATACAAACTAGATAATGTTTCAGTGAAGAGAGTAAAACACACTGGAATCATATTGTTTTAACCAGTGACGAATACATTTTGCTTTATACATTTTTCCATCCGGCACACGTTTTTATATATGTTTGTCACTTGGCACAGTGTGTAATGTATATACATGAAAACACGTACAGTACCGAGAGTTGGCCGCGAAGTACACTAAAAGCCGACTCAAACGTCTAAAATAACGCCTTCAATTATCGATCGGATATGGTTCGTTTGTCGTCTCCCCTCCTGGGCCAATTTCAAGGTGACGCTGCTGCCTACTGGTACTTCTTCGCACAACAGCAGCAAAAGCACTACTAACATGAGAGCTTGTACGACCGTATACCTTGAGCAAACCTACTTGCACCATCCGCTAAGACACAACGTGATATCGCAACGTTGCTGTAAACCACAAAACGCAGCAGCAGCAAAATCAGAGTAGAAACATGGCGCCAAACAAAACCAAAGGAAAGCCTATGCACGCAGGTGGCGGCACCCCAAAAAGAAACAACGACACGATCGTTTCAGGATTTGACCAAGGGGCCGGTCGGAGTGAAAGAAGAAATGATGTTCGCGAAGGCACACGGACTAAGCTAATTTTTGTCATATATTGGTGCCTTTGCACAAGCACGGTAAGACACTTCACATTGGAGCGGTTGTTTCCCTATCAAAATTTGATCCTAGCGCACTCCCCCGCGACAAGATGAGATCACGGCCGATGCTGGCCCTGGCAACGTCGGGACGCGCGTCGAACAGACAGCGCACCGAGATGTGGAACGCATCTCAAACGAGCTTACCTTCCGCTCAAAACCTTCCACAAACTCGACTTTCAAACTACTGAGAGGCGACCTCTTACATCATGCTATCTATTTATATACGGCTGCAAAACGTTTGAAAGGGAGGATAAGCGAGAGAACATTAAAACGTTCCACCGCAACCATGCGGCACCAGTCCAGCAGCTCAACGGTCGCTGTGTGTCACTCGCGACATGCGATTGGTTAGATATTTTCGCTGTACCGTGCGCCACGAGAGCTGGTGTCCGCCGCCCATTTCATTGATGAATTAGACAACCCCGCGCTGACTTTGACAAACTGCAAATCATTCTCGAGACCAACAGGCGCTACAGTACCGTGTCGGCAATTTTGTGCCGCCGGCGCCGCTGCATGCCCCCGCCCCCCTCTCACAAACTACGGAGCTTTTCACATATAACAAGCCCAACCTAAAACACACCAACATAAACCATCGATCAGTACATTGCATGTTCGGTTTCAGGGCATGTCAAGTTCAGGAACTAGTATACTGGGAACCTGTAAGACTTTGTTTTCTTTCGTGTTCAGTGCGCGTAACTCTTCACCCCGACTTAATCGAGTCATACATGCTTTCCGGTACTTTCGGCCTACCGGTATGCGTGACTGGGTAAACAACTGGATACAGTAGGCGCCAGCAGTTAATCACCCCCTGTTTCGGCGAAGGCGAGCGGCTTACTATGATGTCAACGTTAAGTACACGCTCTCAGAGCTATTGCATAGGGTATCGACTGTCTGTGTTTGCTGCATACACACGCATATCTGTAATTTATTATGTAACGGCTGAGCGTATATTTCGTCCCAGTGCGAAAGTTCAGACATACACGGTCCAAGAATGTACGCCGGGCCTTAGCCTGGAGTCACAGATGCAGACTCCTACTCTACACTGATGCGTCAGTTTATGGGGTGCCACCCTACATACGCGGCAACGCCATGGAACCCTCTTGTCACACTAGCATTCTCAGTAAACCTTTTGTGCGCGAGAGATATACTTTCAGCAACAGCCTACCTCCGAGGAACGCAGACGGTTCGACCATTATCCAAACACCAACCTACCCGAACGCTCCTCCATAGGACACGTACTATGAAATATGCTGGTCACCAATCTCCGGTTTTTCCAAACAGAGGACCAACCGGTATACACCTCTCACTCAGCAATCAATTTACAATGTCCCGTCATAGCCAAGGCGACTAAACGTCTCGCGCGTGAAGGTAACAAAGACGCAGGGGATGCCGCTGATACCCGGATTATTCTGTATCACCATGTCTACTGTACGCCAGACCAAATTGCGCGGCAAGCGACCTATCCACGGGATAACAGGTGGATTAAGCCAACGGCTGTTATCTGAAACGGCGGAAAGTGACCCTTCCCTCCCACGTCAGTTGCACAATAGCTGCTGGCGGGTGATACATATTTCCTACTCATTTCAATGTTTGGCAAATACCGTATCGATCGATTTCTTCGCTCTACGTACAGCAACTCCAGTAAAAATTATTGCGTTTCCCAAGCGTACACGGTGTCGAACTGTACGTTACGAGAATTATCTGAGCGGGCACTGTCAAATGGCGTGCAAGCCTCGAGCTTCGAACTGTACTAATGCAATATGCAACACGCACGTCAGAACACCGCCTCTCAGTTAACCCAGGTCCTATAATCTAGAGTAGAATCGCTTTCAAAACTATTCCTAAATGCGCCCCCTGGATGGTTAGGCGCTACGATGCATATTTCTCGTACCCCTGCGCAAGCAGGTCCATGATTACGCCCTCCGCGTACTAGCCGCTAGGTCGCCGTGTTCACAACACCCGGCGATAACCGTTGATGCCGGCCTTCCCCAGGTGGACCCGGGATATGACGCCACTCTGGCCTCGCGCACGTCACCGTCACCATCGTCTAATGGGGTTTCGACCACCTCATCAAGGGAAGGGGGGATAGGGGGCAACCTCATTCCGACGAACGTGGGCAGGTTGCAGGTTCGCTTCAAAAACTGTCTGGTCACGCCGCTCCTTCCTTCTGGCACCCACACTGTCCGCGATGTTTCTGCGCGGGACATTTGTTCGCTGTGAGGCATAAGGCCTTCTCTTTGGACTCGATGTCTCCGACAACGTCACCGGCCCCCTTCATGCGGATCCGGGGATGAACTGTTTGGGCATTGCTTTTGTCGGTGACGATGATGCTCACGTTCCCTGTGTCCTCTTTGCGTACGAATACTCGTATCCCGGAGGAAGAGTCGTTATCGGTGTTGACCCCGGACATAGCTACGGCTCGAAAAAGATCGTCCCGGTCGTAGACGTCCATGACCACGCTAGAGCGGAGACATAGCGACATCGTCAAACCAACGAGCGTCAGCAAAGTAAGGTACGCGAGGCAGAGTAAAGAATCCGCGTTGGATTCCAACCCGCATGCTATAGTCTCCAGGTTTTCTATCTTCACGAAGTCATTGGTGTGGTGCTCGCCGAACGGCCTGGCACCTGTACGGTTGTTGCTCCATGAGTGTCCACACTCACTCCACATCCGTACCAACTCGAAGCTGTACTGGCCGCTCGCCTTGCCGTGCACAACTGCAGTCACTACAGCCTGAGCGATCCGTGTGGTGGCCGCGATATGAAATTCGTGGTTCAGCTCGGTGGAGCTGCCGTACGTTCTACCGGCAGTCCAGACGGAATACATGAAGCTAGGGTGGATGATGGTCTCCTCCACAATAATGTACACCTTTCCATCCGACCTCGTCAGCAGGATGGCGGGGGGCGGAAGGATCGTGTCAGTTGATCCGTCCCGTACGTTGGATAGTTCAGGTCCATTCGTGCATTCGACAACGTTTCCCCATATGTCTCCCCCGTGGTACATCTCCCTCATGCTGTGCTGTTCGCTATCTGCGCACTGCACAATCCCCACCGTAGTGTTATCCGCGCCCAGGTAGTACAGTTTAGCCGGTGCTTCTTGCGCGACGGGCGACCAGGAAGCTACGCGAATCTTGCCGTTGACCGGACCATGGTGACACGTACCGTTCCCAATCACATTGTACATGGATTCGGCATAGCTGTCATGAACGTTGGACAGGCTTCTCGAACCAGGGTCTTCGCAGTCGAAATCCGCCTTCGGTATCACCTGCTTCCGTGAGGTACACACGACCGACACACATAATTATCATTCATCGACCCACAACGAACAATTCATGAGTTGGAGTTCAGCATAAAGCGTACACACGTGGAGACATTATAACGCCTTATGAGCAGCTTTTCGCGGGCGATGCCTTGAGCGAGCAGACAGGTGGTATAACCGTGGAAGCAGACCTTCCGGGAACTACAGTAGTGGCGTACCTGCCAATCGCGAACAGTAGATTTGTCAGTACCAGCGACGAGCACCACCGGGGGCGGTCGATTGAGCATTTCGGCGTCGCCCTCGACAAAGGCCAAGCCCAACGATAGCTCCAAACCACAGGATGCCACCGAAGAAACGGCGAGTAGCACGGTTATGATCCGCGCGGCGTCCCATTTCCCTCGACCTCGGCACACCTCTGCCACCAGGGAGTACTGTGTAATTTCCACCGTCTGCCGCTGTTCAATGGCTCGCCAGGCGCGGTGGGCCCTCACCGTCTTGAACGCAGACGAAAGCATAGGGTGCAAGATGAAGGCCAGGATAATGAAAGACGCAGCCATGGCTCCTGTACCGTCCACGCCCATAGTGTTTATCGACCAGGTTCCCTTCGAAATGAAGGTAAGTAAAGTCATTTCGGCGCGGGGTGTTTCGTTGCCCCCCCGACGATGGAGTAGTTTTTGTTTTGCTTGCCCTTATCACCACTTCCGCCCCTGCGTACGAAAGGGACTGGTTTGACAGAAACCGTACTGCTGCCAGACGCTTGTCGAGGTTTCGTATCTGTGCACGACGTCTCGCGGTTCTCCCCTTAAACAAGTGCAGAGCTTTTCGCCTTGTTTACCGATTCGTACCGCCTCTCTCTTGATGGAGAACAATGTTGCCTTGTCTGTGATCTGTCGGACGAGAGGCAACGGAAGGGGTCCAACTGGTTCAGCACGGTGTCCACGGTCTTGGTTAAAAACTACTTTCGACTGACTAGATGTTGGGATGTGGTTTATACCAACGGAAGGGTTACAGCACTGGGTATGTTGTGTGTTAGGGAGGCCAATGTCACAAACGCTAGGGGTGGAGTCTTGTTGTCTGAGCTCTTCGCATGGGCAGCTTATGACCCAACCGCAAAAAGTCTCGGAATAATTTTGCCATAACAATCTGACCAACACATGTATGCACTGGTGTCTTGGAACGAAACAACAGAAGCGTCGTCAAATGATCATAGTAGCCGCCCCTACTCATCAAATCAGATGGCCATAACGTAAAGAGAGACGGCCAAGTTCGTATACTTGAGCCTGCCTTAGCTACCCGATTGCTGATCTCTCACTCAAAACCAACCGACGGATTCGTCCCCTGTTCCTCAAACGATTCGGACCGGGGTAGGACGATATGTCGACTAATTTTCTTAGTCTGAACAGTCTACGCACTGAAAACCAACATTGGATGGTACCCTGCTGTACGTGTGTGTAACATAGACTGAGTCTGAAACGAGTTAACTAGACACGAATCGCACACACCACAACGTCCTCCTGCGGATGTACCAGTAGCCCGACAGGCGAAAGCCTTAACAATTTAATATGTACAAGACGGCTCATACACAATGGCCAGGTGGCATATATAGGGTTTACATGATATGGCCCCTGCTTGCGCGGATGGGATCGTTACAATCTAGACGGTTTGCAAAATAGGCCATGGGGAGCCGCGATGAGATCGAGAAGATGTACAGTAGATGCGGTATATTAAAGATATTAGGGCGCGAACGCCTACATCTCTGATCAATGTCCATCGCCACTTCTTTTGCCGGGGGCAGCAGTAGATGGCACCACTGTAGTACTGCTGTAGCCAAGTAGAGCAGTCGATAAGCCGTAAGGAGCAGTAGGTAGCATTACTGTGCTACTGCTGTGAACGGGGTAGCAGAAGTCACGATAGGTGACCACGTCGGTAGCTTCGGAATCGCGACGAGCCAAGAAACAAGTCTACCCGAGCTACGTACGCCCGACCAGAACTGGGATCGGCTGACCGCTATTCGTCGGCCAACGTAGGTAGCACTGGTTCCGCCAGTAGCGTGTAACAGTAGCCGAGCGCGGCAGCAGCACCGGTGATTATATATGCAGCAACAGCAACACACGAAGTATTACGTTGCGGTTCGACTAAGATGCGGCGTAACTACGACGAGTTTTTTTAGGACCCCGACGTGTTGTATTCGTTGTTGTTGTTTGTTGTTTCTCGTACACGTGGTCCTCCAAGTACATATTGTTGTAGCGAACGAAGGATCACGGTCTGAGTAGCTGCGACAGAGAGCGCGCGCTCGCCCCCACCCTTGTTCACTCCTCTAACCACCACCTCAAGACTCAGATGTATATTGTTCTGCAAGTTTGATGGCCCAATAAACGGCCTTTCTACAAAACGTCACTCTTACCTGTGCCCGCCTGGGAGACCACCTGTCAAGGGTCTAACAACTATACCTGAACACGGTAGATATATCATGGACTGTCTGACCTGTGTACAGTTAGTTGTAAGTAGTTTACCGCACAGCGGGGGGGCGACGGTTTCTTAATCGTTTCAGTCTTGTCTATTTTACGCACACCGGTGCAAACTCTACGATACGCACGATACGCGATAACCACTTCATATTACAATATATTGGAGATATTGCTTGATGTACCATGTGTATACACAACACAAATGTAGACCCTAGCCTTCGAAGCAAGTCCCAGCCTCTTTCAGGCATGCGGCAATCGGCACGCCTGAAGCAAAAACAAATAAGATAGGCAAACAAACAGGAATGTGCGACGCGACTTCGCGCTCGCCCCAACCCTTGTTCACTCCTCTAACCACCACCTCAAGACTCGGATTTATATTGTTCTGCAAGTTTGATGGCCCAATAAACGGCCTTTCTACAAAACGTCACTCTTACCTGTGCCCGCCTGGGAGACCACCTGTCAAGGGTCTAACAACTATACCTGAACACGGTAGATATATCATGGACTGTCTGACCTGTGTACAGTTAGTTGTAAGTAGTTTACCGCACAGCGGGGGGGCGACGGTTTCTTAATCGTTTCGGTCTTGTCTATTTTACGCACACCGGTGCAAAATCTACGATACGCACGATACGCGATAACCACTACATATTACAATATATTGGAGATATTGGTTGATGTACCATGTGTATACACAATACAAATGTAGACCCTAGCCTTCGAAGCAAGTCCCAGCCTCTTTCAGGCATGCGGCAATCGGCACGCCTGAAGCAAAAACAAATAAGATTGGCAAACAAACAGGAATGTGCGACGCGACTTAATGTTCCTTGAACGTGCCCATCTATTTAAAGGTATTTGCACAAGAAAATGACTAAGACGTGCCTGAAACATTTTCGGCGCCCCACGACAAAACCTATACTATTTTGTTTCCATTTTTGCGTGAATGGGCAAAGTGCCTGGACGCATGCGTGGAACCTGTTCAGTGCCCCAACGCCAAAACTACACTAATTACAAGTAGTTTTGTTTTAGGTGGGAAATAAACTAAAACACTGCCTGAAACCTAATCCACTCGAAAGGAAAAAACCCATACAAAGTTCAAGTACTTGTTTTCAAGGGGTAACATGCCTGACCGAATGAATGCAAACGTATGACAGCATGCTAGTTTTCTGTACCGGCATTACACACTGCAGTTCGTTACAGCCCATCCAGCTGGCCTACAACGCACAACGGTACAACAGCAGCAGCTCCAATTTGTATTATTTTTCGTTTCGGAATTCGACGCATGCTAGGGTAGAGCTGATGCACCATGTTTCTGCATTCTGAGGGTGGTCACTTATGAAGGAGCTCTGTACCATACCCACAAACCGATTTTGAAAGAAATGTAAAGCGCTACCCGATCAACAGTGTCACGGCCTAACGAGTTAACAAAAATATCGCACCGCACAAATGGAACTCCGACGATGTTGGGTTTACGAGCCCTTAGTAGGTCCTTCAGGAAACGCCTCAGCCAAAAACAGGTACACCTGGTCCGTTCGGGGCCAAAAACAGGTACATGCTGAAATCAAGTTTAAAAGGTACACCTGGTCCGTTCGGGGCCAAAAACAGGTACATGCTGAAATCAAGTTTAAAACGCACCCCACGAGCCTGCCGTTCCTTGGAACGCAAAGTAGAGTTTTAAATGTTCTTCGTGCTCGCCCGGTTGCCACGTATACGAGTAGCTGCTATTAATGGTACGAGGAACGAACGCCTGCTGCTGCATTCTCCCTTTTCAGCTTGCGACACCCCTGGTATTACAAGTCAACCACAATCCCGAAGGGGAGCCTTATATCTCGTATTATTTCGGCGGAGGTGTTCAGGCAGATGTGTGTGTGTGTCGCTCGATTGGCGTGTAGTGCGAGGGGCGAAGGGAAAAGGGGGTCTCCGCGTACGTCGGCATTTGTATAGGGGGCATAGGGTGGAACTACGAAGGGCCTCTGATTGGCTTAAAAACGAAAAAAAAGGTGAAAGTCAAGCAGAGTAGACAAAATCAGGTATACCTGGGTTTTCAAGAGGCAAAAACCGGTACAACGAGTTTCAGACCAATGGCCACAGGGCACGTGGAGTGCGTTTTTGACTTGATTTCAAGTATGAACCTGTTTTTGGCCGCAAACGGACCAGGTATACCATTTTTTGGCCGCTGCCCTTCAGGAAACGTCTCAGCCAAAAAACGTATTCCCCTACCTCTATCGTAGCATGCACCATTCGTTTTGGTTCATTGTCATTTAGTTCTTGTTTTTCTCAGTTGGCCGTGGTGCCGCTGTGTTCTCGCGTTCTCGTAACCGGTACGATGGCATTTCGCTTGCTTCACACATCCATTATCATTTGTTTAGGTTCTCGTCTTTCTCTTGTCTCAATAGCAGAGACGGGTACTTGTCGTTACCATCGCGTTGAGCTTGCCTGGAGAACGATGTTTCTCTTATCCTCTCGTATCTTTTTTTGTTTTGTTTTTCGCCTTGTTGCTCCCTTTGTTCCCGCTTTTGCCGGTTTCTTCATATTTTGTCGTGTTGCCTCACCCGTGCAGCAGTTATTTGTCCCTCTTGGGCAGGTGTGCTTTTCTTCTGGGGGCGCTTTTGTCTCCCTGCATCATTTGTACTATTTTTCATTTCAGAAGTCTATTTGTATTCTTGTCCTCACTGTTTGGGTCGGCTCGTGTCGTTGTGTTCTCGTACTCTCGGTACGTTAGCATTTCACTTGCTTTACCCATTAATTTGCGTTTATGTTGTTTTGTTTTTTCCCTGTTTCACAGTCTGTGACCACATGATTTGTATATCTCTCGTAGAGATTAGGAATCAGGACCGGCCCTGGGTGTACGTCGACATCCAGCACACCCAGTGTCCGTGCCGTAGCTGGGATAACGAACGGGTTGAATGTGAACGCAGAACACAACACACACCGCAGTGTCAACCGGTTTATGGAACAAGTGTCAGGTGGTAGGCACCCCCCGCCATATCTCCGATACCTTTGATGAAACCGGGTCCGAAATCGTTACGAGGTTCTTCTGGTCGTTGAAATCACCCGCCTGTGGAATAAATCTGACTTGTGCAACGCTACTACTGTTCGATTTGTTTTAATTATTTTGTTTTATATATTGTTTATTTCATCTTTCATCTTTCACGCAGCCGGATTGCTAGTAGGGTAGGCCGTGCCTGTCGTATATGGCACTGCGTTGTCTGCCCTGCTTACTGCATTGCAAAGTATGTGTTTCGTAGTTTTTGCTATTAAAATAACACATAACTGGTACCTGGTATCTCTCTAGGACGAAGAGTCGGCACAGACACTGGGTGGGATGAATGTAAACGGGTGTGTGAGTGTTCTTCCTCTCTACCCGTCGACATCTACCACACCCAGTGTTTGCGTCGATTTTTCACTCTATAATAGAGATATACCAGTTATGTGGTCACAAAACCACATTCCAGAGACGGTTAGAAATTATGGTTTAATGTGGATAACCCACACAAACATAACTTAATTTATCGGAGATGCCGGCCTAAAACCAAGCCTAGGATAATACTTACCGTAACACACGGAAGAAAGCACACCCCCCTTAGATAAAACACCCCTTCACATAAGCACACCGGGTGATGCATGTTTTACTTCGTTTTTTTACCGTCACTTTATTACCGGGGGTACGTTAGATAACGCCCCCCCTACGTGTGTACGCCTGAAAACAGTGTCAAACTCCACAACTATTACACCACCTTGTGGATGGATATCATTCACAATCCACAATCAACCCGCACCGGTATGGACACCAGTATAGAAGCAACTGCTGCAGCCCCTCACAGTGGGCCGATAGAGTCTGCGGCTTCGACCCCACCTGCAGCTGCTTCTGTCGCGCCTCGGACGATCATGTCGTTCCTCTCTGAGACCAGCGCGCTTACAAGTTCTGGCACTAACGTTATACCACGTCTCCTACGTCGTGTGCCAAGCCCTGGCTACTGGTACCGGTACCGGCAAAGCACCTGCACCAATTGCGGTACGACCTTCGGGGCTACATCAATGAGTACCTGTATGTTACCGGTACCGGTAACGGCTTTGCGGTATCGTAGCAAGGCGGGGATTTTGCTCTTATCCACGGGTTTTAAGCGTTTGCCTTACCATCTGCGGCAATACGTGAGAATAGAAAAACAACTGGTTTTAGACATAGTTTGTCATGCGCTAGCACCCCCTTACAAGCATACCCTCTGCGTTCTGGCCGAGGTCAGTTCACACCCACTCCATAGCAATCATTGATACACCGTTATCACACCCTCTCATTACCACACCTCCTGAATATGGTCGGGGTCTGTTAACTCTCCTTATAAACCAATATTGCCGTTAGCACACCCCGTCGTGGTCACACTCTCTCGTTACCACACCCCCTAGCTGCAGGGCTCTCGTGCATGGTGTATATCAACGGGCATGCGTTAGATAGCACACCCCTCCACAACAGTACACCGAGTGATAATATTTTCAAATGCAAAAATGTTATCACCGGGGTGTGCTTTCTTCCGTGTTAATACGGTATTATCGTTTTGATGCGGAAATCAGAATTCAGGATTTCAGATTAAAAGGGAGGAGACGACGCTCTCCTCTCTTTTTTTGTTTTTTCCATCCCATTTATTATCTTCGCCCTTCCTTTCTCTCTCCTTCCTACGTAGTCGTAACGCAGATCCGGGGTCACAAAGTAGTATCTTCTCCTTCCCCCCCCACTACGGTTCGTGCCTTTGCATTTTTATCGCGATAATATTTCAGCACTTTCTTCCCTCGTCGACTTGCGTCGGATTCCGCCTACCCACGCCACGAAGGCGCTCTCAGCAATTGGTTCCTTTTTATTTTTTCAAATAAAGACAAACTCTCTTACCACGGTGGGATTCGATCTTGGGTACCAATGATAGTCTTTGAAGCTGACCACTACTCTACCGGGGCGACTGGCTTTGCCCATCCTCGTCTATTTTCATGTATGGTTGATCAAATTACCCGATAAAAATATAAAAATAGCCTTTGTTTGTTTTCTCGCGGAACGAGGCACCAGGGCGCACACTATTATTTTTCCTTTTCGCTTTTTTCTTTATTTTCTCTTTTTTTCTCTTGCATGCACCTGGATTGCTAGCAGGGTAGGTCTTGCCTGTCGTATATGGCATTGCATTGTCTGCTCTGCTTACTGCACTGAGCGTAGTATCTCTGTGCCGTAGTTTTGTGACCACAGAACTGGTACCTTTTTAGGATGTGATGAATCGGCACGGACACTGGGTGTGCTGGATGTCGACGGGTAGAAAGGAAGGTTTAATGTGAAGAACACACACACGCACACACACACGCACACACATCAACTTTCATACCATACTCTAGATTGTGGTGAATATATACATGGTTTATGGTATCACCCTGTATTGCCACGGGTGTGACTCTTATTTACATTAATCCGTCCCTACTAACGTTCGTCATCCAGTGCACCCAGTGTCCGTGCTGAATCTTCATCCTCCGTATATAAGTAGAGATATACCAGTTACTGTGTGTGTTCTTCAAAGTTAACCTTCCTTTCTACCCGTCGACATCCAGCACACCCAGTGTCCGTGCCGATTCTTCATCCTAAAAAGGTATCAGTTATGTGGTCACAAAACTACGACACAGAGATACTACGCTCAGTGCAGTAAGCAGAGAAGACAATGTAATGTCATATACGACAGGCAAGACCCTGCTAGCAATCCAGGTGCATGCACGAGAAAAAACAGATAAAAATAAAAAAGCCTAAATAATAACTAAAAAAAGTAAACATGTTGAAGCAAATCAACAATCAAGCAACCAAACAAAAGCATGATAAAAAAAAAGAAAGAAAGTGTCGTGCATCTCCCAGAGGAGATTGTTGTTGTTGTTGTCTTCACATTAAACTCGTTTCAGTTGCTAATCCCTATATTCCCTTTTTCCCCTCGCTGCCTCGGCAAGGTCTTTGCTTTGGCATGGCCCATAGCGAGGGGGGGGGTCTTTCTAGCGAGCAAGGCTAGACTCACCCTCAAGCGGACCGATACCTTCTTGCTGCTGCGCACCCGCCGCGAAGCGTGTGCAGCGGTAGAGTTGGATCGGCACTGGTGCGTCAGGCGCAAAAGTCCAGATGCACGGGCCTTTTTGGCCGTCGGTGTAGACAGCAATGTCCATCTCACTTTTGTGCGCGGAGGCAGACGCCATCAGAAAGGTGGACGGACACTACGTACACAGCCCTAGGTATGTTTGCTAGAGGGAGCTGTACTGTCTCAGTAACTCTGGTTTCGCCAAATCAAAGGAGGAGGGGGAGCGTGTGGCGACGAGGCTTGATTTGTTTGATCTGGTCAATCCCTTCAGCGCGAAGAATTTTTATTTGTTTCAAGACTCAAGCACCCTGAGTGGCAACGAGAAAGAAAAAGCGAGAGACCGACTGGGAAGGAGCAGCAACCGAAAGCGTGTACGGAACGGAGCGGGTCGAAGTGTGGTCGTGCTAGGACTGAGGCCGAGCGGCACCAGGAGGCGGCGCGCCTGAGCAGGCAAGCACAGCAGTCGCTGCCGGCGCAGCAGGCAAGCACAGCAGCGCCAGGGAGAAGCGAACTCCGGAGCACGGACCGACATCGACCCGTGACGGAGAACATTTGTTGTTTTTCTGTTGATCAAAAAATGCTTCGCTTTTCCAATGTTTGATTGTTGGGGTCGGTGTGGGGATGGACGTCACGGTTTTGTAGAGGAGACGCGGCAGAGAGGCGCGGACAACTAGGCACCCCCGGGTGCCTTCAGTGTGTGCGCTGATGCGTGAAGGACCGCTTCAAATGTGGGAACGATTCCTAATCAGTGTCGATGTTATAATCTGTGGCCCTAACACAGACCGTTCAGGATAGATTCGGGTAATTTGGTCAATGGACATTATGGCTGTGGTTGAGCTGTTCTTTTCACTTTGTCCGCGACTGTCATTCTGCCAGCACTTGTCAGACAGCAGCTGCGTGCTCCATCTTGTTCCCCACGCCTACCGTTTGTTTTTGTACAGACAGCACTTCAGACAGTAGTTACGCTGTAGTCGGCAAATTCATATGGTAAGAAGAAGTGGGAGGGGGGGGGGGGGGGGGGGACCGTAAGATGCTGCTGCTTAGTCGAATGGAGGATTGCGGGCGTGTAGTTCAGTTTTGGACACGCCATAACAATGCCTGTAGAGGATTGTTAGGCTGTAACCGTCTTGGAACATTGTTATCCTTCCCTGCCTAAGTGTACGTGTGTCTTTAGGCATATATTTGATGGCTCTACACTTTTGGTGGACCACGGGCCGTGATCTTGCTAGATCAGACTATAGTAATTAGCAAAGCTGAAACGAGTTTAATTGAAGAAAACAACAAACAACAACAATAGTCTGATCTAGCAAGATCACGGCCCGTGGTCACAAAAGTGCTAGAGCCATCAGATAAATCCTAAAGAACACGTACACTTAGCAAGGAAGGATACACAGTCCGAAGAGGTACACCTATAATCCTACAGCTATGTTATGGCGTGTCCAACACTGAACACACGCCCGCAATCTCCATTCGACTACAGCAGCATCGTCCCCCCCCCCCCCTCCCCACTCTTTACCAATGAATTTTCCGACTACAGCGTAACTACTGTCTGAAGTGCTGTCTGTACAAAAACAACGGTAGGGTGGGAACAAGATGGAGCACGCAGTGCTGCTCTGAAGTGCTGCCAAGAATGACAGTCGCGGGCACACAGTGAAAAAGAACAGCCAACCAAAGCCATCATGTCCATTGACAAATACCCGAATCTATCCTGAACGGTCTGTGTTAGGCACAGTATTATAAACATCGACACTGATTAGGAATCGTTTCCACATTGAAGGGTCTTCCACCGATCAGACACAATGAAGGCACGCGGGTGTCCGCGCCATCCTCTGCCGCGTCTCTTACAAAAACCAGTGACGTCATCCACCCGACCAACAACAACATTCAGGGAAAAAACGAAGAATTTGTCAACACAAAAAAAAAAAAAAAATGTTCGTCCGTTCGTCACGGGTCGATGTCGTCCGTGCTCCGGATCGCTGCTCCTGTGCGGCTGCTGAGCTTCTGGCACGCGCGCTGTTGCTGCTGCTCAGGTGCGCCCGCTCCAGTGCCCTCGCCGCCAGTCCCTAGCACGACCACACTCGACCCGCTCCGTCCGTACACGCTCTCGTTGCTGTCCTTCCCAGTCGGTTCCTCGCTTTCTCTCTCGTTGCACTCAGGGTGCTTGGTCTGGAAAAAAAACATTCTCGCGCTGAAGGGGTCAACCTGCCCTGAGGCTCCAGCTCGTCGCCACACGCTCCCTCCTCCTTTGATGGCGAAGCCAGGTTACGGAGACAGTACAGCTCCCTCTAGCAACCATACCTAGGGCTGTGTACGTAGTGTCCGTCCACCTTTCTGATGGCGTCTGCCTCCGCGCACAAAAGTGAGATGACATTGCTGTTACCCCACGACGGCCAAAACGGCCCGTGCATCTGGACTTTGCGCCTGACGCACCAGTGCCGATCCAACTCTACCGGCTGCACACTCTTCGCGGCGGGTGCGCAGCAGCAAGAAGGTATCGGTCGCTTGAGGTGAGTCTAGCCATGGCTCCGTAGAAAGACCCCCCCCCCTCGCTATGGGCCATGCCAAAGCAAAAACCTTGCCGAAGCAGCGAGGGGAAGAAGGGAGATGCGACATCTAATATCACACCAAATGAAATGAAACGAAATGAAGGTGGTCACGAAACATACCTATACACCCAACATGTGCCACATACCTGCTGCTGTATATTGTTTATTCGCTTCAGTTCGTAGTATGTTTACTTTTCTTTTTTTTCTCTTTTTTCTCCAGCGTGCACCTGGATTGCTAGCAGGGTAGTTGTTGTCTAACGTGAATGGCATTGCATTGTCTGCTCTGCTTACTGCACTGAGCGTAGTATATCTGTGTAGTTTTGTGACCACAGAACTGGTACATTTTTAGGATGAAGAATCGGCACGGACACTGGGTGTGCTGGATGTCGACGGGTAGGAAGGAAGGTTTAATGTGAAGAACACACACACATTTATACACCACATAGCCGCATGGCAAAAATGGTGTCTGCAGTTGCAAAACTTGGTGATGGCATCCACAGGAATCCCTTGGCCAACCCCGGGTGTTTTTTTCAAGTCCCGTACAAAAGCGCACTCGGTACTACTACCTTCTTTTTTCCCAGCCCATTTAGTATATTCGTCCTTCCTTCCTCTCTCCTCCATACAGTACGCGACACCAGTTAAGAATCTCTTTTTTATGGCCAGGCTGGAGTTCTTATGTAGGGCAGCGTGTGCTCTACACTATTTTCAGTACAAAGTAGGTCATGTTCTTTGTTTCGCCTAAACATTCAGCCTGAACTTCTTAACTGCCGAGTTCCTAAGTGCTGTCGCGTACTGAAGTCGTGACTCAGATCCGGGGTCATATGTTGGGCTCCTCTCCCTCCACCCCCACTACGGTTCTTGCCGTGCATTTTTATCGCGAGACGACTTCAGCCTTTCCTTCCCTCGATACTATAATATTAATAGGCACTCTCAGCAGTGGATTCCGTTTTTCGTTTTTTTTTGCAAATAAACTCAAATGTCCGACCCACGTGAGAGTCTAACTCCGGATATCAACGTTTAGAAACGTTCGAATTTACCACCATCAATAGATCATCGGGCCGACCTCAATACTGCACAAACTAAACAGCAAAACAAAGATTACCTGGATGCAGCACCAGTGATGTGAACCGAAAATAAAAATGGACTCGGTCGGTTTTTCGGTTTCTCATCGAAAGGTCGGTCGGTTTCGGTCGGTTTTTCATTTTCACATGAAAAAAACACGAAACCGAAACCGAACATTTTCGGTCGGTTTTTCGGTCGGTTTCCCGACTAAATTGGTCCACAATTCGAAGGGTTTGGCGCGCATGTGTTGGCATCATGTGACCAGATGATCGTGGTGTGGTGTCAAGTGGCCCTCTTGCAGTACCTGCGCCTGCTGCGCCACACACGGTCCAGGCCGACATGCGTATTTATAATCTGCAGCCGACAATAGCTACATACGATACAGGTACATACATGTAACAGCAGTTGTGCTACGTACGAGTAATAAAACAGTAGTATTATACGAGGGCACGACGGCACTGCTGATGTGTAGCCTAGATACCATGTATGATGTAATGATAGATGATAGATACATTTTTCAGCGTACAGCTAACACCATCAGGAACGCTACAGTAGGTTGCTGAAGGGGGGGCTGTAAGTACTCGCTTCTGCCTCCGGCTCAAGGTCAGAGTCAGCATTGCTGCCTGAACCGGAGATGGTTATCCTTCGCAGTCTCGCGACGCACAGCTGTACCGCTGTACCATGTGCCCTGTGCGGCTAATGTCGCTGCTGGTGCGTGCTGTGTGCTATGTGCTGTGTGTCCATGTCTATTTATAACAGGGTTTCAATGTAGATATGTACGCGTTATTGATTTTCGGGACAGGAACAAAAGAAACGACCGAAAAAAACCGAGTCGGTTTTTCGGTTTCGTTTGTTTCGGCAACCGAAAAACCGAAAAATAAAAGTCGGTTTTCGGTCGGGAAAAACCGAACAAAACGACCGAAAAAAACGACTTTCGGTTGTCGGTTCACATCACTCTGCTGCACCTTTTCATGACAGTCTTTGTTGAACAAATATGTGGCCAATACAATACATATATATATAATATAATAATAGTGGTACGAATCAAGCAAATATGGTAGGTTTATCTGTGAGAGCGTGTAAACACTATGCCGCGCAGGGGTGATCCTGTCTCAATTTCGGAGGCGCCTTTACCGGCCTTTGTTCCACCAATCGTAACAAGCAGTACAACACATGTTATGGTTTCTTGCCGGTTTCACGTGTTTTTGGATGTTTTCAATCAAATCACGAGAAAGCGTCAACCCAACCCAACCCAACCCAACTTTAACCCCAACCCTAGTCCAAGCTAAGGCCCAACCCTAGTCCAGGCTAAGGCCCAACCCTAGTTCAGGCTAAGCCTCGATTCGAGCGCGACTTCGCCGCGCGTTTTCTACAATCCCGGATACATCAGTGGGGGCTTAACGATAAATACCACGATCTAGGAACACTTTGACTCGACATTTCAGCTCGTTAAGGGTCCCGGAGATACTCGCGGCAGTACGAAACTCCACACCCGAGTTGCGAGTTTTTCGGACTTCTCGCACCCTTGTGCGATATCTCCGATACGTGGTCGGATATAGGAACTGAAGCTGTAGACTTGAGGCACTGTTGTGTCTATCTGTTGTCTGTGAAAACCAAAAGTAATAAACCGTGGGTTTGCGTTTGCACCACATAAATTTGCAACCACTACGAAATACTGAAATAATGAATAATCCTACATGGTAGTTCTGATTAATATATACCTGGTATACAAGATTTCAAGGTCAGGTTCTGTAGGGTTTGTGGATTTAGGGTCAGGGTATGGGTATCTTACAGAACTTACAGAAGTTCCGGGTTAGGGTATAAAACCCTTACATAACTCACAGAAGTTCCGGGTATTGTGGCCCGGGCATACAGAACTCACAGAAGTTCCGGACAGGTACAAACACGTTTCACCGGTACCCCGGGTATTGTGAAACGGGGAGTACAGAACTTACATAAGTTATCTGTAGGGTATGAAGGTCGTACAGAACTTACAGAAGTTCCGGGTTAGGGTATAAAACCCTTACATAACTCACAGAAGTTCCGGGTATTGTGGCACGGGCGTAAAGGACTCACAGAAGTTCCACGCAGGTATAAACACGTTGTACCGGCACCCCGGGTATTGTGGCTCGGTCGCACAGAACTTACAGAAGTTCCGGGTATTCGTTGTGGCCCGGGCGTACAGAACTCACAGAAGCTCCGATTGTGGCCCGGTCTTACAGAACTCACAGAAGTTCCGATTGTGGCCCGGGCGTACAGAACTCACAGAAGTTCCGATTGAGGCACGGCCGTACAGAATTTACAGGAGTTCCGGTGATACCGTGGTAAATACCCACCTCAAGGCGGCGAAAAAACTGTAAATGTACTGCTAAAAAAATATACATAAAATGTATTTCGAAATACTGCGATTGGTGTACTTCAAACATGACACACTATACCGGTAGTAACGCGTACATACCATGCATGTACCAGTGTAGCTAATTTCTGTTATAGCTGTCTTTCACGATTTTCACGGTCAGGACCGTTTCAACTTCATGGGAATGACTTCCGCGGTCATAGATTTACCCCCCAAATCAAATTTCACGTACTTGTGTGCTCGGTTCATGTGTGGTTGTGAGCGAGGTGGGTTGTACAATGTGATTTGATTTCTTAATTTCGTTTTTGGTGTGTATCACTGATCAGATATGACGTCAGAATGCATAACATCATTCCTCAAATGATGTCAGGAGACCGCACTTTCACGCTTTGACTGACGGGCAATTTTTTATTTTTGATACTTGACTGACGCCAAAATACTAGGTTTTAGTGTGGAACACTCGAATCCACACCCTTGACCGATGCCCATTTTCCCTCGACTGACCGTCTCCTGACATCCTTAACGATACCCTAATCTGTACCGGCACACAGGGTATTGTGCCAAGGGAATACCCTTACCCGGGGTATTGTGCACAACGTGTTACAGAACTTACAGAAGTTCCGGGTACGGGTATGAATGTCTTACAGAACTTACAGAAGTTCCGGGTTAGGGTATAAAACCCGTACATAACTCAAAGAAGTTCCGGGTATTGTGGCACGGGCGTACAGAACTCACGTAAGTTCCGGGCAGGTGCAAACACGTTGTACCGGCACCCCGGGTATTGTGAAACGGGGAGTACAGAACTTACAAAAGTTCTCTGTAGGGTATGAAGGTCGTACAGAACTTACAGAAGTTCCGGGTACGGGTATAAAACCCTTACAGTACTCACAGAAGTTCTCTGTAGGGTATTTTCCGGGTAAGTACCCCGGGTATGGTTCTGTAGGTACCCTACAGAACCTGACCTTGTCAAGATTTCGTACCCGAGTATATACGCAGATAAATTTTACGCACATAACAATGTGTCCGAACGACGTATATATGGTATGCATACGAGCATTGAATATATCGAGTGAATCAATGATACGAGCTAACAGATAACGGAGAGACATGCTTGGCCGGTCTCACAACACATTTTACATTGAAGGAAACATTTTATCTGTGCCGTATTTGGAGCTCTGTGAGCGCAGCGTATTCTTATAATGAGCACATGAGCACCTGCGACAGTGCGACAGTACGTTGTAGTGCTTTGGACGTTGGATTTTTCGCATTTGGATCCCTGAGCGCCAAGTTGAGCGAGCTGCGGCCTTTTTGCGCCAACCATATACTGACCACCTATATATGACTATTACTATTGATTAATATAATACTCTCTTTTATAATAAGCACCATGACATTTCTACCTAATGAGCACCTACGACTACTGACGCAGAAGCTGAATTATGACCCAACTATGTAAGGCCCACGTCAGCGAGCACCTACTACGTAATGACCACCTGTGCTGCATTTATTTGCACCTTGATTTAGTTGCCTACGTACTGTTTTTGTTTTGTCCATCCCATTATTATATTCGCCCTCCTATTATCTCTGCCCCCTTAACCTCTTAGGAACTGGTCCCACGTATTTGGGGACAACCTACTTGGAATAAGTGTGGGATAAGTTTTGTAGTTCTGAATGGGTTAAGCTGTAACTCAGATCCGGCGTCACTAAGTAGGCTCTTCTCCCCCTCCCCACTACGGTACGTGTCTTGCATTTTTGTCGCGAGACGATTTCAGCACTTTCTTCCACGCCAACTCTCGTCGAATTGTGCTTACCCACGCCATAATATGCGCTCTCGACAGTTTTGGTGTCATTTGAGAACAAAAATCTCCATACGGAGACTCGAACCCTCGACTTCCAACTCAACAGGCTTCGTGGTTACCTGCTGAACCACCGGGGCGACCGGCGGGTTCAGGGGAACGGGGCTATAATATTTGATTTCTGCTTTTCCGTTCTGTATTTCACGTGGTCAGGTCTATTGTGCACGTAATACTGAGTACGATACCGAGTGCAAGTTCCAAGGTTAGTTTTTACGGGGGGCTAGAGGAATAGGCCTATCATATTTAATTTATGTTACCGACGCGCGGGGGTAGTGCAATCGCGTGCTTGGTTTGGACGCTTTATGTTGGCGATAATAGCAGCAGCAAAGATAATGATATATATAATCTAGGGAATTAGTCGCAATAATAGCAGTAATGATAATGGAGTCTAAGAACTTAGTCGTGCTGTTCACTATTAATAGCCGTCACCCAACCCATCAATTGCGGTTGAGTGTTGTTATGGGGGTTTTCGTGGGGGTGGTGCTCAGGGTTGTGAACCGAAAACCGAAAACCGGTTTTTTCGGTCGGTTTTTTTTCGGTTTTTCCAAACCGAAAACCGACTTTTTTTTCGGTTTTTCGGTTGCCAAAAAAAACCGAAACCGAAAAACCGACTCGGTTTTTTTCGGTCGGTTTTTTTTCCCTGTCCCCTAAGCCAATAACGCCTACATATATATCTATCTATATGGAAACCCCGTTATGTATGACACATCATGGATACGCTACACGCCACCACGCCACACAGCCACACACAGCACACAGCACACAGCCCGCAGCAGCAGCAGCAGCAGCAGCAGTCGCACAGGGCACAGTGCGTCGCGAGACTGCGAGAGATAACCATGTCCGGTTCAGACGGCAGTGCTGACTCTGACCATGAGCCGGAGGCAGAGGCGGGTGCAGGCAAAGGGGAGGTGGAAGTGCCGAGCTCGGACGATGATACCGTGAAGGTTGTGAGCAAGCCTCTCGGTGGTCGAGTTGCAGCGTCAAAGGCGGCGGCAGGCTTCGTGGCCTGCGGACAGTCGAACTGTATTCTTTACAAGAGACACGGCTGTACGCTGCAAGTTGTATCTATCATACATCATACATAGTATCTAGACTGCACATCAGCAGTGCCCTCGTGCCCTCGTATAATACTATCCTACTATTTTTATATTGTAGCAACTGCTGTACCTGTAGCTATTGTCGGCTGCAGATTGTAAATTGTAGTCGGCCTGTACCGTGTGTGGCGCAGCAGACGCAGGTACTGCAGAAGGGCCACTTGACACCATACCACGATCATGTCGTCACATTATGCCAACACATGCACACCGAACCCTCCGAAATGTTGACCACTTGGATAGTTTTGTCGGGAAACCGACCGAAAAACCGACCGAAAATGTTCGGTTTCGGTTTCGGTTTTTTTCGGTTTAAAAAAAAAAACCGACCGAAACCGACCGACTTTTTGGGGGAAAACCGAAAAACCGACCGAGTCACTTTTCAATTTCGGTTCACAACCCTGGTGGGTGCTAAAAATAATTACGATTGTTCAATACTAACAAAAAAAGCAGAAAATCGGCCATCCCCCCGCAAATAGGTTTTGTACAATTAATAATATGACACTCACACAAAAGAAGCTGGAAAGATAGGTGAACCTTCAGTATAATAGGTCGCTGAACACACAGTAGTGGCAGCAGTACGAAGATCCTAGCTTTTTATTGTTGGAAAATGAAAAACATAGTTTTTTTTGCTGGGTGTTTTCACAGGCAAAATGGTAATAATGTGGTGCTGCGGTTTCCTGAAGCCTGTATCGGGGGGATAGGTGCGATTTATACGTTCCAAATATTCCTAATTAATTACAGTTACTCAACGTATCCACCATGTAGATTGGTGGAGACAATACCAATTTGCCGCATATAAGCTGGGTACGAACTGCGAACTGGCTACACATGCACTTCTAATAATGCACTGCTGCTGTACGTACTGTTGTGCTGTTATATACTGCGAGGCTATATTTATAGCAGCTGCAACCCGAGCACGAAAATTTTGCTTTTTTTTCAAAAAGAGCAACAGTCACTTTAGCGACAATTCCTTTTGCGTTCATCGTGGTTTTACGTTGCTGTTGTACTTCTTTCTGCGCATTTCATGCGCTGACTTCCAGCTAATGGCAACGCATTCAATGCCAGTAACGTGTGTTGCAACTACTCGTATGCTTGCTTTATTTGTTGTCAACCTTTGTCTCCTGATAATTCATGAATTCGGATGGAACCCTTGGCATTCCTTTCAATTTATTTTTTCGTTTATGTCGGATGGAACAGTTCCAACTCCTTCCCTGCCCCACCCGAATCATGGGTGCCGGCGAATGCCGGCACCCATGCGGAGCCCTTGTATATATGAATATCCAATATCAGCAAATAATGTACCTGATACGTTTGATACGTATGACGTATGATATGACACAGCAGTATCTACATGCCAAACCACGCGCTTCGCACCTCAACTCTGCTTCGAAACAACGTTGCTCCCGCTTATAGCATCGGGATACTTAGACATCAAAGTATTAAAGTAGCTTCCGGCAATACTACTGGCGGGCCATTGCATGCCTGGCACGGCTACGTACGATGTGTGTTTTAGCCAACTAATTGCGTGATGACTTGTGATGGTCGTTTTCTCTCGAATATAGGCTGCCGCCGTGTTTTACTCGACACGAGAACAGATGTATCCGCTTCTGGTTTGACTCTACACCGGTCATTCCGGTAGTCAAACCGTGTGTGCTCTACCGTTCTTTCTACCCGGCGACATCTAGTAGTAGTGTGTGTTGTGTGTGTTGTCTTCACATTAAACTTCAAACCCGTTCTTTCTACTCAGCCATATCAGTACACCAAGTGCCTGTCCTGATTCCTAATCCTAGAGAGATACAACGCATCATGTGGTCACAGACTGAAACAGAGAACACAACAAAATAAACACAAATTGATGGGTATAGGCGCCTTCCGCCTGTCCCTCCCGCGCTGAAAAAAACCAAAAAATTAAAAACCGTTTTTTAGGTTCGCTCAGAGAACCTCAAAAACGTGTTTCAAAAAGTTGGTATTAAAAAACAAATTCGCCTTTGCTGAGAACTTTTTTTTTCGCCCCATTCCAGAGAACCTCAAAAACGTGTTTCAAAAAGTTGGTATTAAAATACAAATTCGCCTTTGCTGAGAACTTTTTTTTTTCGCCCCATTCCTGAACCTTTTGTTTTTGTATACCATTTCGCCAATTGGCTCCGCTTGACCGATTTAGTGGGGGTAGAGCCACTCAGAAAGTTGACCAGGCAAAAACTCAGTGCAGGAGAGAAGTTAGAAAAAAACTGAATAAACTGAAAAAAAACTAAATGCTTACGGAAAGGCCCATTTTTATGGCTATTATTAATAGTCAACGGAAATACCGAACTGAGACATGATAACGTCGGATTCGTGATCCCCAACCCAAATTTACCCACCCCTGATAAACTCAATCCATTCAGTAAATACTTTTCGTGACGACCAAGGCGTCTGATCGATATGCCTCCCGAGACACAAATGTTGACCATGGTCTAGGCTCTTTGCAAATACTCTATGGGCGAAATACTGAGCATTCGAACTAGAGCTATGCCGTTTTCCGTAAGCAGTACTGATATGGTGTTATTATACCAGAAATAGTATTGCTGTTGTAAAAAAAACGAAAAATATATATTTTTCCAAGGACTATCATGGTGCCGCAGGCACCGTGTGGGACGGGACGGGAGTCCTTAGCCCGCCGCAGGCGGAAAAAAATTGGGCTCCCGTTGTCAACGGGACGGGATCCCATCGTCAGGTTTTCTGCTCCCGTTGTGACGGGATGGGACGGGACAATTTTCGTCTAGGCGGGACGGGAACGGGACGGGAAATTTCCTATGCTTTCTAGACGGGACGGGAACGGGACGGGAAATTTCCACATGCTTTCTAGACGGGACGGGAACGGGACGGGAAATTTCCACATGCTTTCTAGACGGGACGGGAACGGGACGGGAAGATGGGAGTTTATTATTGAATGGGACGGGATGGGAATCGAATATGGCTCCGACCGTTCAGACGGGATGGGATGGGACTATCACGTTCAATAGTGGTGGGACGGGAAACAATGGGAAAATTGCCATTGTCGATGGGAAAGACAACGGGAAAGGCAATGGGAAAATTGCCAGTGTCGATGGGAAGGACAACGGGAAGCCCACTGGGGATATGTGGGACGTTATCAACGGAACATAGATTCTCAACGGGACGTACACCCCACCTAACCACGTTACGAACTATTAATAGTAGTGTCTACCGCCGTGTACACCGGCACACTTCACGTTCTTCTTGTCCACAGCTGGCTCGAACTCCACGCAATACATCTAAATCCCTGACCACTGATCGCAAATGACCGACTTGGCTGTGCCGGAGGCTCAGCAGCCGAGCCACCACGGGCTGATTCCGCCACGAAGAACGTGTCTGTGTGGTCGTGGTGCGTGTGTGGTGCGTCTCTCTCCAAAAAAGTGAAAAACTAAAATAAAATGGGAGAGCCGGGAGAGCTTCAAATAAATAAATTTATCCAATATTCACCTTGGATTCACATATAAAAAAAATGAATATATACCACTTCCACTGACGTAACGAGACTACACGTAGGTGGGAAATGCAAATGGGAGATTTGGGAGGTTGAGTTGAAAGCGCAAATGGGAGGAATATGGGAACTGACAATGGGAGCAGCATGTCCACAATGGTCATGGGAACGGGAGTACGGGGATAGTGGGACGGGAAGCAAGTGGGACGGGATAAGTTATCCTGCCAACCGGATGGGAAGTGATGGGACGGGAAAAAGTATCCTGCCAACGGGATGGGAAGTGATGGGACGGGAGAAAGTATCTGACGATGGGATGGGAAGCAAGGTTGGGACGGGAGGACGGGAGGATACTAATTCGGCCATATGGGACGGAAATGGGTAGGAAAAACATGATGGGATGGGACGGGAGGTCGTGGACGGGAGACATTTCACGATGGGACGGGACGGGTATTCCCGTCCCGTCCCGTTCTCTATGGAAATTCCCGTCCCGTTGACTCCCATGATAGTCCTTGTATTTTTCAACGATGGAAGACTCGTGTTTCATCACGACCGAAGGGGCCCCTTAAATATTGGCATACCAGGTATTGTTTAATGTGCGTGTTCTTCACATTAACCCGTCATTTCTACCCGACACCCTGCTAGCAATCCAGCTTCGTGAAAGAGAACGAAAATAAAAAAGCGAAATAGAAGACAAACAAAAAAACGAAAACAATTTTAATGAAAAACATACCAACGAACAAACAAACAAACAAACAAAAACGATAACAAAATACAAAGAGATAAAATGCCATGCTTGTCCCGGAGGGGATGTGACAGTAAAATAAAATAAAATGAAAATGAAACGAAAACAAGACGAAACAAAACAAAGCAAGAATGAGCACGAAAGGAAAGGATGGGCAACCGAAGGACACCAAATAAATGCAGGCAGGTTCTACCAGCTAGTCGGTCTGGTACCCTGGTACCCTGTCTGCCAACGCCCTCCTGCTTTAGTCAGCCGCGGTTTCCCTACGAACCGTCTCCATCCGCTTGGGCGCCACCCATACAACGGATGCTTGGCGGCCCCTACTCAATTCAGTTTCGTCGTTGTACCACACACGGAAGACAGGGAAAAATAGGAGGAGATATAATAGCGGGCCTTACCTATCAGCGGGCCTTGAATATACAAAAATACATATAGCAGAGGTATTGGGTTGGCAGCCATCGCGCGGCATTTAAGACACGGGTCTGGTCTCAAGTTTCAAACACGTGGCATAGTCTGAAACCCTTCGTGTTATATATATATATACATTTTATATTTATAGTGCGCGTCAGGGGTGCAAATCTCGGTAATTTTTTTTAATTTCAACAACTACCAAAGGTTATGGTACCACTTTGTGGTTCGTTCATAATCTTATCAGCAACATAGTGCCAAAGAAAATGGGTGTACCCCTCGTATGGAGCATAAAGTTGGCCACTATGTTCCCCAAGATTGAAAAATCCAACAAAAAGGGGTGTCTCGTCATCATCTGACCCCTGAGATGATGCCAGGCACAAGACGCCATTATCTTGGTTGGCTCTTTTATTGTTCCGCAAATATATACGATAATACATGCCTTGCACTATATACGAGAACGATACGTATAATATGTACGTATGACGTACACCGAGTACGTGTACGAAAACGATACGTACCATATTTTGAATACATACGAGTATTATGTTGCTTTGGCCATAGGCACTGCTGCTGCACAGCCTTTATCTTTGTTTGCCGAAATAAAAGTCGGGAAGAAAAAAGAGCCACAAAGTGGTACGATAACGTTTGGTCTACTGCCGAGGTCGATGATTATAGCGTGGGTAGGCGCAATTCGACGGGAAGAGTGTGGTCGAGAGAAGCAACATATTTGCTGTGAGTGCCGAACTCTTGCCCCGATGAAAACGAAAGGCTCGCTCCACAGTGGGGGAGGACGGAGAAGAGCCTGCAAACAGACGTGGCGTGTGAGGCTCGACTAGGAGGGAGACAAAATAGAGGATAGAACGGCCATAATGTCCATTCCAGCCGTACGTACTCGTAGGCCATACACAAACATTTCTACTGGTGATCGTTCCGGCCACGCTATGCGGAAAGAAAGCGAGGCGCTGGTGATTTTTCTGCTTGTCTTTTGTTTTTCTCTCCGTCCCATTAATTATCGTCGCTCTTCTTTTATTTCTCTCTCTGTACTTTTGCTGAAACTCACAGCTTTATTTACTGCTGTTATTGCGATATGAGCGTTGATATACCATCATATATAATATAGGAGTCAGAGGTGTGTTCCTCGGTGAGCACAGACCGTATATTAATTAATTTTAAATATATACTCGTATAATAGGTCTGAGGTTCACAACCCCAAAAAGTGATAATAATATATAGTCTCCGTCATACCAGTACTTGGTATGTACATGTGTGAAGAACACACACACGTATTACTAGAACAAGTCGCGTGTTTGCATCGCCAACGCCAATCGCTGGAGATCATGAAACTAACGCCGGGCAGGACTCGTATCGTACCTCCCTCACATGTTAATCAATGCTCCTCAAACCATAGCGATGACAGCAGCTATCCAGCCAGATGATGTGGTCCCTACCGTCCTCTGCTTGTTTGCAGGATGACGCAGCGTTTACCTCGAGATGTTTTTCCTCGCTGTAAGGAGGAAAAGCTGTTGGAAGAGTACCCGTAGGCAAATTGCAGTAGCCAGCACAAGTGGCTGTAGGCCCATATAATATTGGACGAGAGTGCTCTTTGTGAACTTGGTTGTGGATTTCCTAAGAAAAGGGCTCGAGACAAGAATTAGTTGGAGTTAAAAAAAAACAAAAAAATGCGTTGTGCCAGCTCACGGGCGGCAGTCGTGCGTTCTTTTCAAACCGCCGAGCGAGAAGAATCGTGATGGACACTGGGTGTGCTGGATGTCGACGGGCAGAAAAAACAGATGTGAGGAACACACATACATGACGTAATTTATTTTCCATCCCATTTGATATCTTCGACCCTTTTTTTTCTTTCTTTCTCCCTCTCAGTAGTCCGAGTCTTCGTCGTAACTCAGATCCGGGGCCACGAAGTAGGCTCTCCCCCGTCTACACTACAACAGAGTGTGTGCCTTGCATTTGTTTTGCGAGACGGATTTCCCCTATGCGACCCTCGCCGAATTGTGGCTAACCACGCGATGCAGTAAATTGCACCTTCTAAGAAACAAGTTAATAAGAAAGCCAGGCTGAGATTAAGATGTAAATGGTAATTTCGGGCGTCGTTATCTTGAAATTAGTGTAGAAAGCACCCTCTCGCAAATAAGAAATACAGACTGGATCGGTTTTCCTGTTTCTTGTTTGACGTCCTGGTCCTGAACTCTAATAGGCGCTCACGACAACAGTCGGTATCCTTTAAGATAAAACTCTCCACACGGAGACCCGAACCCCTCACCTACACCTTAGCAATCTTCGTTGCTAACTTCCAGACCGCTGGGGCGATAAGTTTTGAAGGATGCAATGAGACCCGCACACACGTGTATATATAAGCACCCCCTGGACAATTCATATTTCAATAGTCTATTGTGTCTATAATTACAAGAACGGTGGGAATGAGGAGCGTGACAGACGCCTTCAAGTGGTCAAACTCCTAACTGCATCAAGCTACTGCGTTGGCGGCTCTTCTCTTTTTGCTGTGTTCCTGCAATTAATTGTCATTAATGGGATCGTTTTTTATTCTAAGCGATTTGGGTCAGCACATAAACCTTTTTTTACTGACCGGCAGGTAATTGATGGGTGTGCGTGGTGGGTGAGAGATTTACTGGGTTGGTCGGTTGGTCCCTCGGCTGGTAGTCCCACAATCACCAACACCACCCACCAACATTTACTGTTAATTAAGCGATGCGTGTCAGCGCAAAAACCTTGTACGAGTACAGAGAAAAATGTACCAGTAAACAAATACATCTGAATCATTTCATAATTCGTTTTTGTTGTATGATCTTTTTGCTCGTATTTTGTAAAATCTGTATCAGGTATCAGGTCGGTTGGTCCCTGGGCTGGTAGTCCTACAATCACCAACACCACCCACCAACATTTATTGTTAAGCGATGCGTGTCAGCGCAAAAACCTTGTACAGAGAAAAATGCAAACTAAGAAATCTGAATCATTTCAGAATTCGTTTTTATTTGTATTGTCTTTTTGCTCGTATTTCGTAAAATCTGTATCATTTCAGAAATCGTGTTTTATTGTCTTTTTGTTTTCTGCATCTCTCAGCAGCAGCAGCAGATAAGAAATGGGATGGACAAAAAAAACAAAATGCTGCTGCTGCTGAACGAGTGCGTACCAGGAACCACCACCAAACCACGGGACGAAGCCACCACCAACCACCACCAGCCACTACGAGCAACAACAACTTCTGGTGCTCCTGCGGCTCGTGGGGCAGGGGTGGTGGCGGTGGTGGTGATGGTCGTCGTTGTGGTGTTTGCTGGTGATGGTGGTGTGTGTGCTGTGTGCGATGATGGTCTTCCTCTTCTCGTCCGATCATCACCGTTGTTGCTCTACTGCCGAGAAATGTGGTCTTCAGTTTCAACCCTTGACAGCCTTGACATGCCGTGACTGTCACCAAACAACTAGTTTTTAGTGTGGAACACGCCACCCTACACCCTTGACAGCGCATGTTTTGCCTTGCTTGACATGTCTCCTCATCGTTGCTATATACTACTGCTAGTTTGCTCTACTGCCGAGAAATCCCAGTGACACAATTTGGTACTGGCAACAGTTTAGGGCAGTCACTACCGCCTAGCTCTCCGATCTCGGCACGGCTTTCGACACGAATAGCACAGGACGGTCGGCACAAATAGCGGGCCTCTATCAGTCCCGAGCGTGTCTGAATCGGTTCAGTGTACGCGTCGCGCGCCAAAAAAAAGCAAAGCGAACGAAGTGCGGACGAAGTGCGAAGTGCAGACGAAGTGCAGACAGACAGACGAGCAGACAGACAAACCTCAATATTAAGGATTCTTTAAATAAAGCCACGCTGCGGCAGCTTTCAGAACTGTTTTTTGTCCGTTTGTGTCCGTTCGCGACCAGGGGGGTACACCCCCACGGGCACATACCCAACCATTATGAAGAGCATCTATTGATGCTTCGAAGGGCTGCGCCCTTCTCAGCATCAATATCTCCTCATTACAAGAACGGTGGGAATGAGGAGCGTGACAGACGCCTTCAAGTGGTCAAACTCCTAACTGCATTAAGCTACTGCGTTGGCGGCTCTTCTCTTTTTGCTGTGTTCCTGCAATTAATTGTCATTGATGGGATCGTTTTTTATTCTAAGCGATTTGGGTCAGCACATAAACCTTTTTTTACTGACCGGCAGGTAATTGATGGGTGTGCGTGGTGGGTGAGAGATTTACTGGGTTGGTCGGTTGGTCCCTCGGCTGGTAGTCCCACAATCACCAACACCACCCACCAACATTTACTGTTAATTAAGCGATGCGTGCCAGCGCAAAAACCTTGTACGAGTACAGAGAAAAATGTACCAGTAAACAAATACATCTGAATCATTTCATAATTCGTTTTTGTTGTATGATCTTTTTGCTCGTATTTTGTAAAATCTGTATCAGGTATCAGGTCGGTTGGTCCCTGGGCTGGTAGTCCTACAATCACCAACACCACCCACCAACATTTATTGTTAAGCGATGCGTGTCAGCGCAAAAACCTTGTACAGAGAAAAATGCAAACTAAGAAATCTGAATCATTTCAGAATTCGTTTTTATTTGTATTGTCTTTTTGCTCGTATTTCGTAAAATCTGTATCATTTCAGAAATCGTGTTTTATTGTCTTTTTGTTTTCTGCATCTCTCAGCAGCAGCAGCAGATAAGAAATGGGATGGAAAAAAAAAACAAAATGCTGCTGCTGCTGAACGAGTGCGTACCAGGAACCACCACCAAACCACGGGACGAAGCCACCACCAACCACCACCAGCCACTACGAGCAACAACAACTTCTGGTGCTCCTGCGGCTCGTGGGGCAGGGGTGGTGGCGGTGGTGGTGATGGTCGTCGTTGTGGTGTTTGCTGGTGATGGTCGTGTGTGTGCTGTGTGCGATGATGGTCTTCCTCTTCTCGTCCGATCATCACCGTTGTTGCTCTACTGCCGAGAAATGTGGTCTTCAGTTTCAACCCTTGACAGCCTTGACATGCCGTGACTGTCACCAAACAACTAGTTTTTAGTGTGGAACACGCCACCCTACACCCTTGACAGCGCATGTTTTGCCTTGCTTGACATGTCTCCTCATCGTTGCTATATACTACTGCTAGTTTGCTCTACTGCCGAGAAATCCCAGTGACACAATTTGGTACTGGCAACAGTTTAGGGCAGTCACTACCGCCTAGCTCTCCGATCTCGGCACGGCTTTCGACACGAATAGCACAGGACGGTCGGCACAAATAGCGGGCCTCTATCAGTCCCGAGCGTGTCTGAATCGGTTCAGTGTACGCGTCGCGCGCCAAAAAAAAGCAAAGCGAACGAAGTGCGAAGTGCAGACAGACGATCAGACAAACCTCAATATTAAGCTTTCGTTAAATAAAGCCACGCTGCGGCAGCTTTCAGAACTGTTTTTTGTCCGTTTGTGTCCGTTCGCGACCAGGGGGGTACACCCCCACGGGCACGTACCCAATCCATTAGGAAGAGCATCTATTGATGCTTCGAAGGGCTGCGACCTTCTCAGCATCAATATCTCCTCATTATTATTGGGTTTAGTCTATTAATTGGAATTGCCCAGACATTTGATTTTGGGTGCTGTTAATTAATTGGAATTGCCTGCACAATTATTGGGACCATTCCTATTACAATAGTCCAGTGTGGCTACAACTGATTTCGGATGGTGTATATTAATTGGAATTGCCCCAACAAATGATTTCGGTTCCAGGATATTAATTGAAATTGTCCGGGCAACTGATTTCGGTTGCTGCCTACTAATTTGAAATTCGACTACAATTGATTTCGGGTGCTGGCTATTAGTTGGAATTGCCGTGACACTTGATTTTAAATGCTATCTATTAAATGCAATTATTTATTGTCAAACTACATGATTTCGAGTGATTTCTATTAATTGGGATTGCGCAGTCAAATTATTTCGAGTGAGATCTATCAGTCGGATTTGTATAGCCACTTTGTTTCGAGTGTCGTCTGCCTATTGAAACTGTCCAACCAAACGATTTTAAGTACGATCTATTAATTGAATTGTCGAGGTCAGAAAAAAAGTTCGAATACTAAAAATTGGAAGGTCAGGACAAAGCCTATTGACCCAACCAACAATTTTATTTGGAAAGTCAGCACAGAAACCCATTTACCAAACCACTCCTATTATTTTTGATAGGCAAAAATCTGAAACTATGTATTTTAACCATTTCGATTGGAAGGTCAGGGCAGAAACTCATTGATCCGACCATTTATATTAGTAGAAAGGAACATAAATGAAATTTAGAAACAATTATCATTGGAAGGTGAGAGCAGAAACGGTTTGATTGAACCCGTTCAGTTGTGAGACAAGACCAGAAAATAGTTGCCGGAACAACATATATTGGAAGGCCAGGACACAAACCTATTGGCCGAACCATTATTCTTAATAGATGCACCACTAAAGCAGTATCTCGACCAATTCCATTTAAATTGACTTCCGGATGATCTACTGTAATATCAATAGTCCATTTTGGGTAGGTGCCATATTCTATTGAAGAAGTAATATAGTAGCAGAAGACAATTCCAGTTAATTGACAGAGCTCTAAAACAATTGCCTAAGCAATTCCAATGCATTAGAAGGTGGACTACAATATGTTGTTGTCTTTGCAATTCCAATTGCAGCAATATGGTAAGAAACAATTGTCCGCCTCATTTCAGTTAATAGACGTTTCGGTGGGTCTATTGTAGGCGCAATAGTCTATTGTGATGCCTATTGTCCAAGGCGTAAGCAGAATGGGATTGTCAAAAATATCCAAGTGATTAATCGGCCGTAAACAAATTTGTCCGAGATATTTGATGTAATGGGCATCCTCCGAAATATGTTGCCTGGTCGATTCCAATTTATAGACTGCTTCATGAATCAATTGGTCCGGCAATTCTATTCGATAGACAGCCTCACGATTCGTTTGCCTTTGCAACTTCAAGAAATAGCTTTCTCATGCATACATTGATGTGTCAAATTCCAATTGCAGCGTCCGGAATCAATTGACCGGTAACATATTATTGTCTACTAAATGGAAATGCCTGATTGTCTGGATAATTTATTTCGAAGCCTGCCACCCAAACGAAAGTGCCAGGACAATTATTTTGAAAGATGTGTGATGTGGTGCCTTCGGGCCTGTCTCGGCCCATCGCACCGTCGACAGACCGCCTCCGTGCCTCGAGAAAGCCGCCGTAGACACCGGCGCTCCTCCAGGCTCGGCTTCCAGGCCGCCCGTCGTCTCCACCGCCGTCCACCATTGGCGCCACGATCCCAGCTCCTCCGGACCTCATCTCTTCTCGGACACGTCATCGCGCCGCCGCTGCCACGGGAACCCCCCGAGCCGCCATCGACTATGGCTTCGGCCGCCGACCACAACCAACCGCTTCCAACACACCGACACCTACCCGTCGCACGTCAGCGCCCCCCGCCACGGCCCGGCCGAGGCCTTTCCAAACGACACCGTTTTCAGCCACAGCCCCCGCGCAACCTGCGCCACCGACGCCTCCGACCAATCCTTCCCTGCCGACCCCATCGTCGCCGGTTCCGCCCTCGGAGCCGGACGTCACACCCGACGATGACTCTCACCTACTCGCCCGCATCGAGCACCGCACCTCCAGCGACTGGGCACGAGAACAACGTGCTGAGCCCCTATGCTCTGCCGTCATCCGTTTTCTATCGCTGGGATCCCCTTCACCGCCGCCACCAGACCTTCTGGACTTTATCCCCTCGGCTCGGCGTCCACAACTCTCAGACGTTCTCACCCTGGCCGTTAAAAGTACACTCCACCGCACCGACGACGACACCGCCCTTCTGGTTCAACGACCACCCAAACCCCCTCCACCCACCCCGCGCATCTACGTTCCGATGTTGATGCGCCCCTGGGTCCTACAGACATGCCACGCCACTACTTCCCTACACCTGGGAGTTACACGAACGGTGCGCATGATGGCACGTTTCTTCTGGTGGGTCGGAATGGACGTTTCCGCCCGCTGGTGGATACGCCGCTGCCTCACGTGCCAGGCCCGCAAGACATCCCGACAAACCATCCGGTGGCCCATCCTCTCCCTCCCTTTACCCAACGCCCCTGGCCTCACCGTCAGCGTCGATTACTTCGGCCCCTTGCCCCTCACCCCACGCGGAAACGTCCACATCCTACTTTTCACCGACCGTTTCAGCCGCCGCGCCGACATGTTCGTTGTCTCCGCAGCTCCGTTCACGGCCGCCGGCACCGCCGACATCTTCATCGACAAGTACATCACCCTTTGGGGGTGTCCAGTGACACTCGTCTCGGACAACGGCCTACAGTTTACGTCGAAGCTCGCCCGCGCCGTCTACGATCGCCTTGGCGTCAACAAGGTCAACACCAGCGCCTACCACCCCTGCACCAACGGCGGCGTCGAGCGCGTCAACCACGTCCTGGCCCAGGTTCTCTCCATGGTCGGCAAAGAAAACCAAACCGACTGGGACCTCCTGCTGCCTCACGTCTCTTCGGCCTACAACAACTCCGTGAACGCCGCCACCGGGCTTGCACCCAACGAAATCCACATCGGCCGCCTTCCCCGCCTCCCGCTCTCCGTCTTCGAACCCGACAACGTCGGCGGTCACCACAGCCTGGAGCGCGACTACCTCACCTACATCAACCTCGCCACCGAACGACAACAACGCGCCTACTCCCTCGTCCGCGAGCTCTACCACATCATCACCTCGCGCGTGCAGCGCCGGAACGCCCCCATCATGGCCGCCCTCTCAGCCTCCCCTCCTTTCACCTTAGGTGGCTGGGCCTGGGTCTACAAATCCGCCTCCACCATCAGCCAGGGCGCCAAAAAGGACACCGACGCAACCGTGCTGAAGACCAAGCTCGCCCTCAACAGGAACGGGCCCTTTAAGATCCTCGCCGTGGGCCCGGTGCCCGCCCCAGACACCCCTGACAGCCGCCCCCTACACGACAAGCTACTTTTCCTGGACCTACCTTCCGACCTTCCTGGACGGGACTCCAAGCCCCGCGTCTAAGTAAAACGATGCAAGCCTTGCCGGAGCCCCGACGACACCACCGACCTTCCCAAGTACCTGCCTGCGGACCTCACCACTTACGTACTCACCGACACCACCGACCTTCCCAAGTACCTGCCTGCGGACCTCACCACCTACGTACTCACCGCCTCCGCCGCCAAATCTCCGCCCTACCACGTCACGGTCGACGACGTCACACCGCCACCGGAGCGCCTCGACGTCGAGCGGATCACCGGCCACCAACTCGTACGCGGTCGCGGAGGGGTTATCGCCGTCCTCTACGAGACCCACTGGGCCGGACTTCTCAGCCCCTCCTGGGAACGGGAACTGGATCTTCAACATTTCAGGCGGCATATTCTCCTTTACTGGTCCGGAAACCCGTCACAGCACCGACAAGCCAACCGCTTGTACAGACAAATGCACATCGGTGCCGCACACCGGGAACTCTCACGGTCGCAAGGCCAAATATTGCTCGCCCCCGGCTACTCCCTGGTCTCCCGCGACCTCTGGCTCCGCAACTTCAGTTCAACCACTCTCCCCTCTGGGGCACACGTTTGGTACAAGGCGCGCGACGGCCTCTGGTGGCTTGGCAAATCGCCTACCGCGCGCCCTTGGACACCTCTTCGGCCAGCCCCCCGGACTCTTCCCCGGACGGTTCCTACATCGTCCGTTTCCTGGACGACCCCGGCCCCATCAAGATCGACCTCCAGCACGCCCGCTACACTACTGCCCGAAACGTCATCTCTGGATCGTGGTGTTTACAACGCCATGGGACTGGTAGCATAGCCCGTGGGGTACTGCGGAGCATAGCCACGCCCCGTGGAACCCCCATCGCTCCAGCCCCCCCCCCTAGTTAGCTTTCAGATACCTTCGCGTTCTTGGGTCGGGATAGTTTTACTTCCGTAGCTTAGAATAGTTATTTTAGACGTAGCATCCAATCAATCTTCTGGGAAAGTCTTCAATAAGCGACAGTAGTTAGTTCTTCCGGGTTATCTCCAACTTTGGCGTGCTCCGCCAGCGGTATCCTCGCATTTCGACTTGTATTGTTTTGTATTTGGTAGCATCTACTCTCTTTTCTGGCATCCATCACGGCCCTTACCTGCCCTAACCCGTGGCAGATGGACCATGATTGAATAGCGTTCTTTTCGTGTGCTGGGTGTTTAGTTAGAAATCCTTCACCATCGCTAACGCCCACCTTGTGTTTGCAGCTACAATCCGGGCGTCATTGAGTTCTTTTCTGAGTTACTAGTTTTGGATTATCAGTTCTATCCCATCTCCGGCCTCGCCGGTCCCCATCTTCATAAGATCTCTGGACCATAGCGACACCGGTTTTCTGGATTTCGGTTTTAGTGTATTTTCCCTCCACCACCCGCGTTGCATCTCCGTTGCCTTGGCCCTTATGCAGGCTAACAGACCCACCACATTACCGTCCCCACGGTTGGTGCGTCCGTTCCACAGTAAAGTGGACCGCAATGGACTTCAATTGTTGCGATAACTTTGCTGCTGTTTCGTCTATTGTGCCTTCGCGTTTCCACCACCTACCAACGCGTTTTTTCCCGCGACCGGTTCTGCTCCCATGTAGCCACCATAGCTGACTTATGTGCGTGTTGTACGGTAGGAACACATTTCGTCCACGTCGAACTAGTCGACTTCGGTCTAGACATCCGGGTATATTCATTCTGGCGATTTATTTAGTGCACTGGCTCTGATTGGCTCCCCTTGCTGCGCTTACTAGCGTTGCTCCCCTAATACTTGGCCGCTTCATAGTGGCACGATGTTCACTCCATTCTTTGGACCCGTCAGCCCCTTGGTTATAGTCCTAGGAACTTCCAAGGTAGTCTTGCCGTGCCCCCTTCGCCTTATGCATAATGTTTTTCTTTTGGATTCGACTTCTGTATCTTGCTTGCCCTTCGGATCGCTTCGACCATAGCGAGTAGTCATCCCTGCGATACCCCTCTGGACTGTGTTTTGTGTTCCATGCTAAGTAGCCTCTATCGTTTCCGTCAGGACTCGATGATCAGCCTCGCACTTGTATCTCCCTCAGGTCCTTTACGACCCCTGGACATATGAGCCCCCGCGCATACGGCTGCAGCCTGAGTCCCGCTTTCTTCTACATTTGTCTTGGTACCTCTTTAGCTTCGTTTCGGGTTTATTGTGTCTGCTTTGTCTTGATTTCGACCCCTGCTGTTCCTGTTTTGGTCATGACCCCTCCCTCATCGGTCGCTTCTGTTGACGACCCTATCCGTAATGCTTAGGCCTCACTACGAGGTGTGGGAGAATTTATAGCCTCATTTTTTATTGTTTTGAATAGCCGAATCTTCGACCCCCTTCTCTCGGTCTTTTAGGATGAACTTTGTTATCATCCATTGACCATTGTGTGGTCTGCATATACGACTATTCAGGGTGGGCTAATGTGATGTGGTGCCTTAAAGCTATAGATGGGACACCGCAAAGATTGTTCGCGTGTTCTCTTTGGTAGACCAGACAGGCCTAGAAGAACGTTCTAAACCACTAGAACGTTCCTTAATGTCGGAACTCCCGATAAGAATTTGAGAAGTTCCCACAAAGCATATAGGAATGTTCTTATATGAAGACATTCCCATAAGCGGATAGACAGTAAACTTAGAGAAGAAGTAGATCTAGCAGAGTAACGGAATTCCATTATTTAGCGGGGGTTTGTAACAACCCGACTTACGGGCCATTGGAGAAGAGGGTCCGAGAGCCTGGAAGAGGCTCTCGCGCCCTCCCCCTCCTCAGCTCACTTCTCATTCTGGCCCTCGTCATCCAGGCTTTTGTCTCTCACCTAGTCTACATCTACAGAGGTTAATTAAAAATATAAGAGGTCTTTCCATATCGAAGAAGAAGCTTGCTTCCAAGTTTCGCAACGATTCAGCGCTTTCCATTCCCTTCTATCATCGTCTCTACTCGGTCATCACGTCACAGATGCTTATTAAATGGAATTGCCCGCGCAATTAAATTAGAAAGATGTCAATTAAATGGAATTGCCAGCACAATTTGTTGAGAAGGATGTCTATTAAATGGAATTGCCAGGACAGTTGATTTAGAAGCATGCGAATTAGATGGAATTGCCAGCACAATTTATTCGGGAGGGTGTCAATTAAATGGAATTGCCCAGCACAATATTTTTGGGAAGATGCCAATTGAATGGAATTGCCAGCACAATTTAATTGGAGGGGTGTCACTTAAACAAAATTGCCAGCACAATTTATTCAGGAGAATACAAATCAAATGGGATTGCCAGCACCATTGGCACCGAAAATATTCTGCAATTGTCCATTAGCGTTACATTAGAATGGGATTTTATATTTCAATAGACTATGGGTTCGCCAAAGGGATTTCGTTGGTAACTGTTAATAGCAATTCCTTCAACCATTAATGTAGATGGGCGTATATTAGCATACATTAGGTGGACGATAGGGGCCTGGTGGGTGTCTGATACTAGAAATTGTCTGTACCATAGAGCTCGATGCGTTCCTATTACAGTCAGTAATCATGCGAGAGTTGGCACCCATCGAAAGGTTGGCACCCATCGGAGAGATAGCACCGGGGTGCGATAAAAAACACAACGTAGAAACATTTAATCGTGTTTTCGCACCCCCATCGTAGAGATCGCACCCGGGTGCGATCTCTAAGACATAAATAGAAATTTGAAGGCCACCGCAGCGGGTCTGTGGTAGGTAATATTCTCATTATTTCATACTCTGATGATATATCGCCAGTGCGCCACTCCTCTCAAACGTAGCGTACTTTACCAACGCATGGTAGGTCAAGTCGTTTTAGGTAGCTTTGAGTCGTTTAATTTGTATGCTCTCAACCAAGCACACAGCACACATCATCCGGTACATGCCGCCTACCGGTACACCTCACAAATCACAGAACCAGCTCGTGGTACGATATTACAATACCTACCTTGTGCAACCGAGGCAGACAGGAACTACAGAGGAAATCGAGTGGTTCAGCATAAAGCGAACAGCAGACCCATAGTGTACCGGTACGTGACATTTCAGCAAAAACAATACTCCGGAGCATCGTTCTCCGTCCTATTGCAACACGCCGCAACCAAACTCGCTTCGGCCCTACAACCAACCCCAACGCCATGTTGACACGCACCAGACTCCGATACCCTTACGCATTCCAGCCAGCGACAACGGTACCTACATACGTATGGTCAAAGCACAAAACACCTGTATTGTACTGATCTACGGCATTTTCAAGTACCGGTTTTGTAGCGATGTTTCACAGCTCAATCTCTTCCTCTACTCCCCCCCCGCCACCACCCAAGAACTCCACATCGCTGTCATCTTCCAGCAGCTCCACATCGCTGTCGTCGTCCGTGGGGGGTAGCAGCTTCGCGTCCACCTCCTTCTGTGCGGCCGCGATGGGGTTGGTGCCGGCCGCCGCGCCCTCTGGTACCACTGGCAGGTGGAGCGGGGGCAGGGTGACGTCGGGGTGCTGTGCCTCCCACTCGACGCGCTGCTGCTGGAGGAGCTCGGGGTAGCCTTCGCCGAAGTTGTGCGAGCACCAGGCGTGGTCCTCGCTGCCATCGAGAGCAAGCGTGAGCCCGCAGATCTTGAAGCAAGTCTTGACCAGTTCCGGAGTGATCTGTGCCCATGCCTGCTTGCACCACGTCGACACCTGCCCACGTCCCGGCGGCTTCAGCTTGCCCGTCCTGGTGTCGGCGACCGCTGTGGCGGTGTGAGCGGTGTACATCCCCCGCAGCAGCCGCTTCATCTGCTTGTTGAGCATGCGGTCCAGCGGCTGGAGCAGAGGAGTCAGACCGCCCGGGATCAGGATGACGATGGTGTTGGCTCTCTTCAGGAGGTCGGCGATGAAACCCTCGTCTTTGTGGCACTTGAAGTCGTCCAAGACCAAGATGCTTGGTCGCTGCTTGATGATGCTGCCGTTGTTGGGGCGCAGCTTCCAGCTCTCCGTGAGCCACAGGGTTCACTCCCGCGCGTCGCACCAGCTCTTATCCTGCACTCCAAACGACATGCCGCCGGCGGGGTGCCGGTTGCGGGTTCGATTCGCGGGGGCAATCTCTGCCGCGATGGACCCCTTCCGCGGCTGAGTGCTCTTGCCCTTCCCCGACTTGGTCGGCGGTATGAACGGGGTGCCCTTGAAGATGCTGCGCAGTGGAACCTTGCCGCCGTCTGCCATGACAGCAAGACAGAGCGTGAAGCGCTCCTTTTCCTTGCCTGTGAGGGAATCAGTACAAATCGGGGGATAGAGGAACGTTCAGTTCATCTTTCACCTTGGTGTTTTTTTATGTGGATGAGAGAGACCAAACACCGACAAACAACAGCATTAAAAAAATTAAACAGCAGCAGACCAAAATAACAAATGATGCCGAGTACACAAAAAATAAACAGCAGTAGAAAAATACAAAATGATGCCGAGTACACAAAAAATAAACAGCAGTAGACGAAATACAAAATGATGCCGAATATTTTACACAAAAAATAAACAGCAGCAGACCTAAATATAAACTGATACCGAGTACACAAAAAATAAACATCAGCAGTAAAAGACTCGTACCTCCGGTGCTGATGCGAGCATCCTTGGCACCACGCTTTTCCAGAGTCGTCTCGACCGGCATCTCGTGCTGGACGGGCGTCTGGTCCATGTTGCCTAGTTCTTCGAAAACTTGCTCGGCCACCGACTCTAGCTGCTCGGAAGTCAGGTCCTCCGCTTTGATGGGGCTCTCGCCGGGCGGAGATGGGTTGCGCTTCTCGTAGATCTCACCAGCACGCTTCAGGAGAGCCTGCCGAAGCTTCATCACCGTCGCCCACGCGGTGCCCTCGTGTCCTGTGGGCAGCTTCTGTCCCACGCTGGTACGCCGGCGGATACTAAACCCGCGTCGCTTGCGGAAACACTGGTACCAGTTGTTGAACTTCGCCCTGAACTCCTCTGACTCCTTCGGCGTAGGGTGGGCGGGAAGACCCCCGAGGGCATCAGGCTTGAGTGCCAGCAGCTTGTTCATGACCTCCGCGCTTCCACAGCCGCGGTGCTATTTACGCTGACCATTGATGTAGTCCTCCAGGGCTTGGTCAACATCGGCGGTCGAAGCTGCAGCCCCAACGTTTAGCGACTTGGCACGCGAGCGCTTGGGCGCGGAGGCGACCACGACCTTGAGCTTTTCCTCCTGCCGCACCCACTCGATCACGCGCTTTTTAGCTACACCGAGAACTTTCGCCGCTCCGCCGTTTCCCACCGGGTTGCCGTCCGCGCAGCGGACCCTCGTGAATGCCGCCGCCTTCAGTTTGAAGCCGTTGGTGTAGCTCCCTCTCCTTCCTGCCGAACCAGACCTTTCGACTGCGAAGCCAGGCTCCGGGTACTTGCGTTTTTGGCACGCTTGTCGGTGGCCATCATTTGCTGCCAGCATCTCGTCGATGGCCTCTCCTGCTGCCAAAGGGTCGGCAGCCGCAGCAGGAGCAGCAGCAGCACTCTCATTGTCCTGTGAAAAGGCAGTCTCGCTGCGTGCACCCTCTGACATGATGCTGCAGGGGGTGGTCTGGATGCCGTGGGTTTGTGTGGACGCTGCGCATCTCAGCGGAATGCCGCCGAGTTTTTCGGGGTATTGTGCCGTATTATACCGTATTTTACCGGATCGATTATCAATTCGCCGGCACACCGTTTTGGGTGATGTAAGGTGTGTATTAACTGCTGTGTTTACTGTGCCCTACATCTGCAACAGGGTAGGTACGGTATCCAGCTGTTGTGGTACTCGGTATCGCACCCATCGGAGAGATCGCACCGGGGTGCATGTACGCAGCACCGTTGCCCCAGTACGGCGCGGTGTATTTCGATTCAGCAGCGCACCCATCGAAGAGATCGCACCGGGGGTGCGCCAAAATTGAAGAACGGCATGATTTAATTGTATTTCCGCACCTCCATCGGAAGGTTGACACCCATCGGAGAGATAGCACCGGGGTGCGATAAAAAAAACAACGTAGAAACATTTAAAAATCGATCGCACCCCGGTGCCAACTCTCGCATGATTACGGTAATTGGAATTGGCGACTACAATTGCCATGAAAGAACAAAGGTGTCAATAGCATCATGATCTACAATTAATACTATAGTAGACCAGGTGTGGCGTGTTCTCATATGAGATGTCGTACTTGGTCGATTGGATAGGGGTACGTTTTCTATCTTCGGTGTTTTGTTGCCACATGCAGTCGTGCCTTGCATGAGTGGTAGTGTACTAGTCCGGCAGGGAGAGGTCACGTCTGTATTATGTATTCTCCATTTGGTATTATACGTGTCGGGGAATAAAGATGTTCCGCCATAATAACATACTTAGTATGGTATCGGGTTATGGTTTATACATACCTTAGTTTATTTTTCTTGTAGCCTAGGTACATGACCAGATGACCAGGCGGTAAAATAGCTATTGGCCGGGATAGGTTTGTCGCATGGTTGGGGTTATTCACAGTCCCAGCATCTTGAATTTTGGATGATGCATTGCCTGGGCAGTTCATTTCGAGTTCCTTCCGAGTTCCTTTCGAGTTCCTTTCGAGTCCTTATTGAGTTACATACTCCTCGGTCCGTCTGAGGGCCAGTATTATATCTTCAATGGGACATAAATAATACATATTAATTTCTCAACATCATCGCGTCTTCTTCTCTGCCCCTCATGGGGATCATCCGAGGCACCGTCCGCCCGTTCCCGTGACGCAGCCATACCCCGTGTAAGAGTTGTCCCATTACACTAGTGCGATGCATCGAAGGACCTGGTGCACGGGGGATACTTATATGGCTTGCAAACTGGATGTATTTTTCGCTGAGCATGGATTACGCGGTCATAGCGTTTTCCCCTGAAATGCACTCCAAAAGCGATACCAGTGCCAAAATGCAAAGGCGAGTCTAGGAGCAGTACAAGACCAACGAAGAAATCGCCGACATCAGCCATCCAGAAGAAGAGGCAAGAGCAGATAGGGAAGGAGCGCTAGCCAGGAGCGGCGCACTGCCATCGAGCCGAGACCTCCTTGTGAGACGGACTGAATGGACGAGCGATACATCGGAGTGGATTGTCGAGCTACGGACCGCAACATGTGGCCTGTGTTCGGAAGGAGGAGCATAACGGGAGCGCACACCAGCATTCTCTACTGCGAGGTGTTGGAGGGGTCAGGATGGAGCCGGAAGGACGGCGGCTGACCTGATCAAAGAGAGAAGGAGGGATCGCGCAAATAGAAGAGCACCCGTCGTCTACCCGAGCATCACGCTCTTAAGAGGCACGTATTTTGTTTGATGTTGTTTTTGTGTGCTTTATTGGATTGTTTGTCTTCCTTGTTCTGGTGTTACTGGTTCGATAGTATTATTGCCAGAATTTCAATTTTGGGCTCGATATTGCAGCGCCACAAGTACCAGTAGTATTTATTTTTGCTTGGTCTGCTGGTGGTGTTGAGTTTGGGACGTTTGCACTGTAAGCCAGATTATTTCGTATTTTGGGATAGGAGTTTAGCGTTGGTAATTGTATCCAGTACCAGTCATATGTACTCGTTTCTTACCACCCTCGCTGTCTCCCGCCCACGTTCTGTTTTCGGTTAACACAGGCTACCAGTACTCTGCTGTTGTGTACGGAGAATGTGAATGCTACAGTTCGGTGTTTGTTTGGGTTTGATAATTAATTGTCAAATATACTGCTTTTTGTGAGACGAAGCAGGATATCTATCAGAAATTAAGGCTTCCCGTTCATTTTCATAGCACCTTAAGTGCCTGCGGATTAAGGTTTCCCGTCCGTCGAATAACGACGTAGTACCTACCTGTGGACTTGAGTGTCTGCGGATTAAAGATTGCCGCCTGTCGAATAACGACGCAAGTACATGTGGCCTTAAGTGCCTGCGGATTAAGGTTTCCCGCCCGTCGAATAACGTACAGTAGTACCTTTGGACTTGAGTGCCTGCGGATTAAAGATTGACGCTTGTCGAATACCGACGCAAGTACCTGTGGACTTGAGTGTCTGCGGATTAAGGATTCCCGCTTGTCGACTAACGACGTAAAGTACCTTTGCACTCGAGTAATTGCGGATTGAGGTTTCCCGCCGTCGAATAACGACGTAGTACCTGGAGGTTTCAAGGTTGCATAAAAGCTACGGCTGTAGTTCAGTGCGGTAGGGTTGCACTGTACTGCTGTAGTTATAGCATGATGAGAATGGTATACATTTTTATGGTACGGTTAGCCTTGACTGTCTTTGCTGATATAACAATCTGTTTGTCACACAGAGAATCAGTATAACCCCCCCGAACAATATGGTTTGCTTATTCGTATACAATAAGTAGTTTACATAAATGTCTGATAATAAGCAGAATGAGTGTGCATGCGAATGACATGTAGGTGGAGTTTGGCAAACAGCAGTATATCTGGTGATATTTTGGCCAATAACGCCGGAACTCTTCCGGACACTATATTTGGAATATCGGAATAAAGGGTTCGTACGAAACAGATGTAATATACATACCTGGTTTCTGATATGTGTGTGTGTGTTCTTCACATTAAACCTTCCTTTCTACCCGTCGACATCCAGCACACCCAGTGTCCGTGCCGATTCTTCATCTTAAAAAGGTACTCGTACCAGTTCTGTGGTCACAAAACTACGACACAGAGATACTACGCTCAGTTCAGTAAGCAGAGCAGACAATGCAATGCCATATACGACAGACAAGACCTACCTTGCTAGCAAAAACGAAAAAAAAAGTAAATATACTGAATCAAATCATCAATCAAGCAACCAAACAAAAGCATGACAAAATAAAAGAAAGAAAGTGTGTTTGTATAACCGCTGTCAAACGTGCTCTGTGTGGCCACGTGCCTATACCGTGAGTCGTCAAGGAGAAGGTGGTAGATAATATACACTCGTATCACCACGTACCAAATACACACCAGGTGAGCCAATACCGTTTTGTCAGAGGCCCATCATAAACACCACACAGGAGGTAAGCCGCACCAGGTTTGTCACCGGCTGCACCCCTCACACATATATGAGCAGTATCATTCTATCAAAGCCCAGGTCTCATCATCATTGTATCGCAGACTGCTCCCAGGAGGGAGACAGCAACCCACGCGAGGCATCATCTCAGATCATAATGCCTCGCCATACTATATAAACCCCAATCTCCGTAGACCAGTATGAAACCGCCACATATCGGGAAACCAGTATCGAGCAACCGCATACCACAAACAGCCCCCCTATTCGGTGCGCGATACGATAGGTCCCGAATACTTATCACCAATTGCCAGGTAAAACGGCAAGTCCCAAATTCCATAATAAAACATCGCCAAGGTAAAACGGCAACCCCAAATTCAATCCTTCATTGCCAAGGTAAAACGGCAACCCCATCCTCAAGAATTTTCACCGTAAAACGGCAATCCCGATACCAAATCTCTCAATCTCGATTCCAGTATATATCTCCTAACCTATAGCGAGACAGTAACTACGGGAAGGGGAAAATCCAACAAACGTGAGTATGCTGGTAAAACCTTCAAACAAAATCAATAACACCGTCTTCACATAAATACCGTACCGCCCGATAACATCGGCCCCCCTGTTGTGTACTCTGTAAGAGCGCAACAACAGAACATCTCTGTATAGAACACCTCAAATCAAATCATAGCAGCCCCCCTGCTTGACACTCCCATCGGAAGTATACAAGAAGACAACAATCCGCATCTGAATCCAAAAGTACCATAGGTATCAGTAATTGGTTCCCCTGTACGTTGTGCGCAGTTAACCAATAGCCAAAGCGTACGGCACGATTCATGAAGACCATCGGCATACTCTATTGGCGTATTAACCTTATGCAACGTATGGGTACCTCCCAACACTTTCTCCATTTCCTTAAGAACTCCTGAATTCGAACGTAAATTCTCCAAGTACTTTCCAAAAAACATCCCATGCACATCGAAAACCCCTACTATTATCCCCCAAAACCAAATGCCCCAAAGCCCCCGGAAAAACAAACAAACAAACCAGTGGATGGAATCACAACAAGGTCATCACAGAGTCACGCTCAAAGCGAAATGTCTCAGCATGCCACGGTTTGATGAGAAAGTCGGCATGCTGCTCTGCCGACCGTACGTGTTAAATCTCAAACTATCCGTTAGACACATGCTCTAGACATCTACGTCCTAGAACCAAACCATACACAGATACCAGCGCGCATAACTGCTCCACCAGAGACAGACGTCCGGTCAGTAGCCTTGCGTGCATAGTCCGCACCCACGTACGATAGAACCCCAACTGGACTCGACTATCTGCGATGGAAAGTCTTCGTCGTGTTACCGAGTACAACTACTATCTCCCCCCTGCTCGGAAGACGACAAAACATCCATCGCATGGTTAATAGCATGCCGACCGTACGTGTGACTCAAAAACCCCTCAATCATAAAATCAAAACCAAACTCAAGTCCAGATCCACAAACCAGAAACATCAGCGATCTATATCAAATAAGCGCCGCAGACAACGAAACAAACAGAACGTCGTTGTCGTTGTATGCATTCACTCACGTACAAGGCTGCTCGGTCCAGCGTTATAGTTCAAGTATCCTCCTACCTAAAACAAGCATTTAGGCCCTCGATATACCAGGTAAAGCATCGTCTCTCAATCATACCCCACAAAGGGTTCATGATAAAATCGGGACTGCCTCCCATTAACCGATCGTGTTATTTTTAATTGGTATCTAGACATGGGAGCAAAATTAGCAGTAATTTTCCCACATTGTATATAATGCGCTGAAAAATCAAGTACTTTTCCAGCACATTTATATCAGGCATTGCAGAATCAAGCCTATCATGGCATCACAACCCCGCCCCCGTGATTCCAACAGCAAAACACACAAAATATAGCGGTACTCGTAGTGCATCATACCCGTAGGGTACAATCACACAACTATAGCCCTCGCTCACACATACCAGCCGATTGTTGACTTGCTTGGATCAAACGGGGACGTTCGCTCTCCTACCAAGTTCCCATTCAACCACACACATAGCTGCGATCCATCATACCAGGGTACAAGCTCACCACAACTACAGCAGTCATTGCTCAAATATGCCGGCCAAGACAAAAAGAAGCACAAAAACAAAATAACAGACCGAGAAAATCCAATCCACTGAATCCACCAACAAGAAAGCTGGCCAGACTGGAAAATATAACATGCCTGCTTCCCTGGATCAAATGGAAAAGATCGCGCCCCGCTGCCGCAGATGCTGATGCTGCTGCTCCCCTCTTCCACGAGCTCCACCTCTGGCCGTCCGTCGTCAACCCCCCCCCCAAGCCCATCCCGTTCCTCTGGTTTCCCTGGGTCGAAGGGGTACGAGCCACTCTGGCCCAAACCAATCTGCGGCACTCCGCCACCGTCCCCACCGAGCTCCACCACCTTAGCCTGAGCACCACCAAGCCCCACCACCTTAGGCCCAGCCTCAGCCTCGGGCTGCTGCTGTACGCATCAGCGAGCTTCCCCACTCTCAGGCTCAGGCTGCTGCTGTACAGACGCCGCCACCGGCCACGCGTCACCACTCGAGCATCTGTGGCCTCGGAGCAGTACACCAAGCTCGTCGAAGCTCCGGTACGGAACACCAATTCCTCCAGCTCGCCGCTTGGCGGACTGCACTTCTCCCACCAGGCTTGCTTCGTGCAGGAAGGTACGCGGTCGAGGTCCATGATACATGTTCCACAGCTCTCGCGCGCAGCCGCTCTACGGGCCMCCCTTTCCTTGTTGACGACATCCAGCTCCAACATCAGGTCCTTCATCATCTGCTGCCGAAGCAGTTCGCTCTCCCCTGGCATAGCACTACCCCTCCTAGTGTAGACCTCGGCACTACCCGGCTGCACCTGCGGCTGCTGGAGCGCCGCGTTCCAGCCTGCGAGCACGTGCGTGGTACCCGGCGCGTACCGAATAGTAGGCTGGGCAGTCACTGCCTGGCCCATGTGACCATAAGCTAGAAACCCATCGCACACGCTGTTAGGGGCAAAGCAAATCGCGGCCATATGCCCTCGAGCACCGCAACGTCGCACATGTAGAACCCGCCCATAGCACGCTCCTGGGGGCGGAGGGGACTCGGGCTGGTACCAGCCTATGTCCGGTGATACGGTCCAACCAGTGTCCCCTGGGTTCTGCTGCTGTTGACTCTGATGCTGCGGCTGAGGTGGGTGCTGCTGCTGGTAACTGTGACCTCCACCCCAATGCCGCTGCTGTTTGCCGCTGATGCGGCCAGGCGCCTCCATACGCTGCTGCTGCTGCTTGCTGCTGCTGCTGCTGCTGCTGTGGCCCTGCGCCTCCATACTGCCGCTGCTGCTGCTGCTGCTGCTGCTGCTGCTGCTGCTGCCCGGCGCCCCCAAAATAAAAGACCATCTCCATAGTCAGTCCCCCCCTTATCACCCCCCTCTCTACACAGTATAGCGCTCCAACAGCCTCCGGGCCCGAAGCAATGCCGATCTATCGTGTTTGTGTAACCTTGCTGTCAAACGTGCTCTGTGTAGCCACGTGCCTATACCGTGGGTCGTCAAGGAGAAGGTGGTAGATAATATACACTCGTATCACCACGTACCAAATACACACCAGGTGAGCCAATACCGTTTTGTCAGAGGCCCATCATAAACACCACACAGGAGGTAAGCCGCACCAGGTTTGTCACCGGCTGCACCCCTCACACATATATGAGCAGTATCATTCTATCAAAGCCCGGGTCTCATCATCATTGTATCGCAGACTGCTCCCAGGAGGGAGACAGCAACCCACGCGAGGCATCATCTCATATCATAATGCCTCGCCATCCTATATAAACCCCAATCTCCGTAGACCAGTATGAAACCGCCACATATCGGGAAACCAGTATCGAGCAACCGCATACCACAAACAAAGTGTCGTGCTTCTCCCAGAGGAGATGCGACATCCAATAAAAACCAATTTAAATGAAACGAAATGAAATGAAATGGACCGAAAACAGCGCCAACAGAGCAAGACTAAGAACGACAGGAAAGGACAGCAACCGGAGCACACCAAAGCTCGCCAGCCGAGGCAGGTTTGTGCCCGTAGTACAGGCAGGTTCTACCAGCTAGTCGGTCTGGTACCTACTCTGTTTGGCCGTCTCTTTCCTGCTTCCGTCCGCCGTGGTTTCCCTACGAACCCCCCACCCTCCGTCTCAATTCCCTTGGGCGCCACCCATACAACGGATACGTGGCACTTCCTACTCAGTTCCGTTTCGTTCTCTTGTAACACACGAGAGTCCAGGAAAGAGAACAGGAAATAACAAAAACAAAATGAATACGTACGTAGCTAAGCCACCAAAGAAAGTCCTAGGAAAAATACGGAAGGCGGAGAAACAAAGGCAAAAGCGATCACGGTAACAAAAATAAGTAAAACAAAGTAAATGAAGCATGATGCGAGGGCATGTAGCATCGCTGTCGTGCCCCCCTTGAGAAGCACAACAGGCAATACAACAAGCAAAAATATAGAAATACGAAATAAGAAATAAGAAAATAAACAAACAAACAAAGGGAAAGAAAGACCACCAGAAATACCCAAGGAAAGAAAGAAGAAAAAAACGAAAAGACCAAACACCCAGTTTGCCATCCGCTAAGCCAGGTAGTACTTACTTTCTCGTCACAGGGATAAGAACGAGAGTAACAATGAAACTGTCTAGGCGGGACTTACTAGTCAGCCTGGTACCTTGCTATCCTGTCGGCTGTTTCCCTCCTGCTCTCATCAGCCGCGGTTTCCGTACGACTGTTGCCCCCCCCCCCTCATTCCCTTTTGCACCCCCCGCAACGGATGCGTGGCGCTGTCTACTCAGTTCCGCCTCTACCTTGTGCCACCGGATCATGAACTGTTCAGCCGCTTCGGGCCCCCCTGTCCACTTGCCCACTTTAGTTGCTGCAATCGGTCCAACTGCGGTCTCTACTCCAAACACCAACGGGACCTGTGCCGTGGACCCCTTGGGGCTTTAAACACCTTGAGGTCTTCAGCAAGGCATTTCTTCCAGGACTTTGGTTGTCCGCCGGTCTGCGTCCCTCCCCACCCGTCATGGCCCGAACATCACCCGACTGGGTAGTCGCCCCTTGGGTTGCCGTGCCACGGMCTCCCGCAAAGAACAGACGCCGTTTACGGATTGTCGTTTCGATGCTCTCGCATCGTGTCTGCTTGAGAGCCTTTGCGTACGAGAGGGTCCTATAGTCGCCACGCTGCCGACGCTGGAAGCCAATGACACGCAGGAGGATTTGGTGGTGCACGATCGGAGTCTGGCGAAGTGTTGTGCACTGAGGGSTCCACGTCAACATCCGTATAGCAGGGTCTCAATCACCTCGGCCTTCAACATGCGGATTTTCAGACTAAGTCGAGCCGTCTTCATGTCGTACAACTCTGGTCCGAACCGTTTGAAGCACGCCCACATGAGACGGATCCGTCGTTCGATTTCGAGTGAAAGGTCAGCGTCTTCGTGGATAATGCCGCCGAGGTACAAGAACCGGCTCGTCTGTCTATACCTCTGACCAGCTGCTTCGATAACGAGCGGCGGAGGAGGGGGTGTCTGGTCCCGTGTTCGTCAAGATCTCGTTTCCGTTTTCATTTTCTGACACCGTGAGGCCTGCTGCTTCGAAGACAGTCACGATGACTGTCATCATTTTTGCGAGACTCTCCGCAGACTTTGAGACAATTCCTGCATCATCGGCGTACAGCATACCCCATACAGCCCTTCGCACGCATGCCAATGGTACCTCTTTTCCAACCACTACATCCTCCTTGAAGTGAACCAAATCCCTCATGATGTCTTCGTCTTCGCTGAAGCGTACGAGAACAACATGTATCACAGCAGCGAAAAAAACGTTGAACAGGAGTGGCGACAGCACGCAGCCTTGTCGTAGCCCCTGCGTGACATTAACCAATCAGAGTGCTCACCATCATCTGTGCGGTACGCAAGCAGCGCATGCCGTCGTGGAACTGGCGGATGATTGTAAGCATCTTGGTTGGTATGCCAACGACGTGTAAGAACCTGCCACAGCAGCTCCTCGGTCGACAGAGTCGTAGCTTTCTGCAGATCGATGAAGCACATGTACAAGGGATTTTTCTTCTCGTCCGGTTCTTGTAATCGTCGTACTACGAAGCAGCATGTCGACTTTGATCGTGTAGGACGAAAACCGCATCTGTTCCTCAGGGAAGATGCCTCGGTCCTCGCAGTAGTTGCTGATACGGGATGCGACGATTTTCAACAACACTTTTCCTGCATGGGCAACAAGCGAAATCCCTCTGTAGTTGTTGCAATCAGTTCGGTCCTTCTTTTTGTAAAGTACCTTGATGATCGCGTTTTCCACTGCTGGGGGACTTCACCCGTTACCAAACATTGACAAGAATGTGGTGGAAGCATTGGATGAAATCGGGGTGATCGATTTTAGTAGCTCAGCGGGCAGGTCCTGGTCCTACCGCTTCCCAATTCGGCATTGTCTTAACGGCTCCCATCACCTCGTCCACAGATGGCTCATCGCCAAGTGATTGTTCAAGCGGTCGTGGTGGCAATGGATGTATGATAGTGGGATCAAGTTTCAGTGATTTCGTGTTCAAGAGTTTGTGGAAGGCTCTCATCCACCGTTCACGAAGTAGCACTTTATCCCTTAGCAGCGTGCCATCCTTGTCCCTAATGAACTGCTCGCTTCGCGCTTTCTTGCCCTCCAACCCTACAGTACCCTTCAGGCGCTTGTAAAAGCCTCGCTGGTCATTATCAGCTAGGAGTCTCTCGGTTTGGGATAGGTACTCTTCGAAATACGCATGTAACCCTACAGCGACCACCTCCCGAAGATTCGCACACGCGGTCCTCGAATCTTCCACGCGGTACTATCTCGGGGTGAGGCGTAGGTACTGTCGCGCATCTTCCCTCGCCGACCATGCTATTTTGAAGGCAGTCGAGGCTTCGGCCGTCTCACACCATCGACGCTTGCGTGGCTGGTGTGATGTGGGTGGTACCTCGGCTTCTACCGCATCGAGACGGTTGAGGTGAACATAGTAACCATACCAGCAATGTTGTGTGGTTGGAAAAGGTTGGTTGAGAGTGGAAACGACTCTCGCAACTACTCGTCACGACATTTTCCGTCGGACATAAACACCTTGCGGTCAAACGGTCGGCTCRTTRGGTCGTCTTGCGTGCTCTGTCGGTTCGATGCAAAATGTCCAGAGAGACGAACCTTCATGTGTACGATGATTGTGGTCTGAATCAGCCTTAGCGGTGGCGAGGTGAGGCATAACTTAACATCGTGTACTCTAGGCCGATGGACTTGTCGGGTTGTGTGTGTGTGTTCTTCACATTAAACCTTCCTTTCTACCCGTCGACATCCAGCACACCCAGTGTCCGTGCCGATTCATCATTCTAAAAAGGTACCAGTTCTGTGATCACAAAACTACGACACAGAGATACTACGCTCAGTGCAGTAAGCAGAGCAGACAATGCAATGCCATATACGACAGGCAAGACCTACCCTGCTAGCAATCCAGGTACATGCAAGAGAAAAAAAGAGAAAGAAAGAAAAAAGCGAAAAGGAAAAATAGTAGAAAGTAAACATACTGAAGCAAATCAACAATCAAGCAACCAAACAAAAGCATGACAAAATAAAAAGAAAACAGAATGTCGTGCTTCTCCCAGATGAGATGCGACATCTAGTTAAAAGAAATCAAATGAAATGAAACGAAACGAAATGAAATGAAATGAAACGAAAAAAAACAGTGCCAACAAAGCAAGACTAAGAACGACAGGAAACGACAGGCAGCCAGAGCACACCAAAAGTACCTTCCAGCCAGCTGAGGCAGGTTAGGATGTAATCAATGCGCTTACGGTCATTCGGGCCGGTGCCGTTGTGAGTATGCGAGATTCCACCCTTGCGTGTGCTGAAAAAAGTGTTGGTGAGAGCTAGCTTGCAATTGGTAGCGAACGACAGAAGTCGTTTGCCATTATCGTTGATCAAATCGCGGCCGTATGCTCCCAGAACTCTGTTTTTATTAACATCGCACCCTAGTCTCTGCCCAGTTCGTGCATTAGCATCCATCAGTACGAACAAACACTCTCTAGTTAGAATCTGTTCGACTAGGTCCTCCAGCTTTTTCCAGAAAACACTTTTCAGCTCGGTGTCTTTGGTACACTCTGTTGGGGCATACGCATGGCAATGACTAACTGCAACGTAAGGATTTGCAATTTCAACTTCAAATCAATATAGTTGGTTGTCGCCTGACCTCGTCTGCACGTAATATATGAGATTTGGGATATGTCCGTTATATTAATATGTCATCTCAGGAGAGAAACCGTTCATGAGGCTTGCATATCGCACATCCCCGTATCGATATGGTATTGATAGGCAATTGAAAACTTGCTTATGAACAGTATGAGAAAGTATGTTGATTTTATCCAAACATTCATGAGTTTGTCACTGCTTTTCGGCGAAACGTACAAATGTTTTCAGAAATAAGTCGTACGAGGAAAGAGCAGAAAGTATTGATAGGTTACCGACTAGCAGGTATAATATTTCCGGTACTTGATGTTGAAACACAACTTGAGTTCCAATATGAAACGCTAACTGAGTACGTAATCATTTCAAACTAGACCAGCCTAAGTTTGCGTTTTGTGTTTTCCTTCCGCCCTCTATCCGAGTCAATCCTCTGTGGAACGACATACATCTGCTGCCCCCCTTCCCTTCAGGTGGACTGACCCGAGCCGCGCTGCAAATACCACTCAGGAGCAAGTCGCGGCTGAAGGGGAAGGGCGGGGGGAGGAGGTCGACAGCGTAGGGGGTTTGCGTTGGGGGTTTGGATAACACATGCAGTCGCTGGTGTAGGTTGTAGATGATAATGATGCATTGCTTAGGAGTTTGGTGTTTACATTATGGAGCTCTGACAACCTGTAATCTACCAGGTTGTGTTGTTCATTTGTATGTACGACCATTATTGAGTTTGAATACTGGTTTTGGGGAACGGTATTTCCTGGACTCTCGTGTGAGGCACGAGGACGAAACGGAACTGAGTAGGAAGTGCCACGTATCCGTTGTATGGGTGGCGCCCAAGGGATTGGAGACAGAGGGTGGGGGGGTTCGTAGGGAAACCGCGGCGGACGAAAGCAGGAAAGAGACGGCAAACAGAGTAGGTACCAGTACCAGACCGACTAGCTGGTAGAACCTGCCTGTACTACGGGCACAAACCTGCCTCAGCTGGCTGGAAGGTACTTTTGGTGTGCTCTGGCTGCCTGTCTTTACCTGTCGTTCTTAGTCTTGCTTTGTTGGCACTGTTTTTTTTTCGGTTCATTTCATTTCATTTGGTTTCTTTTAACTAGATGTCGCATCTCATCTGGGAGAAGCACGACATTTTTTCTTTTTTCTTTTTTCTTTTCATTGTGTCATGCTTTTGTTTGGTTGCTTGATTGTTGATTTGCTTCAGTATGTTTACTTTCTATTATTTTTCCTTTTCGCTTTTTTCTTTCTTTTCTCTTTTTTTCTCTTGCATGCACCTGGATTGCTAGCAGGGTAGGTCTTACCTGTCGTATATGGCATTGCATTGTCTGCTCTGCTTACTGCACTGAGCGTAGTATCTCTGTGTCGTAGTTTTGTGACCACAGAACTGGTACCTTTTTAGGATGATGAATCGGCACGGACACTGGGTGTGCTGGATGTCGACGGGTAGAAAGGAAGGTTTAATGTGAAGAACACACACACACACACATGATAGGCAGTATGATGTTTTTTATTGTTTCTGATGTTTTACTGACTATATTCTGTTGTTACACTTGGTAATGGCTATTACCTCGGTCAGCAGATGCGTTGACTTAAGCTTGCTACGCCCACGATGAAACCCCGATGCGCATGATAAATATTATATTATCGGGTTGGTCAAGTTGGTCGTAACTTCGTTGACGGAGTCGCGTGGAGTCGCGTGGGTCGTATATACTACTATGTACACAACCGGGTGGCGGTTAGCAACCGGGAGGCGGTTGTGAAAATATTTTATGGGCTTCGGGGAATGATTAGGATTTGCTTTTTTTTACGAGTTGAAGCCGGTACCCTGGTGGCGTAGGTAACAGCTTACTTGGATATTCCCCTGAATTTGGTTTGAAGTACAGACGGAAGTACTGTTGGTAAGCTGTACCAAATATGATACAACGTACGGCTTTCTGGTAATAAAAACGAGAGAGGTTCGGTGTATGATATAAGCATGATAAGGAGTTGTTACTCTTTGGTGTTTTCATAATACTGTATCGAGAGCAAGTACGGGCTTAGGGAGGCTTACAACGGTTGATTATTCGTATAAGGGGATTCAGCTTTCATGGAGCATGTCGAATTCATTGGGTTTATGTATTCTGTGTGTTTTGCAAATGAAATAGGTTTTTCGTATTTTCGAAAATAAGAGTTTTAGACGCAGGGAGGCCGTACTGGGGAGGCTATGTTCAATGGTCTTACAGTAGTGAGCTACGTCGTATTGTCTTCGGGTATATTCGAAGTATATCATACACGTATATATTATGTTGGAACCAGAAGTATTGGTGATGGGGCATACATACGTGAAAATCATTTCTTTCGTTTAGAGTTTTTTGCTATGAGAGGACATGCATGCGTAAATATATACCTGGTAGAATGGAATGCCATTTGTTACAGTAGTTCTCTTGGGTGGATTGATAAAATGTAATTGCATTAACACTATTGGTATATATAGCAGTATGTATGATCACGATACTATGGGGGAGGCTGAAATAACAAAGATGTCAATAGCATCATGATCTACAACTAATACTATAGTAGACCAGGTGTGGCGTGTTCTCATATGAAATGTCGTACTTGGTCGATTGGATAGGGGTACGTTTTCTATCTTCGGTGTTTTGTTGCCACAGGCAGTCGTGCCTTGCATACGTGGTAATGTACTACAGTAGTCCGGCAGGGAGAGGTCACGTCTGTATTAGGTATTCTCCATTTGGTATTATACGTGTCGGGGAATAAAGCTGTTCCGCCATAATGACATACTTACAGTAGTATGGTATCGGGTTATGGTTGATCCATACCTTAGTTTCTTTTTCTTGTAGCCTACAGTAGGTGCATGACCAGGCGGTAAAATAGCTATTGGCCGGGATAGGTTTGTCGCATGGTTGGGGTGATTGACAGTCCCAGCATCTTGAATTTTGGATGATGCATTGCCTGGGCAGTTCATTTCGAGTTCCTTCCGAGCTCCTTTCGAGTTCCTTTCGAGTCCTTATTGAGTTTCATACTCCTCGGTCGGTCCGAGGGCCAGTATTATATCTTCAATTGTTGTTGTTGTTGTTTTTCTATATCTTCAATGGGACATAGATAATACATTTCTCAACATCATCGCGCTTCTTCTCTGCCCCTCATGGGGATCATCGTCCGCCCGTTCCCGTGACGCAGCCATACCCCGTGTAAGAGTTGTCCCATTATGCCAGTCAATTGTAATAGGAAACTATTAATAGACAATTCGACTACTATCTATTGTCCAGGGTGTGTGTTGTCTTCACATTTAATCCGTTATTTCTACCCAACCACATCAGTACACCCAGTGTGTTTCCTGATTCCTAATCCTAGAGAGATACGAATTATGTGTTCACAGACTGTGAAACAGAGATAAACCAAAACAAAATAAACGCAAATTAATGGGCAAGGCAAGTGAGAGGCTAACGACGTACCGGGTACGAGAACACAACGACACGAGCCGAACCGAAAAATAAGAACAAAAAAACAAATAAAAAACGAATTATGAAACAAAACATAGTACAAATGATGCAGGGAGACAGAAGCGCCCCTAGAAGAAACAATACACGTGCCCAAGAGAGGAACAGATAACTGCTGCACGGCCGGGGCAACACGAAGCAGAGGAAGACACCGGCATAGGGCGGTTTCAAAAGGAGAAACAAGGCAAAAAAGCAGGAAAGAAGACGCTAGACGATAGGAAAAGACAAAAAACCGTTCTCAAGGCGATGATAATATCAGATTCCCGCCTCTGTTACAAGTCTTAAGACCGACACGGGGACCATGTCACACCATCGGCCATCTCCTTCCTTCTTCTCATAAACAACGGTGTCAAGAGCCGTGTTTCAAGCCTCCAAGGGGTCCACGGCACAGGTCCCGTTGGTGTTTGGAGTAGAGACCGCAGTGTGGACCGTTGCAGCAACTAAAAAAGTGGGCAAGTGGCACAGGGGGGTCCTCGAAGCGGCTGAACAGTTCATGGTCCGGTGGCACAAGGTAGAGGCGGAACTGAGTAGACAGCGCCACGCATCCGTTGCGGGGGGTGCAAAAGGGAATGGGTAGGGGGGGGCAACAGTCGTACGGAAACCGCGGCTGATGAGAGCAGGAGGGAAACAGCCGACAGGATAGCAAATTACCAGGCTGACTAGTAAGTCCCACCTAGACTACCCGTGCCGCGCACCTCTGTAGCTGCTTCGAACGCGGCACTGTTGTTTTCTTTTTTTTAGTTTCATTGTTACTCTCGTTCTTATCCCTATGATGAGAAAGAAGTATTACCTGGCCTGGCGGATGGCAAACTGTTGTTGTTGTTGTTTTTTTTTTTTCCTGGGTATTTCTGGTGGTCTTTCTTTCCCTTTTTTTGTTTGTTTGTTTGATTTATTTTTCTTATTTATCTTTTTTTGCTTGTTGTATTGCCTGTTGTTGCTTCTCAAGGGGGGCACGACAGCGATGCTACAACCCCTCGCATAATTTGCTTCGTTTACTTTGTTTCACTTATTTATGTTACCGTGATCGCTTTTGCCTTTGTTTGTCCGCCTTCCGTATTATTCCTAGGACTTTCTTTGGTGGCTTAGCTACGTACGTATTCATTTTGTTTTTGTCATTCCCCGTTCTCTTTCCGGGACTCTCGTGTGTTACACGAGAAGAACGAAACGGAATTGAGTTGGAAGTGCCACGTACCCGTTGTATGGGTGGCGCCCAAGGGAAGAGAGACGGAGGGTGGGGGGGGTCATAGGGAAACCAGGACGGACGAAAGCAGGAAAGAGACGGCAAACAGAGTAGGTGCCAGACCGACTAGCTGGTAGAACCTGCCTGTACTATGGGCACAAACCTGCCTCGGCTGGCCTTCGGTGTGCTCCGGCTGGCTGTCCTATCCTGTCGTTCTCAGTCTTGCTCTGTTGGCGCTGTTTCGGTCCATTTTATTTTCTTTCATTTCATTTGGTTTTTTATTGGAGGTCGCATCTCCTCTGGGAGAAGCACGACACTTTCTTTCTTTTTTTGTCATGCTTTTTATTTGGTTGCTTGATTATTGATTTGCTTCAGTATATTTACTTTTTATTATTTTTTCTTTTCGCTTTTTTCTTTTTTCTCTTTTTTTCTCTTGCATGCACCTGGATTGCTAGCAGGGTAGGTCTTGCCTGTCGTATATGGCGTTGCATTGTCTGCTCTGCTTACTGCACTGAGTGTAGTATCTCTGTGTCGTAGTTTTGTGACCACAGAACTGGTACCTTTTTAGGATGAAGAATCGGCACGGACACTGGGTGTGCTGGATGTCGACGGGTAGAAAGGAAGGTTTAATGTGAAGAACACACACAGACACACTTTCTGACCCCGGGTCTGAGTTACCACTCGTAGAAAGGAGATATAAAAAAAGGGCGGAGATATATTAAATGCGATGATTCAATGTATATACTCGTATATACGAAGTTCGAGTACGGACACCGCTAAAATAAGAAAACAGAAAGCTAATACGAAAAGCCAGAGCTAGACACTTTTTCAACAAAATATAAGACGCGAGGCTGTGGCCTCCGCTTGCAAAATAAGTATACAAGCTATTATCCCCCTGGTGGCCGAATCCTCGACGCCTTCGGAAAACCTGATGCTTGTCCCGGTCGGTCTCCGAGCTAACACAATATTTCAGGTCCGAAGAGATAGAAGGTCGTGTATTTATGTTTTCCCATATTATTGTTGTCGCTTATGTATCGCCCTCTGCATTTTTCTCCCCTTAATGACCGAATTGAATACTCGTAACTCAGGTCCGGAGTTGATCGCGGTGCGCGCGAGGGTAGAGAATGGTTGAGAGATAAAACCTAAAACAGGTCCAAAAACAAACCTTTGTGATCATCCTAAGATCATTCTCGTTCATGCTTAAGTATTTCCAAGCCTAAGGGAGCACAGCGAGTCGGGGAATATGAGTTTTGTACGTACGGAAGAATTGGCCAATAATATGTTGAATGTAGGTCCTGTAGTGGTCCATACGCGCATTGGGCAAAATGAACACGAATGTATACAGCAGTAGCAGTAGTATCAAAGGGAACACCTCCCTGAGATAGTCGGGGGTTGCGCTGACGTGCAGACATCAAGCAAAGGGCTTCCAAGCCGTCAAGCCAACAGTGTGGGGAGGTGTTCAGGAGAGTGTTCTTGTTCTTTTTTCGCAAGACGAGGCGCGCAAGGTCCGGTGGTCGCTTCACGAAGAAGGCTCGCCCACCACCCAGGTCGGTGGTTACGAAAAAGTAGCTTCGAGCTTCGAGCTCAAGAATTTGTTGTGCTATGGGGCATAAAAGAGAAGTAACTGCTTTCGAGGGGTCGCCTCACACCACTCGCGATCACAGAAGCTACCGAGCTCGTCGCTGGCCAGGAACAACAGCAGCGCCGTGCTTCTACTACATATATATATCGTCGCTGTACCAAGCGGGTAGGGCTTGTGCTCTTCTCTCGCGTTGCTTGCTTTTTGTGGCGGCTGGCGAACAGACCACAGCGAGCGGCGGGGCGTTTGTTTTCGAGCAAAACAAACAGATTTTTGTCAAAATGTGTGGTCAAAATTTCTTTGCAACGGCGGTAACCCTATTTGTTTCTCATATTTTGGTCACGTTTCTATGATACAGCAATGCCCGTACTACTGCTGATGTTGTACAGCTGCCGTACCGCTCTCGCCCATTTGCTGTGCATGGTGGCTTTGGTAGGGGGTGTGTTGGAGACGTTTGCGCAATGTGTTGGGAGACGTGGCGCAAGGCAACCATTTTTCCAAGCACGACAAAAAGTTCGCATGTTTTGGTTTTCTTATTTTTGGATAAGCCATCACGTTTCTATTTTACAGCAATGCCCGTACTACGGCTGCTGTTCTTATGCTGCTGTACCGCTCATGCTCGTCTTCTGTGCACGGTGGCCTGGGTACGGGATGGGTTGGAGACGTTGGCGGAAGGTGGCCATTTTTCCCGAGAAGGCGGAGCGCAGCAGTCACCATGCATGGTGGTGAGTGTCAAGCAGAGGTATGCACTTTCACTTGTGGTGGTCTTGGTCTGGTGAGGGTGCCGGGAGAAAAACAGAATGCTTGTCGTACGGCCTGCGGATACTACTACTGCCGGCGGGGCTTGAAGGGGGCGGTATTCGTTGTGATTTTACTGGTGGGATGCGTGTTGGCGTTAGGTTGCCATGGGTTCTGGTCCCCGATAACAGTACGTGTGAGTCACTTTGTGGTTTATATTATACACGTTATGTGGGCGCACAGGGACGGGGGTGTACGTTGTGTGGGTATACTGGGAGTGTTCTATTACCTCTCAAATGCGACATTTATTGGGCTGCCATACATCGTTTTATGTGAAACAATGTAGGGGAGCGCGGGTGTACAGAGTGTGCACAGGGGGTGCTTGTTGTGTGTTCCGCATCTTCGAATGAGATGGGGCCGCGGAGGCCCAGTGTTGTTGTTGTTTGTTTGTTTTTAAGGTGAGGTATTTGCTGTGAGGGGAACGTTTGGGTTTTATTTCCTTAATTAAATGCGGAATGAGGTCGCTATGGATGCTCTTTGTCTTTCTTATGACAATGTGATGTGGGCGGGGAAGTGTTTACATATAATATGTACTTATGTACGATGGGTCCGCAAAGTACGCCACACGTTCAGCAGGGTATACGTGAATCGCTGCTGCTGCTGTGCGTAGTCTGGGGCAGTCAAAATACGTTCAAAATACGTTTCCTATTGAATTTTGTAACATTCCTGCCATGGGCATCAGGCGTGCGTACGTTTATGATACGTACGAGTAGGTATGCATACCTCGTATATCGCAAGGGGTCATTATATTGGCGCACTATGTGGTATATATAGATGTTCGAAGGAAGGCAGTGGTAGTCAGGGCCGAAGCTGTTGCGCGAAAAGATGCGGAGCTGTGACAGGAAGTGTGAAACAATCGACGAATAGTATCTGGGCCCCAAACGCTGAAGCGCATCAGGTTCGAGTTGATACACCTGACGCAATAGTTTGGGGCAGTATGTGATCACTCTGGGCCCCCAAAATGTTTGTCGCACCAGGTGTCGCAGTGATACACCTGACGCGATAGTTTGGGCAGTAGGAATGTTTCCTCAAATCATAAAACCTTGATGTGGGCGATGCACGGCTTAGCCGGTGCGAACGTGCGCAAGGGTGGCGGGAGCTATGTGTATATATTGATGTTTGAAGGAAGATAGTGGGTAGTCAGGCCGAAGCTGCTGCGCGAAACGCGGATTGTGACAGGAGTGTGAAACAATCGACGGATATGTATCGTGGGCCCCCAAATGCTGGCGCATCAGGTTCGAGTGATACACCTGACGCGATAGTTTGGGGAAGTATGTATCGTGGACCCCGAATGCTTGCGCATTAGGTGCGAGTGATACACCTGACGCGATAGTTTGGGGCAGTAAGAATGTTTCCTCAAATCATAAAATCCTTGTTGTGGGCGATGGCACCGGCTGTACCGGTGGACGTCGCGCAAGGTGGCCATCTCACGGAGGAGTTGGAAGTTGGAATGCGGCTGTCACCAGAGGTATTAGGTATCGAGTGGTGCGATTGTATGACACGATGTGTGTCAAGAGTCTTTTAAACGAGTGATACGCCTTCGGCAGAAGCAAGGGCCAGGGTGCCCGCGTAGTTTCTGTACCGACGCGGTGATTGGAGACGTGTGCTCGGCTTGGCGAGCTGGTATATTCGGCAGAGGTACGGACCAAGGTGTCTGCACACTGAACCGAATCAACCATTAAGGGCGCGTACACCGTGGTATGAACTCATGTACTCGGCAGAAGCACAGACCAAGGTGTCTGCGTTGTTCCGCTGGAAGTACAGGCAAGAGAGGGCATGCGCTGTTTAGGAAGCGTTGTCAGCAGAGGCACGAATCATCCTCTTTGTTAACCCCTTAAGAACTGATCCCACGTATTTGAGGACAAACTACTTGGAATTAGTGTGAGATAATGTTTTCAGTTCTGAATGGGCTAAGAGAGTGTGTTTCAAGAGTGGCGGGTTCTCGACAGAGGCAAGGGCCAAGAGGCCCACGTAATTTCTGTAACAAATCGGTCATTGGGGATGTGGGCCGCTCGGTGAGCTAGTATATTTAGCGGAGGCACGGGCCAAGGTACCCGCGTAGGTCCGTTCAAAATCGATTGTTAATGATGCGGACATTGATGTGTGAACTCGTAGTGTCGGCAGGAGTCACAGGTCTAGGTAACGGCGTCGTTCTGTGTCGAAATATGGGTGTAGGGGCGTGTTTTGTGGTTAGGTTCTGGGTTGTTTGGTGGCGAACGTATGGGTCAGGAAGCGAGCGCCGTTCCGTGACCTGGTATCTTCGGCAGAGTTATGACTCCCGTATCTTTAGTCAAGAGTGGCATTATCGGCAGAGACAAGGGCGAGGTTCCTGCATAGCGGCCGTATCGAATCAGTGATTCAGCCTGTGCTCCGAAGAGTGAGACGGTGTCTTCTGCAGCGACATGGGCCGAGGTGACTTATAGTCCGAATTGTAAGTGTTTTGTTGTTGTGTTTTTGCGTTAGCACCGTACACCTTCATGCGGGTTAAATATCTCAGCAGGGGCACAGGCCAACGTACTCGCTACCGTCATCGATAAGGGTTTTGTTCCTGTTATGCTTTTTTTTGCTTTCTTCAATTAATCTATCATACAACTTGGGGTGGGCTAAATGACCTTAGCAAGGGGATACAGGCCGAGGTACCCGCATCATTCTGTTTTGTGCCGAGTAGAGGGTTTAGGAGCCTTACACAGCCTTGTTCGCTTGGACCGGTTTTCTGGGCTGGCATATTTGGCCGAGGCACGAATCAAGGAATGTTCGTTAAGAGTGTTGATGTATTATAAACAGTAGAAGTGTATGTCCGTCGCGTGAACGGTTAACAGTGGTTTCGGCAGATGCGCAAGTTAAGATAACAGTTTCGTTTTGTGCTAAATGGGCAAGAAGCGTACGCCGTTTTACTGAACTCGTATACGGAATCAAGGTGTTTTTGTCAAGAGTAGTGTATCGTGGGCAGAGGCAAGGGCACCCGCGTAGTTTCTGTACCAATGCGATGTTTGAAGACGGGTGCTCCGTTCGGTGGGCTCGTATCTTCGGCAGAAGCACGGGCCACGGTGTCCACGTTGTCGCGTGCCGAATCGATAATTTAGGACGCGTGCAATGCAGTTGAGTGAGGTAGTGTTTCGCTAGAGGCACGGTTGAAGGTACCAGCGTCATTTTGTACTTACGATATAAGGGAGGACGCGCATGAACTCATGGGAGACGTAGGGTCTCGTAATTTACGATGATTTGGGTATGCGTGACTTCGATTACTGCTTGCCTTTCAAAGGGAGGGACGTCCCAAGCGTGTATGTTTGTTTTGGTGCTCTCTTGTCCTGGCGTTGGGTCAACCGTGAATCCGGCCGCAGTTTTAGTACAAATATGACAGGCATGGAAAGTATGTATTTCATGGTCAGAGCTGCTCGATGGCGTGCAGTTTGTGTTGACTGGATTGTCGGGCAGTAAGTGTTCCCGTGTTACCACGTATACGCGAGATTTATTGTTCGAGGCGTTTTGGTGGCTTGCACTGGGTGCGTCATGTTTCTTTCATACGCGGACGACAGAGATGCTGGCCGAACCGCGTACACGTTTACACGAGATTTATTATTAAGGCGGGGGACGTGTCTTTTTTTCCGGGGAGAAAGACATTCGGAAGGGGGCCAGTGGTCGACGGCGGATCGAGTTGAGTGCGCGTTTTCGAGGGTCCAAAGGGACCAGATTGACGCAAGGGCGCAATACTAACGTCGAGCCAGAAAAGGTCCGCCACGATCAGTAGGCGCTGGAGGGGGGCGCCGTTGAGTTTATTGGTTGAGTTATTGTCGATGTATACCTTTTCCTTCCCCCGTCGGCACCGTTTAGTGGCTTTTGGCTCGTGGCAACGGCAGGTGGTCGATGATGGACGTCAGGCCAGGCCACGAAGGCGTCTGCGACAGGAGGTGGTGTCAGTGGCGGGAGTGAAGGTCAGATGGAGTATGCGTTGACACTCCCTGAGGATTGGGGGTGCCACGCACCTGTCGGCCGGGGCGCGCTGATCCCGAGGTGTTGAAGCCGAAGGCCGATGGGCTCGGGGGCATATAAGGGGTACGTACGAAATCATGGGAGATGATGCCACCAGTGGGTGTCCGAGCGTGATGTTAGATAAAGTTAAGGTTGCAAGTAGCGGCCAGGGCAAGGGACAAGATGGGGTACATTATAATAGTTACCGTAGGTTGGGGGGGGGGGCAGAGAGGAAGAGAAGAGCATATCGTACACCACGTCCAACTACCGTAGTGAGTGGGAGGCCGGCGAATATGGAGTGTTCGCCGGGTGGAGTGGTAGCTGATTTGCGTGTGTACGGATGCTGGAACCGGGCTGTTTGGAAGGTCAGCCCCGGGGTTTTCCCTGCCGCCCCCTCTCCGAAGCGAGGGGTGGCAAATAATTAATTGACACAATTCGAAAGCAAATACAAAGCATAATATTTCCTAGGGAGCACAGCGAGGCGGGGGAATATGAGTTTTGTACGTACGGAAGAATTGGCCAATATATGTTAATGTAGGTCCTGTAGTGGTCCATACGGCAGGGCGAAAATGGACCACGTATACAGCGGAGCAGTATCGAAGGGAACACCTCCCTGAGATAGTCTGGGGTTGCGCTGACGATGCAGACATCAAGCAAAGGGCCTTCAAGCCGTCAAGCTCAACAGTGTGGGGAGGTGTTCAGGAGGGTGTTCTTTTCCCCACCCACCCGCCCGTGCTTTTGAGGGAGTCAGTGGAAGGGGAGGGATAGCTAGCAGCAATTCGTAACTTTGCATGATTCGGGTGCGAATGTTTTCTGCGGGCGTGCCACGGAGATCTGCAGTATGGAGCAGACGTGGGGTCGCGGACTGTGCGAAGAGTAGGTCGACCGGTGCATGATGTCGCATGAGCGTGGTCGAAGGGGGTTGTTACAGGCTTGCGATTAGTACGACTGAAGGCCGAGTGTGGTGCCGGGGGTCGTACGCGGACATACGAGGTGTGGATTAGTACGACTGAAGGCCAGAGTGTGGTGCCGGGGTCGTGTCGACATCGCGAAGGTAACATCAAGGGCAGTAAAATGTGTTACAGTCGATTAGTACGACTGAAGGCCGAGTGTGGTCGCCAGGGGTCGTGCGCGGACATCCAGGCTGTCGATTAGTACGATTGAAGGCCGAGTGTGATGCCGAGGTCGTGGCGGACATCGTAACAGAAGCGGAACACGGGCTCGAACGGGCACAGTCTCAAAACTACATAGTAGGGCAGGGAGCTCCTATAATGGAAGGGGTACGGTTACGTCAGTTGGCGAGTGTCATGCTGGTATGAATAATTATGACCGCTAAATGTGGTTGGTTGGGGGAGCGTGCCTGCGAATGGAATGCAGGAGGTTGATGACCAGGCATGACGGGTGCGGTGTGGACGTATATTATCCCCTTGAGTGAGTGTGGCAAGTGGAATGAACCTCCGGGAGATAGAAGCCGGCGATTGCTATTGAAGCATAGTTGCCGGATGGGAGGCCGGCGAATATGGAGTTTTACGCCGGGTGGAGTGGTAGCTGGGAGGCCGGCGAATATGGAGTTTTACGCCGGGTGGAGTGGTAGCTGACTTGCGTGTGTACGGATGCTGGAACGGGGCTGTTTGGAGGTCAGCCCCGGGGTTTTCCCTGGCCCGCCTTCTTCGAGCGAGGGGTGGCAAATCATTAATTGACACAATTCGAAAGCAAAGTACAAAACTAAAGTCTTTTGGTAGGTCAGATAGCCGGTGGCATCGAGGTTTGGTAAGTCAATAGAGGCGTTCTGAGGTTAAGAATATTCCCTTACTACGAGAGAACACGTAGAAACATCGTTTCGAATGCCACAGGACTGGTATTACCCATTGGACAGGATATTCCATTATTGAGGAATAGCTACGAAACTTCGAGAAAGCTCCATAGGCTGTTATAACTACCCGTCCAGCGGGCTATTAGTTAGAAAACCATCCTAACTGCCCGATTAGCGGGCTATTTTGGGTCCAAAAGGGCTCTGCTACTTTAACGCTGAGTCCCTCGTGCGCTCACTCTCTTCCCGTTCATCTTTTATCGCAGCTTTACCTTTTTTGTATCTCATCGCCAGGTGATTATTAAAGGGAAATAACCAAAAACGGGTATATAATGGAATCGAGTCAAAACACCAAATCCCACGAGCCATCACGGGCTAGATTGGCCAAGATCACATCGTGCCCGTTTCTGAGGGGTAGTGATCACCAGGCACACTTGTCGGCGCCTAACTATACCCTTAAACGTGTCCGGATTATGTTTGGAGGGTTCAGGTGCGGGTGGGGTCGGGAGCAGGGCCAGGGGTGTTTCGACGCAGATGGTTCTGGCGGCAAGCATTTGTGTTTTACTTGGTCTCAGCGTGTTACTTGGTGTACCTGAAATACACCCTATATATACCAGGTCTGTTGATACTGCCGTGCACACATACAGCAGTATATTATGTGGATGGTCGTATATATGACTCTGAAGACGTACGTACTACGTACCCAGGTGCGTAAAATGGTTGAATATAGTTTAAGTGAATTGTGAAAAAGCTTGAAAGAAAATGAAACAACGAAAGAGCGGCCGCAGACGCAGTGGAGAGCGAGGCACACTGTCGGCACTTGGTTAACCAAAACAAATAACCGAAAACGGTCGAAAGCCAAGCATAATAGACATTCACAGTTGTACCTGGGACATTTCTTTCAAAAATGGGTACAATTTGTTTTTGGCCAATCGCGTGGCTCGCTGGGCGTGTGTTTTACTTGATTCCAGAATGTACACGTTTTTGAGTGAAAACCGACCGGGTATAGCCGTTTTTGGTTAATGCCCATTATAAAAACACAAGGGGTCTCCTAAAAATAAGATAAGCTGTAACTCCAAGCCAGCAACGATTAATCATGCGCCCTTTCCCTCATATATATGTTGAGCATCACTACACTTGGCGTCGTTGGCAGATCGATGACCCTGTCCGTGATGCTTAGGCCTCACTACGAGTTGTGGCGAAATCTATCGCCTCATTTTGTTCTTTGGAATAGCCGCAACTTGGACCCCCCTTTCGTTTTTGTTTTGGATGACCTTGGTTATTATCCATCGACCATGGTGTGGTCGGAATATACGACTCATCACGGTGGGATCTTGTGAAGAGGTGCTATAGGGATATACAGAGGTGTATATAATGATCAACAGATAATCGTACAGATCCAAAGCATTGTGCCATCCTGAGATTATTCTCGTGTATTGACGTTTCCTTGGTAGATCGGATCGCCTTGTGCACCCGAGGCCACTATCGGGGCCCCGTGCACCCAAACAGAGACACCGCAGGCCCAACCTGTCGAGGCCCAGTGCGGACACTGCAGGCCCGGACTGCCCATACGGCCACCAGCGGCTGGGCACCGTCGGCCGATGGCCCTACTCGTGCGCCTTGCTGAAAAGCGCAGAACGAGGAGGAAAAAAAAACAACGATACATCCCTGTGCCACAGTATAAAAAGTAGCCATATTACCTCGACCGCCCCAGCCGGCTGTGGCCGTGGGTTTCGCGACGGGTTTGGCCGCCAACAAGGTGCACATGCGTAGACGTCCACGTCTCCCCTTAACGGTTTCGCTGGAGACTGCTCTTGATCCAAGCTTGAGGTCGAACGCTCGACTAGGCGCCACTGATGCCAGTTTCTTGGGCCACTCCTTTTCCCCAGCTGGTTTACGCCCGAATGACGCAAAAGTGTCCGTTAGCGACCGGTGACTTATTATGAGCCACGTCATCAAAAGCATTCGACATGCCATCCAACTCCCGCAAGCCCAGTCGCCGCCGCTTCTTAGCTTAGTAACTTAGAGGTGTGGGAGTGGGTTTTGAAGAGCCGCATCTTTGACTCATCTTCCAGTTCGTCAAGTTGGTATTTCCCCGAATTTCCGATATTTCTACATATACCGCTCATCAGGGTGGGCTAGTGTGATGGTGTGGGCTCGGAAGGCCGGTAATCACCTCATTAATAGGAAAGTGTTTGGTCCTTTTTCGTATTAGTTGGAAGGCATTCGTATTCGGGATTTATAAGATCGGAAGGGGCTCGAACCCCTTCCGGGCCAGGTGTCATCACGGCTCTGGCATTAGTAAAAGCTGCTTCTCTTCTACGCTTGCTTCTACGTGAAAGTGAGTAACATTAATTATGATTAACAGACAAACCTGCGAGGGGATAGTTTGTGTCTTGGCCCGCACTATGATTGGCACCGGGTAACTCGAAGCTGCTGCGGAGCCGAATGGAGACAAAAAATGCGGCTACAATATATAGCCCCGGGAGATGTAAAGACTTATAACTTCACTATAAATACAGACACCTCTTTGGCATTTTAGCCAATAATGGTTGATATTTCGAGAGAGCTACAGCCCAATCGTTTTTTTGGAGGGTCATAGCCCATAGGGTTGGAGGTAAAGGGTTCGAGCCCCCATATGGAAATTTGTATTCTGAAATGACACCAACTGTCACGAGCGCATATTATTATAGCGTGGGTCAAGCGTGGGTGCGTACAATTCAACGAGACTCGACGAGGGAAGCAAATGCTGAAATATTCGCCCGGCAAATATCCAAGGCAAGAAACGTAGTGATGGAGCAGGGAGAAGAGGCTACTTTGTGACCCCGGATCTGAGTTACGACTAGGAAGGAAAGAGAAACAAATGACGAAGATAATAAATGGGGCGGAAGCAAACATTCATAGCCGCCATATGCGTGAGAATAGGATTGATAAACAACTAAAGACACGAATAAAGGGGTTGCTTTAATTGTTCCTTGTTGTTTTTTTTGTTTCTTGGGGACGGTGCACGCCGATCTGAATCCCTGACCCCCCCCCCCCTTTTATTGGGGGACCGAAAAACAAAACATGCTTTTAGGTGTGTTTTTGGTCTGACTCACACGCCTGCAGACGCTGATCTATGTACGTGTATCTCAAGCGTCTACTACTGCTTAGCTTTGGGTGTACACTGTGTACACTGTGTACACTGTGTACACAATGCTTTATACAAACATACTGTACAAGTAATGTGCTGATACTGTCGGGAGGGTCGGAGTAGGGGAACCGCCACCACACTCGCCACACCAGCCACGCATAACAAGATTGAACACAAATGTCAATGTGAAATATATCGGCAGGTGGAAGTGGGTGGAAGGTGCACGTACGAACAGTCGCCAGTACTACGGAGAATACACCACTGCCACCTTACACTACTGAGTCCGCTAGCTTGGTCTTCGAAATAACAACCCGATACCACACCAACCCACCTCGATGTCACTCCACGATATACTAGTACACACCATGCATCAAGGCCAACATAAGCTGTCGTATAGTATGCCGGTGTAATCCCCCTAGCACGACAGCATCGCACGATCGTGCACAACCACCCGGGTGAAATATACTCAATACAAGTCGACTTACGTACCCATATCAACTCAACTGACTTCACTGCATCTTCGACGTGCAGTTCTGCTAACAGCGTAAGACGTTGCTGCCCCTGCAACCCGAATCCCACGCCCGCAATCCTTCTTCCCTACCCCATCAACTCCCCGCCTGTCCTCATCGTTGTTTTCCTCACCCCTCTCTTCCTCTTGATCCTTCTCCTCCTCTGCTTCTATTTTCCCCCCCTCTCCCTTCTTCTTGTCCTCTGTTTGTTCGTCTTCCTCCTCCGCATCCACCCCCTCTTCGTTTTCTTCCACCTCGCCTCCCCTGTCCTCCTCCTCGTCGCCCCCCTCGTCCTCGTTGTGGTCGTCCTCCTCCTCCTTCTCCTCCTTGTCTTCCTCTTCCTTTTCGTCGGACCCATCGATTTCGATGGGAAGGCCGCTTGGTTGCTGTCGGGTTCCCCTTCCTCCTCTTTCACCCGATCTCTTGCGTGGCCGAATCGTCACGCTGATTCCTTTCTCGGGGCGCTTTCGTGACTAAATAATCTGCATCCTCTCCTTCATGGCTTCTTCTTCCGACTCGCTCACGTGGTGCTTGGCTCGAAATGTTTAAGCCACGGGATCGTTGGACCTCACGGCGACGGTCACGACGTGTTTCGTCCGCACGTGGTGGGCCATAAAGTACGTCCATACCCAACCGCCAGCTTGGCAAACAATGCACTTGAGGGGCACGTTAGTGCACGTGAGTGCTCGCTACCTTTCGACGCCGTTTTCAGGCCGACCGTGATGGAGGCGTTTCGCTCGTCCCCCCTTGGAGAAAAAGGGCAGCTGCAGAACACGCTAGGCGCCTTTTCCCCCTTTGGGTGAATATTTACCCATGTCTTGCAGGCCCCCACGCCCACCACACCACAGACGCCGCATGGTTCGCTTTCCTTCAAGGTTCTTGGAGTACACGCCGGTTTTGTACACCCACAAAAAACGGAGGTAAATCGAACGGTAACACGAATGGAGCAGACATGTCATGCCAAAGTGTTTGAGGCAGTGCGATACGCCTCACCCAATAAAAACACTACTCGTGGGTTTGCGTGGGTACATTCGTGTACGAAGAAGGCAGACAGGGCGTACCTTGGTCTCGTGGATGTGCCCCCCGGCGTGTTGCCGCAGTTGCCACACAACTACCTCCATTTTGCAGGCCGGAAACTCGACCGTCTCAGCAGTAGAGGATGAGGGTACTTCCTGTGATGTCCGAGCCACATCCCAAGTGAAGATGAAGTCAGCGTGCAGAGAAAGAGAGGCGATTGTGTGAGAAACCGTTGGCATGACAGGAGTTTCTTTAAACCTCTTTTACGAGCTCCACGGTCTCAACCAGTACCTTCTGCGTGGAGAACAACTCGTCCATGCTGAGCACGTACGTCATCTTATGCACGCTCAGGTCAGGGTCTAGTTCACGGATCTACATTATTCGACTTTTTCGTGGCACGTGTCGCGACACGCGCCACGGACGCTGCCGCGGCACGCCGCGACACGTGCCGCATCACTTCGCGACATGCCGCGGCATGTCGCGACAACCTGCGATACGTAGGGTTAGGGTTAGGGTTAGGGTTAGCGACACTCGCCGCGACACTCCCCGTAACACTCGCCGCAACACGTCAAATAATGTACATCCCTCGAGGCGATAAAACCCCGACAGCGTGGTTGGTGGGATCATTGCGTTGCAAAGTGTTGCAAATGGTGCTCCGACCTGCAACCGTGTAGCGTAGTCGTTTTGGTCGCCGGGAGTGTCCACCAGCGCCTCATCTAAAGGGGCTGTGAGTCCCCGCACGACCGCAAGCGGCTGCACGTACACGGGGGTTTCGAAAATAAAATAAAGAAAGGTTGCGCTGCCGGTCTGTGATAATTACTGGTTGACGTTCGGGGTGGAAAGCTGTAACTCTGCCATAGCTCACATATAAAGGACTGGACGGCTACAGACGTGCAGGGATTGTTACGGAGGACGGTTGCAACTGGTTCCAAACATCGGTGAATGGATAGAACCGAGACAGAACAAGTCGTCACTCATTCCGCTCAGCAGGGTTTCCGTCAGAGCTTTGTCAGAGCAGGACCTACAACAGTGCGAGGCAGCTGTTAATACTTTCACCCGCTTTTACTTATGTCGTCGACGCGACCGTGGTGCAATAATTCTCCCACGAGTTAAAGTGAAGATACTCGTACACGTATGGAATCCGATGAAGTACTATCGCATGCTGGACCTGCGTGAGGTACTGAGTAATCGTGTTATCGTGTTATATGATACAAGTATCATACGTACTATAGGTAAAACTACTGCAGTTAACAGCACTCTACAGTAGTCCCTCGACAGACAGACGTGAAGGCACTCCTCATACTCAAGTCTATAGGGGTCTTGGCGGGCCTAAAGGTTGACCGTCAACCCGGCGTCTTATTGCGGAGTAACGGTATTTGTGTACAACATTTGTACGAGCTTGAAACTTCAGCAAGCAAGCAGCCTTTGCGAGCGTTCTATAATAGGAGCACATTCGCTGCGAGTCAACATATCGTGATTTATGTTACATACCAGGGTCCGGGTACGAGCTTTGAAGTATGTCCAGGCCGTTCGGGCCATACAGGCCATACCGAAACACATAGTCGCACGCCACTGTCAATAGTGTCACGATACATTCGAATCAGTAGGTTGCCACTCACCGTTGGTGCTCCTTGGAACGCTCGTGCTGTCGAGCCAATGCCGCGTCAAGCTTCGATCCATCTCCGAAATCATGACCGCAGCAACAAAACCCACACGCCGTGCCACCGCTTCCAGCGTCGCTGGAGTTCTTGCTGCAGAGACGCTGCAACCAACCCTGAGCAGTAAACGGCACTGCTGTGCCTGCTTCCTCGGCATCGACGGTGCGCATGCTCTCGGCAGCGTTCATCCTCTTTCTTCCCAAAGTGTTCAGCTACAAGCAAAAACGCTGGGTGGCGTTGTACTGTCTGGAAGGCCTTGCCTTCCTTGGGAATGCGGGGACGATTCGCCAACATCCCCTGCTATTTTATATTGGTTTTAGTATGGAGTTGGTTCATATCGGAAGCAGTATGGTACTACTGCGGTTTATGGATGGTCTGATTTCGTTTTTATGGGATTAAGTATGGTATATACCCCCCTATACACCGGAGGGTGCCTAAATCAAATGTTTCATACCCCCCCCTATATTTGGTTTCCCAAAAAAAAAACTTGGAGTGTGGTGTCGGAAAGTGTTTTTTTCGGAGACCCCTGCTTCAGTGTTTTATTTTTGTTTCGTCTGTTTTCGTGTGAGGTGTAGAGGAAGTAGATAAGAAAAGCCGATTTTCCTACTTGAGAATTGCCTTTCCGATGAGAATGAAAATCGAAAATATTGGTTTTCGAATTGTAAGAGATGTACTTCCCTTACAGTCATTTTTTCACTTTAAACTATTGTCAGTTGTGACACCCGTCGATGACATAAACAAACACGAAAAAGGCATCGGCAGTCTCAAGATATCGAGGATCCCAGAAAATCTGTATTTATGGGCGAGGGACTTCGCTCATAAATGCGAATTCCCTTAAATCCTTGATTTTTCGAGCCTGTCAAGGCCGATTTAAAAAAAACGTCGTGGATCGATACCTACCATCGAGGAACATATTTTCTAGGTCAAATTTTGATCGTGAGCGAAATACAACCCTTAAACAATAACAAAGTACTAAAATCGATTTTCATTCTCATCGGAAAGGCAATTCTCAACTAGGAAAAACGGCTGTCAAGAGGAAGTCAAGTGAGCAGCCGCAGACCAACTATGAACGCATTTCAGGTGAAGGCTTATGGTTTGAATTCAGAGTGGTGACGACCAATTCCACAGTTGTCGAAGTAGTGGCAAGTTGTCAGGACGAGTTAGATAGTTGGCGCCGCGACACTGGCTAGATATTTTGTTTTAACATGTTGTGGTCGGCGTGCTTGCGGCGGTTGGAATCGGTGCTGAATGTGTTCTCTTCGGGCAGCTTGTGAAATATATTATATACTGCGATTCGGTTTGTCGGGCGGTTTGCGCGAAACAACAAAACAAAAAAGAACTATTCGGGGACTGTATAGTAATGTTGGGCACAAACATACGTACAATCGGAAAACCATTCGTACAAGCGTTACAGCAGTAACCCATTGACAATAAGGCTTGACGGACGCTTCGAGGGCCTCAAAGCGATAACATTATTTCGCGAACGCGTGGTCGAATAAGAAATCAATCGGGATATCCGATGAATGGTGCATTTGGCGTTGGGAATGAAGATCCAGATAGTGCAGAGCGACAGATACTATTTAACGCAACGGAGCATCTTATCCACCCTATATCCATGAGTTACTCGTGGGTGACAGGTGACGTTTTGGCAGAATCCTTTAGGCGCTAAATTGAACTCTCCGATTCGACCTTCGGCTCCACGAGTTGGCAGTCGACGATTTCTCCACATTGGCCTCCACCTTAACTTTCAGGTGCCGTAAGTGTTCAAATTGGTGGAAGCATGGGGTTCACAAATTGAGACAAACATTAACCCCCATACAAACGTCTGCGCTTCACATACTGATAGACCCATGGACAACCGCGGCCCGCGAAATCGACGAACGGTTCGTGTTGGGGGTTTGGAGGCGTCGAGTGCACCAGATCGCAGGCGCAGGTCATCCGCAATCAACACACTAGGCATTTCACGATTTCGAAGTTGCCAGACGCGTACCTTGCTACTGTAAAAAATCCTCGAAAAGGAAATGGCCTTTCATCAACACTTTCCTGGTCGCCTGGCAGATACAAACCGAAAAGGAACTCTCACCCGTCGTCAGGGGGACGGGTCAAGAGGGGCCGCTGAACTTGTGCGCAAAATCGTCAGCATCTACATCCCCCGGAACAAGCGTGAAACATTCGGGATTTTGTGCGACATAAGTGCCAATTGTTCTTCATTGCCGCTTAATTCCTTAGTTTCTAGTTTTGAACACCTTTCGGCCTTCAATGAGGCGTGCTATTTGACCTTCTCAGTCAAATCTTCGAATGTTTATTTTGTGAAACATTTTGCAGACCTGTCTCGGAGTACCTGAAACCGACTCGCCCACAAAACAAAAAGTAATATACTTATGATCTTCCTATTAATATGTTGACGACGGACCGTTACGAATGTGTTTTGTCGGGACAAAGTTTCGGTTCGGTCTTCAGCCGTACGTTGGAGCTCAACTTCAAAATCAGATATAATATGTCACCCTCTGGCGTTGCTCCTGGCGGCCAGAACGATTCCATCACATTTGTTTCAGGTTTTCGACTGTCAAATCTATTATTCGTGGCTGCTACATACCTGGTATACGTCAGGGGTTTAGCTTGAACTACGTCGTAGCTCGTACGCGTAGCAATTTGTTGGACTGAAAACACTTAACCTATAGCTGCAGCAGGCGAGCCGTTGATATCTATAATTTTAGTTACGGATATTGTTTGCAAACACCGTATGTACTCCAAATCTAAGGCGTTTATACACAATGGGGGATGACAATCATCCCCCATTGCATATACATAAGGCTGAGACAACATTTTCCGGACAGATACTCCGTGGGCTTAGTCTTGTATACACCGGGTACGTGTAATAGTGTATGACATGAGCAGGTGTTATATACGCGCGAGTAAATACGACCTACTCGCACGGTACTGTACTGTAGTACTGCTGTACAATAAAACGGAGGAAACAAATTATTTCGTAGAGGTGAGATCGAGAATTCGGAAGAGGTTCAGTAATTGTCAGTAAATACTCCGGTGGTTCTATGTATTGGCCGGTAAGTATACCGCCGGCTTGTCCACTGGAGGGGTGATTTGGATTTGGATCCTTCAGATGGACACCCCACATGATCCCATAGGTGGTGTCATAAATCCTGAAGAAAATCACGGTGCTGTCAATCATTGACACGATGAGGGACCCCCGTGTGCGCACTCGACGTCGTTCATAGCTTGACCCGACCCTCGTTAGTTGGCTTGATCCCGTGCTGACCTTTACGGTAAGGGTTACGAGGTTATCGGTAGACCGCAAGGCCATCCCAGGAGACGCCATGCTCTCCACTTTGTCACGCCCTGTGAGGTGGCTGTGCCGAACACGATCCGACGACGCGACCAGGACCAGGACCGACGTTAGCGCCACACCGGAGCATATAGTTTCCTTTCAGGTTAGAACTAACATATGCATTGTTTACCAGGCCAATATTTTACTACGTGTGTTATTGCTGCTGTCATGCAGATAGTCGGGACGTGCCTTATGCGTGTTGTAGTGCATGATGCTTGGTGTCGTTTTTCGACCAGACATGGCGGAAAGAGTTACCGCGGATACGTAGGTCTTACTCATTCACATGCAGCCGCCTGGCAGTTATCTTCATTTGGGTTTTCTGCGTTGTTGTTTTATACCACAGCTACACCGCATCGATCAGCCCCACACCACTTACGTTACCCAGCTCTCGGATGCACCGATACTATACAAATAATGATATCGCTATGCCGTCATTGGTGTGCGTGAATGGCGGCGAGACTGGGTGTATTTATCAGCAGACGATGATTGCCGCGGCTGCAGGAGTACCTCATATTGGCTCAACATTTTCGGATCGGTTTCGCTCCTCGATTGGGAAACTACTGTACCAGTTCATATGATACGGTTTCACTCTTAATAATACCGGTGCTGTACAGCAGTACGAAATAATTTAACTTCGCTCCTTTGTTTGGACAACGATCGTGCTTTGCGCTCAGCCGTACAGAGTGCCAACGAGAAAACAAGTGCTGCGTTCGTGTACGAAGCAATATATACCCTCCTATGTCCCTGACAAATATATCACAATGTCCTAGCAGTTTGCTCGGATTTGCATGAAGTATACACAGGGGTGCCGGTACTGTACAGTGTTTGCGATTGGCGCGTTAACATTGAACCGAATTTCTGATAATAACTTGATGCTGTTGCTCGCAGGCGGCACCTTGCCGAAAAACGATCCGTGTCTCAAAGGAAGCGCGTTGAAAAACCGGGGCTCTGTTGACGCACACACACGCTACGTGACCTTGTTTAAGAAAACTTGTAACCTCCTTCATACTTGTCGTTCGACTCTGTTTACAGCCGTTCACGCTCATACAGTGGAATATAGGTATGCGGACCAGCGTCCCCGAGCGTAGCTCTAACGGCATGCCGAGGAAGCCGGTGCGAGCAACGGTTTAGTCCGTTTCAAAAATGCAGAACAGGTGGGGTACAAACAACACGCGAGGTGGTTTTTGCATCTAGTTTTTCGTTCGGTGCACATCGCAATGGATCTAACTAGTCGTCTGGGGTATGGGCGTCACGGACGGATGTCGTAGTTTTCTTAGAGGGATATGGAGGGATGCACTATACCAGTAGAAGCGGGGACAAGCACCATTCGATGCTCGCTCATGTGATGGTAGCTGTATTAACTTCGCTTGTTCTCCGACGTGGTTTACCCGCCGCCCCGCAGAAACAACAGTCGTCGTAAGAGAATCATATTGGCATAGAGCAGGGGCATGACTACCACTTCGTTGCTGAATTTACGGCAAGGCCTCTCGTTGTGTTCTTCTTCGAGTGATACAGTTGCTGTTTCCGCCGTGAGGAGAACGTAACGTTGATGGTGGCGAATATATGAGAACAAACGTATGATATGTGCGTGCATCTTCATTTTTAGCTGATTCATGCAGCATTTGCGACTTCCTGACATATTCTCTTAGGCCTAACCCCTAGGTGTGTCGACGCTTGCTACAATAGAGGTACCACGTTTATGGTTGAAACGATTTTTAAACAACGGGGCTTCTTAGCCCAAACTGGTCCGATTGCCAATTATTTTTCGATATGTGTCATTGCATATTTGGCAGGCCATGGGAATCCTTATCGTTAAGCACATTTGTTTCCCTCCAAAATCAGGTTCTGCTAATGTGTGACGTATAGAGCTCCTATACTATTATCAATACAATCGAGTGACCATCCTCAAAAACCAAATAGTGCCCCTCTACCGCGCAGACGTTTGTTTCTATTTAGTAGTGTGAATGTTGTTTCGACATGCTGGGGTCAAACCGGCGAGAGCAAAAGGCGTCGGAAAATGCTGCGCCCAACGTCGGAAGGCAACCAGAAGAACAATGGTATTGAGGGGACACCATAACCGAATGGCCGTCTAACGCGCCGTGTAGGCAGCACACCCCCCTGGCTACATTCAATGATAAGCCATAAAACAAGAGGCATGTAATCGAGACGAAGCGGACTGTCCTGCTAATGTACTTCTCATTCCCAAACGTTCGAACCACAGCGATAATTACGGCAGTAAGTTGCCGCGAAGGTACGTGGCGGAAACAAGCGGAGCGAAATGACCACCCTGTATTCCTAGTCCGCGTTTGATCAAATAAATGGTCCCTAAGGGTTCTAAGTTCCATACGGATCGTGTAATGCAATACCTTGTCGGAAGTCGGGCTTGCGTGTATGATGTCGGCCACTGCCCGTACAAACAGCAGCTGTAGAGACATACCCGTTCATGGTTTGCTGAGGACAAGACCTCGAAAAACCGTTTCGTCCTTTACCTGGTGGTTCTAACTCGCTGGTTACCCTGTCCGATAGTTAATGTAGTCTCTCAGACCACAGTGTCGCCACGAACATGGATTTTCCCCTACATTCCAAACCCAAACATGTTTCGCTTCCGTGGCTGCTTTTGCTTTGCAATTCAGCATCGAATTCGAACGGATCGTACACTCCCATTGTACCTTCGCTGGGGAGAGCAGTCTGCAGGGGGTGTGCCGTCGACCATTCAGGTTGGCGAATCTAGCCAGGAGCTAAACACGGTCACCAGCGGGGAGGAAAGCGTCGATCGCACTCATCGATCCTTGTACACGGGCTCCCCTCCTTCTTCGGACTCCACTGGTGATGGACGCGAATGTTCAACGGACGTCCGAACCAATGTGACGGCCGAGGTCACTGTATGTAGTCCCCCGATCCAGCGAGGGTGTGCTGTTCACCGTGAATGTGATGGTCGTGACCGAAACGATGGCTCTAGTGAAGCGAATAAGATCATGCTAGGCGCGGGCGTCCCAGCCCTTCCGGTATCGGAATGGGGAGACTTCTCGATTTATGATCACACCGAGGAGGTTTCTTCATCAGGCAAGGCATATATCGGTCGCTGGCGTGGCATCGGGAGGTTCCTGCGGTTTCGTTCGATGCACGGAGTAGGTGTCCCCAGTGTTCGCAAGAACTGTGTAAGCATATCTTAGTAGCGACGTTGAACTTTATGTCCCGGTGCGATATATGGTTCGAGTGATGCCCAGTCCAAACTAGCCGGGGCTGTTCATGCTGTTCGTGTAAACTCGCCGTTCCCCACATCTACTGTAGCTGCGAAGCAGCCCCAGTTAAGTCCGATTACTAAGAACATGGGCGTTCGGGCGTTGTGCACGAGGCGCGGAGACCATCGCGAGGGATTAATACCCAGTGCGGGTCGTGGCTTACGTTGTCTCATGTTGAAGGAGGGCTACCGTTCTTGGTGATATTTGAGCAACAGGCGATTGTTTTTCCGGCTGAACCGTGGACGCACCTCTGCCAAAACGATGTCCAGGGATGACGGTCAAGTTCGACATTTTGCGGGACGCGTTTGGATTTGTGGAGGTTAAGGTGCTGCGAGACGAATCAGCGCTGATGCAGGACGTGGAGATCGCAAACAGAGTATACACGGAAGATATCATTGTCAGGTGCACCTCGACACTTTCTAGCACACTCAGTTGCTCGAGAATTGTTTCCTCTACTGAGGAAAGACCCGTACCGCCTTAAGTTCACTACAACACGAGCGGTGTTGAATTTTTCTCCATGTTCATGCGCTACATCACGATACATATTTGCCTTTGACAAACAACAATTTCCTGTCCGTCCGAACGACGTTTATTTATGCGGTAGGCCCCTAGAAAGGTCGAAGCCAAAATGCTCTTTGTTTGTTGTAAGTGTGCTTTGTAGCTGTGCTTTGCTCGTTATACGGATTTGAAGGAATGCGCTTGTAACTGCTCGTAAGGAAAGCGACAAAGGTCTTATCGTACTGGGCCACGCAGTCCACAGTACTCAACGCGCGCCAACAACAGGTTTGGTTGAGTTTTCATGCAAACCATTAGCCTGCTTCTATTCCCAGCTCCATACATGTGCGACCTTGAAAATCTGGCGTCTGTATCGAACGCAACGTGAGAAGACGGACTTTTCCCAATATATGTGGTGCAAAATTGAGCCTTTCACTCCTTGTTTTTCCCAATTAGGAGTCGCACCAGAAACACGGCCTCTCTTCGCTCGTGTTTCACCGTTCTTGCTCTCGCTCCTTGAGCCTGATGTCACAAGATAACTCGACATGCTGTATTGCCTGAACCGGTTCAGGTTTACGAATGTCCACTGAAATGCAGTGCGGTGGAATTCCGGCGGGGGTTCCTAAATATTGTCGCATTAAGTCTCTCATTATCACCGCTTTAGTGGATGAACACCGCGACTCGAATTCCGAGTAATGCGACCATTGGGGTACATCGCAAGCTTGTCGCGCCGATATATATGATAAGAAATAACATATGCTGCGGTGGGGGTCTACATGGTTTTTTCCTGGGACTCTTCACGCGAGGGGCTCTATACTAAGAGTAAGTAATACTACAGTGAGTCAAAACAGTTTGTTTGGAGAAACATAAAAGCGCTACCCTGCTGGAAACTACAAAGGCCTACTGTATGTATACAATGGACACTAGTGCAGCACACAATGTAAAATGCAACGAGATTGCGTTCAGATGCCCGACTATTCAGAAACTGTTTCAGCTCAGCCCGAAACAAAGGTACAGTACCTTCATCGTAGCACGTGTCCCAACACGTGCTGTACCCTTTGCATTGCACAATCAGTTTCGGTAACACTTCGTCGTAGTCCACGAGAGTGTCCGGCATTTTGACCCCTCGAAGAGGGATGATCGATCGGAGGGATATAAGGGATACAAGGCATAGCGACCTAAGCAATGCTCACTTTGGTTATATCAACAGCCCACGAGCAGCACGAGCCCGCCAACCGTACGGGTACCGGAATATATTGCTGCCGCACCATACGAAGCATCTCATTGACAAATTAGCCTGGAATGACTCATCACGTGGGGAGACCCGGAAACATAAGGTAAATACATATTAGACAGCAGGCCGTATCGAAGCTATGACACATCTCCCCCCGACTGCGTGTTGGCCGCAGGGGTGAGCGGGCTACGTACATCATCGACCCTGTCGTGGAAGGCCCGAGTGGTCTGAAGTTATCTGGGGCGAGCATTCGCTACTTTTGTGGGTGGTACGACGGCTTGGCGGCAAAATTTGGCCGCAGAGGAGAGGGAGTGGCGGATAAAGAACGCGAGAAGATCGAGTTTGGGTCGACGGTCGTCCAAGCGTGCCTTCCAGTCGCCAAGCCTGACGGCCATGGTGACGCGTCTGATCTTTGTTGGGAGGCGTTTGGCAATTTCACGGTGTGTGCTATTTAATAGTGGAAACGATAATTGTGTATCATGAATACAAACCATAAAAGGAGGGAGACGTTATCGCATGCCTGATATTAAAATATAACCTTTTTGTGAGTACATGTATGCATCAGATAGGACGATGCAGTAATAGCAACAGCTCCCAAAACTCAAACCCTGCTTTAACCAGGGCACCCCCTTGTTGATGATGAGTTTCCGTAGACCGCGGACGAGAAGTAGCTGAAACCATGATGGTTCTTGGGAAGACATGTAACCGTCAGCTGCTGCTGAGTAATGTACTGTTCACGACTTGCACTTCCGTTCCAGGCTGTCTGGAATCGGGACGAGCTCTGGCTGGAAGCACCTCTAACGCACTTCTCTGGGCTCGGAAAAGCTTTGAGGGCACGAAAAACACCGCCACCCCCGCCCATCCCGGAGATGTCACAACTGATGGAAAGCGGGAAAATTGAGACAGCAAAGGAAGTGCACTCCACGAGAATGGTTTCTCTCCAGAACGCCACGGACGCAAGTGGGCGGGTTGTCAGCAGTTCGTACGAGTGTATTCGTTTTGTGCACCCCCGTACACTATTTCACCCCGCGAACAGATCATCGATTAGCTTTTGATGAGATAAACACTTGAGGCCAGACGTCATGAGTATCGGAATGTTCTAGTGAATACGGCCGGGTAGAAACCGCGTAACCTACACGATTCCGGCACACTCTTTGACTAGTTTAATCTGTACTGCCTCCGATATGTTCACCGTTCATGTGCGAATGGCTCTTACAGAGGGTGGTGGCAGTTGTTAAGCCAGCCAAGAAGACAAATCGAGACCATAGCCGCTTCTACTTGGCAACCCTCACTTCTGCTCGCTCCGGTTTCTCACAGCGGACGGTTTGGACATGCACGATCCCGGACCACACTCCGGCCAACAAAGTCGCCAAGAAGAAAACCACCAGCGCCGGTCTATCAGCAGGCGACATAGGAGTGAACGGGAACAGGACGAAGTCGTTGGAGACCGACGTTGGGGCAACGGTATGTCGGTGGTAACCCGGAAGAACGATTGGTCTAACTCATTACATTCCACGTCTTACTGCTCTACCTTTACGTAGCTGCGCCTGATTCGACAGGCATTACACCTGAGCTGCATTTGTACATAACTCCAGTAGTAAACGGTTTTCCTGTGGGCATATTAATTTCTTCTTGACCGAGCTCGCCCGCTGAGAAACCACGCATTGCATTCAAAGTTCAATACACGTTCTACAATGTTGCCGTTTTATATCTAGCAATCGGACTGTTTATCTGGTCGACCGCAAAATATTTGTTACGTTCGTTGTCTGGGTTAGATATATAGCCTACCCATTGATAGCGCCGAGTGTGTCGCGCTTGAGTTTCATTGCGCATGTCCTTTCCTCCTCGTTGCATCAGGGTGGAGCTGCCTCTTCTCCGTGGCATGCAGCTCACAATTGTTTGAGCCCGTTCACCAAAGACAACTTCTCTCTCGGGGGCATAGGAGATGTGAGTGACTTGGGCACGCTTGGACTCGTTGGACTTAGCGTATGCTCTGTCGTTTTTCTATGGCGACAACATCCATCTGATCCCAACACTAGACGCACTGACCGAAGCGACCTTGGGCGCTTCGCGGTCAAAACACATTGTAGATATTGCGGCTGCTAATATCGCACGATCGTGTATAAATGGGTTTGTTCGATCACCACTACAGTAGTCTTGTGATACCAAGAGTGACCCCCGAGGACTAAAACGTCGGTTTGACACTTGTTTATCAATGTTCAAAGTCATACCAATGATGGATGGATCATTAGGCATTAGGGAATCTCGACATTCATACGTTCGTATGCTCAATCCTAAAACCTACCGGTAGGTCAGTCTTGAAACCCTCAAACAGCTCGAAACAAATCGTCTGTTATATTTCTAATTTGAAGGAAGAGTCTAATAGTCGTGTCTGTCGCAATGAGCAATGGTGTACCTCTACCATAGCATGTACCCGTAGGAAGCCATCGCTGCTCATTACGCAGCGACGTTAATGCGCACGCTGCAACCTGGTTGGTGCCGCCTTGTGTCTATGATCAATACATCCTCTCCCCATATAGCGTAATAGGAGGTCTGCAGCAAAATGTTGAGCCGCCGCACCCGGCACAAAATTGAGACCGCAGTGATTACCATTCGGTTTCCAGACGTTTTAACTTCATAGCTTGTGTGGTAGGCGGGCGGTTCGGTTCGTGTGTTTGGCGTGGGCCCGACAGGTCTCTCCGGCGCTTCTCCCTGCGTTGGACATAAAAATTGGCACCTGCCCTCGTTGTCCACTACGGCATATGCGTGATCTCATATGACGACACAAAGTACATTAATTAACACACATGTCAGCAATGTGACGACTAGAAAACAACTCAAAGCTGTATCTCGTTTTTCACAGGCAACCGTTGTTTGGTACACCGTGGACGAGTTCAAGCCGTCGGATCTGAAACCTGGGATATCTGATCAACCGCGGACGCCACATAAACAAACTGTTGAGCAAGCACGGACGCAACCGTCTGGCCGCCTACTTGCCTGCGGCTTTGACCTTGCTCGGCTGGAGGAGGAGCATGGCTATGGCATTGACGAGGAAAGCGGGAACTTCGTGAAAAAACGTCACTCGGTTTTGAACCACAAGGGACACGACACGCACCCGCGCCTGAGATTAGTAAGCATCCGATACAACGGACGGATTTGCCCCGGCTCGTACAGTCGAATGCGCCAAGCAAAGCTGGAAGAAAAGGGCTTACAGGATTTCGTTCTTCCTCTCAACGGACAGAGCGTTTGCCGACTGGTAAACCGGTACATTACCCACAACTTGGCATGCTTATCCTAGTCGGCCTATATTGCTGGCCGTCAAGTGAGGCGTGGTGCGACAGTGGTGTTAATCGCAACACTGCTTGGCCATCATATATGTGACCGACCAGGGTCCTAGCCCTAGTATCGTGGGAAACACGTGTAGGGGTCTACTGCACACATTGTGTGTACCTAGGCGTGGGGACTGTGAAGCTGGTTGCGCGTTTAACGTTCCTAAAACAATAGTTATTAGGCGAGGTACTAATAGTACTAGACACGTAGTGTATATGTTCCCAGGGGGGGGGGTCTCAGAACAAGTACTGCAGCTCTTCAGTAGAACGCATTCACATACGTAAACGAGGCACATGGGGGAGCTAGAGGTGTTTTGCTCACGGTAGCTCTCAGTGCAGGCCGTGTCTGAATCCCTTGCTGGGTAGCTCAACAACGCGGACACGGCCGTTTAGCAACTGTAGAGTTACGATTGTGCAGTTCGTTTTGCTGCGCAAATACGTTCCCGACTACCGCACGAACGTTTCCAAACAAGGAAAGGGTGGTAAAAACGAGAGCTTGGTACAAGATATCGAACCAGCCGACCAGCGGGCATATTCTCCGGAAGGTTTTACAACTGAAACCGGAGCGCCTCCTCGATTGCGTAGCTCGGTAGTTCACTTCGCAATCTCCGCTGACCTGCAACATGTACGTTAGTCCGGATACAGAAGCTAGTGGCTCCTTGTATAACATATCTCCGCGAATTACACACCGGACCTAAATATATCAGCTATCTCACCAGTTGAGGATGGAATGAGACCGACCCGTGCCACGAAAGGGGTAGGACGGTTTGGTCAGTGCGTTGCTGACCTTACGACATGGTCCGTAACTGCAGAACAACCCACCCAATGTCGCATGATTGTTGCCAATATGCTTCGTAATGTACCTAAGGCCGCATGGGCCGTATTCGTGACATTCCCAATTTTGTCAAAGGCTGTTATTGGGTCGGAGCGATACATTATACGTTATTCAAGTTATCACCCTCATAACAGCCTTACCGCACCCCTACCGTACCATGTATGTAGCCGCCATGGAACCGTCACTGGGAGATGTCAGGGATAAACAATTCAAACTTTTCGGCACTGCTACAACAGTGGGCAAGCCACACGTTCGCCAAGAGTGTATGGTTGATCCGTAGCACCTAGAGGGTGCGCGTTGACTCCGCCGACACAAAGTGCAACTTAATCGGCACCGCTATAGACGTAAAAAAGCGACACGTTTGCCAAACCAGTAATATTTGGTATAGTACTCGTAGGTCATAGTAAAGGCATCACTATGTGTCTACACAGGCGGCGGCGAAAAATCAGGAATATCTTGGCCGGCAACTATCCAGGTATTAGGGATACTCCGGTTATCGTTGAACCTCATGCTGATCGAGGGTGTGAGAGGACTTGTCGTGTTCGATGTCATAATGCGCGACTTGGACGTGAATACTGGATTTACGGCGGGGCGCGAACTTGCCCGAGTGTTTCGACGGTGTTTGGCGGAATACAGTTTTCTGGGAATGAATCGCATATATGAAATGTGCGCTTTACAAAAATGTACGAAGCATCGTGCAGCTTTTCAGGGAGCGCTATGCCATGTACGTGCTCGTTTACACGTCGCGGACCTTGCCATGCGTGCGTTTGAGGTGTCTGGGGTGTTGACCTGGCATTGGGGCATTGACGCGCTTGATCGAGTTTGAATGGTTGTCTGCTACGTTTCGACAACTTGAAGGCATACATATATTGCAGTTGAAATGGTGTTCACTACGTTTCGAAGTTTTACAGAGATGCATTTCTTGGTTCGTTGACATTTTTATTAGCACTCTCGTACGTCGTGCAATATTACTTGTAATATGTACAACTGAAACCAGAAAGTCAGATGTTTGCGTAATCACCACTCAAAGATCTACGGAAAGTTCCTCCACGTTTCTCCGAGTGGATACGGTTTTGGTTTCCACTTGGACTTGAAGGAGGCAAGTGACACCGGCGAATCGGTCCACGGCGAAATGGTTGAAACAGGTGTAGCTTGGCTGAAAGCGTTTTCTTGCTTCAGGCTTTCCGTCTCTTGACCCTTCGTTACCACCCCACAAACCGCCTCCGATTGTTCCACGGCGTCTGACAACCAGGTCGGAACCCTCAGCACCCCTTTCCCCGCTCCAAACGCCTTTGCGTTTATCAGAGGCTGTCTTCACCGCGCAAATGTCGCGCGAGCAAAGCCCTGCCAGGTCATTCCCGCAATTTATCTGCTGGGAGCAATAGACAGCTAGATATGCATAACATCGCAATATGTACAATACCGGCATGCATGGGTCACTTATTCCACCGCAAATGATTACAACGATTCGTACTCTGCTAGGCACTGGTTACGGGAACACGCGAAATACATCTGAATAACCAGCGGTATTTTTTTCTCGGCCTTGTAGGGGCAATAGAAGCGATGAATGCCCTTCTCTTGGTGTCCCACCAGCCACACCGCCCCTGTTGCACTGCTGTATCATCTATGGTCTGTTTTCGAGGAGCCACGCCCTTCTACCTAACTCGCCCCTCTACTTAAATCACGCCCGCGCGCAGCATGCAGGATTGCAAGATACGCACATGCCTCTTGCAGCTGTTCTGGCCTGATAACTATACCCTGCAGTTGTCTCCTTTCTCAAGCATGTGCCCTACAGAAAAGGGCAAAAATACGGACGATCGCTGCTGTTCTTAAGCGACGATACTAAGTTTCACGAACAAAACGAAAGAGGCATGGCATGCTCACAACATAGAGACAAAGTAGAGCCCGCACGCACCGTCTATAACAACACTCCCGATTCAAACTCTCCGTGTCTCTTACCGTTCCGGCTACTCCTGAACTTAAAACCAGAAAAGTTGTCAACACGCATCACCGCCACAAACAACGCAGTGCCAGACGCTCTCGTCTCCACTGTATGCATCCGTACACGTTTGTTTGTTCCCAGCAGTTCTTGGTGATGCCGAGACTAATGCCAAGATAGAGGTGCACCATTTTGTTTCTGAGCGTGGTGGCTTATTACTTGAGGAGCCCTATACTTCACCCAAAAACTGATAGTGGGGGCAAACAAAAGGGCTACCCAAGGAATATTCCCTTCGCCTCTTGATAGAGTACACAGCGAAATAGAGGCTCTCATGCTGCGATAGAGGTGTACCATTTGTTTTTCGAGGGTGGTCACTTACTTATAGTATAGGAGCTCTATACCCCACCCAAAACACACGGTTTGAAAATGATATCAAACGTGCTACCCGATAAACGAATACCGTGGCCTAACGATATAAACAAAACACGCTGCAGCCCGAAAACGGAATTCCGGCGATTTCGCGTCAAGGTGCCATTCATTCAAATAAAACTTCAGACGAAAAGTGATTTATAACTCTATCGTAGCATGCGTCTGTTATACTGCATCCCAAGAAGAAAATTCTGATGGTGTTGGGTTAAGGAACACGGCCGTTCCGGAAACAAATCGGCCACACAAAATTCTATATACCTACTACTGCAGCACGCGTCCCGAGCGGTTGAATGACGAATGATTCAGCTAGCGTCATCGTCACAGCAGCAACACGAGATGAACTCCCCGGTGTTGTATACCATGGTTGCGTTTGAGTTGGCCTCCTTTTCCTTGGCGTCCGTCGTACCGCCACCATTCTCGCCTGTCCCTGCGCCTCTCGAGTCCATATTTCGAGTTGCCTACGATTTCGAACACGTGGGCAAAGCGGGAGGTACGAACAGGAATTTTACAGTTTTTTTTTTGTTTTCGCGAAAACACAAACCCAGCCCACACACAAAATATTGCTCTTCGCTAGATCATCATGTAGCCGTGGGATGGTTACACCAACCCTTCGTCCCTCTCACATGCTACCTTCATGCGAGTGAACAGTTCGTCGTCGATAAGTTCTACACGGACGACATCATGGTGACATCAGCAATTGGTCCGGGATTGCAACAAACCATACGTGGTGCGAGTAAACAGTTCCAAGCGTAATCCAATCGACGGGGTGATGTTCGTGGGGCATGATATTCAAACATTGGATGCTGCGCGGATCCGCTTCGTCATATTGCCACCAGTGTGCACGGCGGGCTGAAAATGTTTCGTCAACAGTAGCGCAACGGGAAAATAGGGCTATTCACGCTGAAAGGTGAATATGTGGGTGGTCGCGCTTGACATAAAAGGTACCGGTATCAGGTATGCACCGTCGTTGACTCATCGCAATATTATAAAATATATGTACTGCATGGGGATGAACTGCGCGTATGAGCGTTGCTGGGTTTATTGAGTATTGTGGTATGCTACATCCTCCGCTCATCAACGATCCGGGTCACATTAATCACACGAGTAACGCTGGCATCATCACGTTTCGCGAAGGAGGGGAAACTTACCACATTATCTGAGACGTGCAATACTACACATCGCGCATCAACTGTCACGACGACGTGCTGTACAACCACACCATCCACATTGTGCAACCTATGTATATCTGGCGATACCCGAGGTCATGACGATCTTCCTTGGATTTGGAAACGGTGGACGTTTTCAAGCGAACATGCGTTGATAGCGAAGGAGCGTGGGTTTCAAGCGCTAACGGCGCCGGAGAACAGATCTCATCGACAGGCGACAGCGGGGAGCAGCAGCTCGCGGCGGACGGTGGAAGCGAGCAGCGAATTTGTATCCGATAGAAGGACGGCCGCCGACTCAAGAGGGACGGACCTTAGAACCGTAGCCACTGTATCGCTAAACCAACACAGCATTGCTCGATAAAGCTGATAGCATTGGAAATTCTGACTTTTGTGGAGTATCCGCGCCTCGAGGGCGTACTACTCAACGCGACCAGAGCTCAAAAAACTGTTTTTCATGCAACGTCTCGTAAGGGCTCATGAGTGACCGACATTGAACAGTGTATATAACCAATGACGGATGACAGACACACCACCAGCAAGAAACGAACAGTAGACCGAAATCTCGCCTGCAGTATGAATAATTATGTTACTGTTGCCGTTGTTGATGGCGGTCTTGTTGATCATGTTGACGATTGTTGATGTTGTGGTGTATGTGCCCATTGAGCAGTTTGGCGGGATAGGAAGGAGCCGAACTACAGGCATTGACGTCACAAGAGCGGTTACCACTGCAGGAGAGCGACTACTACTGGGAAATACCGGAGGGTGCACATACATTACGTAGTTCGAAGCGTAAGGAATGTGTGATACAACAGGCGGTCGGGGTCCGCCCCCCCTCTATGAATATTCCATGAATATATGTATATATAGGTCGGGTGGCCGTCGTTTGGTGACGACTCTCTACAACACGCCTTTTACGGCATGATCAGGACAACGTGTGTACTGTTGTTGTAGTGTTTGTTCGCGGGTAATCAAGGCTGGCGGTCTTGCTAGATCGTTTGTGCGGGTTTGGCAACCTCGACTACGCACAAATGGGATGCTCGTAGCAAGCAGTATGTATTTGGCGAGGCAGCCACGAAGCAGTTAACCAGTAATATCGATGGTTGTCCCTAGGCGTGGCCACACAAGAGCCAAAGCAATTGACTAGAGGCTGTCGTCCATATGAAACTCCAAGTCACAAACGACTATCAGTAGGATGCAGTTCACCCTTCATGGGACTTGCGCATCGCCTCACGACGCTTTGCGCTTGGTGCAAGCGACGTCTGTTGATGCTTCGTGTAGCCATAAAATGCCCCGGCTCGGCAATATAGGGATGCGAGTTTTTATGGTCATATGACTACCGCTTTTGATGCCACTCAGGCGACTGGCTTTGGACCTTACCCCAAAGTCGAAGTCATCAAAACATTCCAGCCGATTTTCTTATGAGCTGGGCTGGCCAAGAACAGCGTTTTAGTTCGTCAGTCCATATCTCATGAACTACGACAAACTAGTCGGAGCTGAGCATATCCTCTTGATCAGCCAATCAAAGCGGTCATACCCGTCTGTGTTGTTTGCTGGTTGGCCACGTTCGCGCAATTCGAAGAGTGTTTTTAGTACTATATTGAGCTTTTTCAGCAGAAAATGTTTATTTGAAATAATGTTTTGATGCGGCGGAATAAAAATGGCCAGCAATGCATCCCAGATTGCACCTCGTCTGAGGACACTCCAGGACCCCACACGGGCGCGAAAACCATGGCGTCCAGCTCGCCTACGAGCACGGAGGCGAGCAGTCGCTGGCAGAAGACATCCAACGTCAGCTGCTACCCAGAGCGTGGGTCTGGGAAAAGTACTAGCTCACTGTCAATCCTCGCAGCTTTGCCCCAGCTTCGGCGGGAATCGGAAAAAATGGGATTATCAGTTGGTTTTTCCGAACTTTGAGCTGAACACTTGCCACATCATACTTAAGGGAAAACCGAAGGAATTGCCAACTGCACAATTTTGACCTTTTTTTCCCCTTCAGTTGTAGCCAAAAACAATTTTCGTTTTTTTCTGAAATCTGCCTAGTTCACAAAAAAAACAAAAAATGGTGCAGTTGGCAATCCGTTCGTTTTTCCCTTAAGTAGGACGTGTCAAGTTGTCAGGTAAAAACTCGAAAAACCAACTGAGAAAGTGCCTGACCAACTAAAAAACTATTCTTGGCCAGCCCATCCTGTAACTGAATTTTGTCTTTCCGATGAGAATGATTTTCAATAGTTGTCGTAGTTTTGTTTTTTCAAGAGACGTACTTCGCTGACAACCGAACTTTCACCTAGAATATGTGTTATTCAATGGTAGGTATCGATCTGTTAAACACGATCAAAATCAGCGTTGGAAGGCTCGGAAAACAGGGGACATAAGGGAATAGGTGTGTCGGGGCGATTTGCTTGGGTCTTCAATATTATGAGACTACCAGTCCTTATTTTGATTTAGCGTTTTGTCATGTACACCTATCACAAATGATAATAGTTCACAGTGTAAAGTTTGACTGTGCGCGAGGTACATCTACTCCAATACAAAGGCCAATATTTTGATATCATTATCATCACAACAAGGCAATTCTCAATTAGAAAAGCAATCGGCTGCTAATTGTTGTCGAAGAGTAGAAGACATTCCCATGGGAGGCGGTGCGTAGACCGTTAACTGAGAGGCGTAGAAACCTACTACTGGGAAGAAATATGGTAGTCACTCGAGCGAGTGGCTATAACCAGTTGTCTCCATACCGCAGCAGCTGACAGGGCGCTACAAGACATGCCCTCTCGCAGCACTCGCCAGAACAAACAAAATCACCTCTTCTCCTGCTTCCGGTGCACCTTCCACATCGCGGCCGATATCCGTGGTAGATAGGACCACCCCTGCGGGTTCTTCTACCAGAACATCGCCGACCGCAGCTCCCGATGTGTGGTTCATTAGCCCTAAACTTTTTGGTCTGCAGAGAAAGACAACCGGTGAAACAACCTGGGAGAACGTTGCATACCACGTACAGCAGTGATCAATCAGATGAGTATATATGCTGGGAATGTTACCGTGTGGCGGTTTCATACAGTGCGGTGCGGTGTTGGTTTACCAAACCCGTACCGCATCGCACGGGTTTACAGTCTATAAACGCGCTCCGAACCTCACCGCGTGGGTCCAAACTCAAGAACCGTTACCGCTTAAAACTCAGAAGAGTATGAACCGTGATTAGTCCTAAACCCCAATACGAAATAGAAGTCAGCTACGGTGCGGTTAGTTTCAAGACCACGTATTCTCAACTACAGTATTTTAAACCATACGTGCACCGTATGTATATCGAAAGCCAAAAATCAGCATCGCTCCGAGCGATTGCGCATGTAGAAATATAGCACGGTGGCTCGGCTCTATACCATACACCGTTAAAATACTCACTATATACCGGTAGTAGGTTTAGTCCGACGTGGGACGGAAGGACAGATGAGGAGCGGAGTGTTGACAAGGGCAGTGCGGAAGCGAGAGATAGAGAGATAGAGAGACTGAAGGGAATCTTCGCTTGCTATACATGATTGATGGCAGTGTTAGGCAGGACTACCCCGACAGCCTGCTGAGCGTTGGAACATACGCGTAGCAGTTACAAGAACAACACAGTTTACATGTATCAGCAGTAAATTTTGGTTCGAGTTGTGTGCGGTAGTTTATCGGGGGGGGGACTCGGCCCACGAGGTTGAAGGTTAGAAGATCAGGGGCGGGGGTAGCAGTGTTTGGCGAGACGGTGGGGGCCCGTTCCTTGGCACGACCATACAGTAACACGGCACAGCCTTCTGCGTGTTGCAGCACGCGCGCAGCAGTCATAGACCAGCCATATTTTACACTGTGGTGTCGTTCGACGTAACTTCGGAGCTAAAAAGGGAGAAGGACTTCTCCTTGCGGCTGGAGTTGATAGTGACAGCAGAACAGCGAGGTGTTAAATAAATCATAGTTATGAGTTGTACGTAATGATTTAAAAGCCGTTTCAAGCTTTTATTTCGTTTATCGATTGATCGCTTCGCATATTCCATTATGTGTTTCGTTATCCACACTGAACGGTGGCATCTCTTGGCAACGGAAATAAAACAAATGACATTACATATAAGGTGCAGGGTACCCCGTGGGTCCGAGTCGCAGACGCCGCACTCCTGAAAATATCAAATTTAAACAATCAAATCGGAGTGTTGGGATTTCTGTACGAATAAAAACAAATCGACTCAGGGTCGAAAACATTGCACGAAAAACAAAAATTGGAAACTTTAAAAAACAGTCGCTCGATAAGAACGACCCTTGTTTGAACAAATCTTGTATTACTTCTCCTTTAGTACACCTCCCCGCCCTGTCTGGGTTCACTCCGCCTTACAAGGGGTTCATAGTAGAATGCACCTCACCCTTCATGCGACTCGTTCAACACATCACGCCGCTTCACGGCTGGTGCAAGCAATGTCTGCCTGGTTCATGAAAACCCAATACGCTTCGTCTGTTAGAGATGACACCAACTATACCGTCAGTGGTCGGTATCATCTGGTCGCTGCTTGATAACACAAGACGGTTTGCTACAACGTAGCTCGTACTACATCAGTAAGCACTACCCACCCAGGAGTAGTAATGTGTTCCTTATCATGGTTTCCATGTGATATCAGTTCCAGTATGAACCAACATGTTTTATACTCTTGTGTGCACTCGTACACATACCGAGTACTCTCTGGGAGCATACACTATTAATAGGTAGCATACACATGCCGAGTGCTCTCTGGTAGCATATATCATACACATACAGAGAGTACTCTCTGGTAGGTTAAAGGAAAACTAAGATGCTCATCTCGCAGGCAGATACCTGTATATCAGCGTACACACTAGCTCCGAGCTGGTGCACACGGTAATCGACAACCCTCAATACAGTCCCGAAATTGCAACGCTGCTAGGATATATGGGCCTAAGAGTACGGCCATGCGCGACATGAGTAGACCCCGCCCCTGTTTGGATTCTCGAAAAAGGAAGAGTGGCGATCAATTTGTGTTTTCGTGCTCCCCAGATAGCAGGTAATGAGGTAAATGATTGCAATCGTCTGAGCTAGTGCCCATATGATTGCTGCCGTCTACTCCTCCTTTAGTTGCACCCGAAAATAACATTATGGTTTGTTTTATTCCTACTCGGAGTGCAGGAGTAGGTGGACAATACAACGAAAAGGTTTGATTAACGTTCCTACAATAGTAACAATAGTACAAGCGACTAGTACCGTAGGTTTTGCATTCGCCTCGCTACGCATTGTGATGTAGTGGTGGCATACAATATACAGCATAGATACGCGAAATGTTGGGACACCCACGAGGGGCCGCATTTGAACAGCAACCCCAAAATACTGAAAATACACCCTGGCACGCGGATCCGGCGCAGACTCGACGCCGCCCGGCCCTGAGCCCTGACCATCTAACACGGCGTACACATACGTGTAACAATGTCACACACAGGGCCCACTTGGCAAACCAGTTCAACAGGTATGACCTATAAATATACCAGGTATGTATTATTTACATATTTCGAATATATACTCGTATATGTAGGCTTTCGCGGAAGTTTCGCGTCATAACTCTTGCAATACAATCAGTTGGGTGATTGTGACATGTACCACCGCCGTTTCCACCTGGCCCGAGCGAGAAACAATAGGTTTACGATTTGTTTCCTACACCTACATGATAATCACGAACACATTTTCTAGAGGACCAAGATCAGCTACAGCTTATCACAACATCATGAATATATGGCAACTGTTCGTGATATTGAATAAACGAAAAGTTGTTGCACCCGTATAGTCACGAGAGGAAGCTTCTCCTGCCCTCTAATTATGTGTTGGCCGGGTTGCTTCCAAGTTCAGTTGGTCTGTATGTGAAAGCCCCTGGCACGGTTTTCGGGGTTTTTTTTCTTCAAAGCTTTCTCGTTTTTTTCGGAAGAACATAATGAAACAACCGATTTTCCTAATTGAGAGTTGCCTTTCCCATGAGAATGAAAATTGATTTGAGTACTTTGTTATTGTTCAAGAGTTGTATTCCGCTGACGATCAAAAATCGACCTAGAAATATGTTTCTCGATGGTAGGTATGAATCCACCAAAAACTAATTCAAATCGGCCTTGACAGGCTCGAAAAATCAAGGATCTAAGGGAATTTGCATTTATGAGCGAGGTCCCTCGCCCATAATACATATTCTCTGGGATCCTCAATATCTTTAGACTGCCGATGCCGATTTCGTTTTTCTTTTTTGTCATCGACGGGTGTCACAACTGACAATAGCTTACGGTGAAAAAAAATACTGTAAGGGAAGTACATCTCTTACAATCCAAAAAACAATATTTTCGATTTTCATTCTCATCGGAAAGGTAATTCTCAATTAGGAAAATCGGCCGTTATGCGGCTAATTAACCCCTCGACCCCCCCCCCCCGCCTCGAACACAGCTTCAGACAAAGCACCCATAATGCCAAGTGGAGTCCTGGTTTTCAGGTATATTGGAAGTAAATAATTAGAGACGACACTCGAAAAAACAGAAACACCACATTCGCGAGCAGACGAGGATTGGCAGGAGTTATGTATGTGGGTTTTTTCGGTAACATAAACAATGATGAGCTCTGACCTCTAGGAAAATGTAAACTTTGGTGCTTGAGGATTCCACGTTTTTTCTTCTGCATGGACGATATGCTATGACAGGAGTTAAGCTAAGATTTTATCTTTTATTTTTGCGAAAGGTTTTCCCCGAGTCGCCACCGCAATAAAAAGAACACCAGTAGAGGACTGCACATTTCGGTTCCATGGGTGCACAAAAACGGGAACTGCCGTGGGTGTCTCGGACAGCCCTGTACGGTGAATTCTCTGGTAGTGGCTTACACGTATACTGTATGCATGTCCATATTTACCTACTGCTGTAGTATATATCCAAGGTCCTCCTTATGGGTCGTGCTCAGGGTAATCGAAAGCTGAGGAAACGGAAACCACAGGCGTTTGCTCCTTGTACCACAGCTCCACCCCCACGCAGCTACGGCGTAACAACGACAAACAAGCAAATAAAAAACGCACTTGAAAGGTACACATAAGATAAAAAGTAGCCACCGGGCAAGTAAACGGCCAACGAATACCGACCAGCCCTCGTAGGGGTGGTGGCTTACTTTCTGAGCTCCTAACATAAGGAGTTTAATACTATTTTATTCAGTAAGTAACCTGAAATTTACCTCTCAAGAAGTTTACTCGTGTAACACGGCCAACATTTCTATATGCGCTACGCGTACTCTCCAAACAAAAACATCGGTACGACTGTCGAATAAATGCTGACATGCTGACTTGCCTTTGCGCACCCGAGGAGTTCATTCGGTTAGAAATCTCCAGCCGAAGCGATCAATCTCAACCCCGTGGGAATAGTATCATCCCAAACGAGTGTGGAGTTAGTTTGTTCAATATCGTGTCCCTCTTGTGGCAACATTAAACAATCCACACTAATATCAAGTAATTAAGTAATTCATGTAATCCACCCCATCCCCCATACACCTACCGCGAGGATCTGCATACATACCCTGATGAACGCACAACGATATGGTAATACTACATACATTACGCGGGAACATATTAAATAGGACCAAATGCTGTTACGAAAAATAGGTAAATATGTGTTTTTTTGTATGTATCGTAGGTCCTATTTACTGTGTGTGGTACTCTTTAATAATATTAACTGATCGTACACCCCCTTAGAGCGAATTCCAAAGGTTATTTCTATCGAGTGTGGGCAGATCACTAGAATCGCCGAACGGCACGTTTATTTTAATGTCTCGGTGAAATTACCCCAAGACTGATATTTTCGTTAGGGCCTATATCATAGTAACGAAGACAGCAAACAAAATCACCTTTGAAGCTAAAATCCACTTCGTAAGAATGAGCTCATTAAAACCCAGCCTGAGAGTTCCGGGGGCCGCGGCACTGCTCGATGTGCACTGCTGCTGTTTTAAAGGTAATAAAACAAGTACCTGCATGTACGAAAGATATGTACTCATACGAGTATTACGAACTATACCAGGTACTACTGCCGAAAATATAAGGATATATAGACAGATGTTGATTGTGAGCGCCACTCCGTTGATACAACGAATTTGCGAAACATTAAAAGAGGCAGAACGACAACCGACAGCCGGCGACGTAGGACGATAGCCCGCAAATAACTAACACAAGTCGCACCTGGCATGACCGGCACAACATACACGCGCCAGCAGCCCAGATACATTGAAAGAGAAACGAAATTGAGAAAAATATCCTGAACAAAGACAAATCATACCGGTATGATGTTTTTCCCAGACACCGTAACAACAGTAGTAGCGGTTGGGCGACGTCGTTTCCATCGTGCGGTCAAGCTCGAAGACCTCTCTGGGTGTTAGGGTCATGGATACTACGGCCTGTCTACCTTCGTTCGATCACGTGACTCGAGCCATCGGGTCATCGCCAAAATGCGCATGACCAACAAAGATCGAGAAACGAAAAGCTGGTGGCCGATACGTACGAATATCATATGATACGAAAATCGCCTTGCAAATTCCTCTATTAATAGCTATCGATCAAGCACTCAAACTTCACGATCCTGTCACACTCGCCCGCGCAATGGCTCACACTTAAAACTAGTCTATAACACACCTTGGACCTGTAGCTCTGACTCTGCTGCACTGCGATTTCACGTGCAGGTCACAACTACGCACTGATGAACCAGGTGTGTATCGAGGGCTACGATTCATACTACGATGTATCGCTGCATTCATCTGATTGGCTAAACTTTTTACGCACGTACAAAACTCACTATCTCATTCTTCCGAGAATATTCTGCATGTTATTTCGCAAAAAACAAACTGGCTTGCGTACGATCGGGAAAGATGCATTGTTTGTTTAAAATATTTCAGAAATCCGAATAAGGCAGCATGTCTCACATCCACCAGGTGACTACACACGTGGACATTTAGCTCAAGCCACAGGGTGTCGGTGCCGGACCCTGTGTGAGGTCGTATTTGGTGGGACCCTGTACAGGGTATCACACAGTAGTAGGTGCCTTGATTCACGGACCCTGTACAGGGTTCGACGCATGGACCCTGTACAGGGTTTGACAAACCAACGGACCCTGTACAGGGTTGGATCCATGGGCCCTGTACAGGGTGTAGACCCTGTAAAGGTCTTCGTCGTTGACCCTGTACAGGGTATCGACCCTGTCAAGGTTGTTTGAATAACCTTGCTGTATAACGTGTTCTGTATAACCACGCGGCGTGCCCCTATGACGTGGGTCGAGGAGGAAAGATAAAATACTCGTACACCAAATACCAAACACACACCAGATGGGCCGATACCGTTTTGTCAAAGGCCACGCACATAAACCACCGGATGGGCCAATACCGTTCTTGTCAAAGGCCCAAACCACACACAGGAGGGAAGCCGCACCAACGTTGTCACCGGCTGCGCCACTCACATATAGACAGGCAGTATCGTTGTATCAAAGCCCGGGTCGTATCATTAACATCGGCGACTGCTCGCAGGAGGAGCAGAAACACACCAGGTACCGCGAGGCATCCTAAATAATGCCCCGACACATAATACGTAACCCCGATCTCCGTAGACCAATATATGAAACCGCCACATACGGGAAATCAGTATCGAGCAACCGCATACCACAAACAAAGGTAAGGCCTCCAGACCCTGTACAGGGTGCAGACCCTGTGCAGGGTCTCGCCCCAACACCTTGCCAAGGTCTTCACCCTGTGCAGGGTCTGTTGAGCGTACCCTGCACAGGGTGTTGACCTTGGCAGGGTGTCACAGCATACCCTGTACAGGGTTCGACACCCTGTACAGGGTCGTCACAGGGTCATCACAGGGTGCGGACCCTGACAGGGTGTCCACAGGGTATAGCCGAATGTCCACGTGTGTAGCATAGGAAACTATCGCTCTCCAGGTATCTTGGGTGGGCGTAGATATCCCGGAAACGCCAGGGGCGAGACAGCGACGGCGATGGTGCTATCGAAGTCTTGAGAGTATCCTGCTGGTTTTGTGTCTATCTCTCCTTTCTTGGTCTGGTTGGAACATTGACCTGGTTGAAAAGTTGGGATAGCGACTGCCATGCATACTAATGAAACGCCACCGCCGGGGTACACTGTGCTATGGTCTGTAGGCGTGGGCGTGGCTGTTGTCCTGGTGGCCTCGCGTTGTGGTTCACGTGTTGTCGCCTCGGTCCTGTCATTGATGCGATCAAGAAATGTGCCAGGTTGTACCGGGGACTTTTGCCCACCGTGGACATGCCGGTCCAAGTCTGTCCAACTCCAAAATCTGAGGACGCCTACTGTGTGCAGGTTGCAACTGCAAAATATTTTGTGCAGGATGCTGGTTTTAATGTGTGAGGCTGGCCTTTTGGGCCGCATGTTTTTTTTTTTTCGAAAAACGCCACCAAAACACGCGGCGGAGCCGCGTGGCTGCCCCTGCCGACCTCGTGCTCCCCAAGGGGTTGGGGTTCGGGTTAGCGTTATAGGGTTAGGGTAAGGGTTAGGGGTGTGTCTGGGGTTGGCTTGGTCTGGGTCGACGGGCAACGATGAAATTGGCCACACACAGCCTGCACAAAACATATTGCAGGTGCAACCTGCACATAACGCACGCCAAATCTGAGGGATGGACGAACCTCGATGATAGTAGATACTTACAGGGGTTTTGTGCTTGGCGCCTGAAGCCGACCCTCCGACCCGAACCCTAACCCTCAACCTAACCCGGACCCATGCCAACGGTCAGGGCTGGGATGCTGTGCTTGATAAAAGGCTCTAGGTTGACTCGGCCGGCGTGGATGCTGAGCTTGGAAAGGCTCTATTAACAGGGTGACTCTGGATCAGGATTAGGGATGTACATCAACTCTTTTTCGGAGTTGATTTGATTGTTGATCAATTTGTCCAAATCGTGTTGATTTAATCATGATTAGTTGATTAATATCAACACAATCAACTACACGATGATGTGATCAATAATCATGATTATCGGTTGATCATTGATGGTTTTCACGGTTACATAACAAAACGCCTCTTTTTTACTAAAAATAATCAACTAATCATGATTAATTTCAATAATCAACTAATCATTGATTAGTTAATTTCTGGCAATGTGCGCCGGAGGCAATTTATTTTAGGGCAGCGGCCAAAAAAAGGTATACCTCGTTCATTTGCGGCCAAAACCAGGTACATACTTAAAACCGAGTCAAACACGCACTCCACGTGCGCTGCCATTGGTCCGAAACTCGTTGTACCGGTTTTTGCCTCTTCAAAACCCAGGTATACCTGATTTTGTCTACTCTGGTTGACTTTCACTTTTTTTTTGTTGTTTTTAAGCCAATCAGAGGCCCTTCATAGTTCCACCCTATGCCCCCTATACAAATGCCGACGTACGCGGAGATCCCCTTCTCCCTTCGCACCTCGCACTACACGCCACTCGAGCGACACACACACATATCTGTCTGCACACCTCCGCCGACATAATACGAGATATAAGGCTCCCCTTCGGGATTGTGGTTGACTTGGAATACCAAGGGTGTCACAAAAAAAGTTGAGAAGGGAGAATACAGCAGCAGCAGGCGTGCGTTCCTCGTACTATTAATAGCAGCTACTCGTATACGTAGCCACCGGGCGAGCACGAAGAGCATGAAAAAACTCTACTTTGCATTGCAAGGAACGGCAGGTTCGTGGGGTGGGTTTTTAACTTGATTTTAGTATGTACCTGTTTTTGGCCCCGAACGGACCAGGTGTACCTGTTTTTGGCCGCTGCCCTTTTTTTTACGGTTACATGACAAAACACCCCTTTTTTATTTAAAAATAATCAACTAATCATGATTGATTATGTTCAATAATCAACTAATCATGGCTAGTTGATTTATAATCAACAATCAACAAGAACTAATCACATCACGTCATTAAAATTAATCACGAAAAATAATCATAATCAACACGTGATTATGAGTTGATGTACATCCCTAATCAGGATGCTGTGGCTGGGAAACACTCCAAGTTGGTTGAGCCGCGTGAAACATACCGTTAGTCAATCAGATCGGAGTGCCTAAATAGCTACCTTAGGAACATCTATTATCATGCTTCGTCCATTACTGTAAATGCTACCTAGAAAGGTCCTGGAACCATGTTGTTATTGTTTTTGTCCCAAAAAAATCTAATAATCCTCGAAATCCATATATCTGGGGGTGGTGCGTGTTTTGACCAATGAAAAGCGTAGTTGAAATATTATTTTTCAAAATTGAATTGATTTTGTATTCGTTAGTATGGGTCTAGGTGCGCCCCCTACGTGTTGACGAAATATCGGCTCTGAAACCAGTCCCGGGGGTGCACGGTCGTATATATGATCTTGCTTACAGTATACGGCATGCATATATATGCGCAGCGTACGTCAATGAATGTTCTAGACCATGTGTACGTAAACTCAGCGCAGTACTCCCGGATTCTACAGTAGGTGCAAGGATACGTTGAATTCAATTGATGGGAAGGCGATCGTGGTGTCCTATGTGCACATATATCTACTGCATCTGCTATATGCGATATACGTATAGATGTATATATATCTACACTACGACTATAATACTGTAGATCCACACTCACTCGTATATGTATGCATTATACGGTTGTCGACGGAGACAATAGCAGACGGAGCATCTTGTAGTCCCCAACAGAAATAGCGGCTTCAGCAGCAAAAATGTATAGATGATATTGTAAAAAATACACACGTACGAACTCACAGAGGACAAGAGAAGACGACGGAGAACTAGGAGGAGGCGACACAAGCTAGACCAGTTCGTTATCCTTGGCGACGCAAACGAAGCAAAGCTCTCTTTTGCTCTATACAATGCACCACAGACGGCGGTGTCTGCTGGGGATTGAAGGAGAGGAAGAGCTTGCACGTTTTTTAGCATGTGTTCTCGGTCTGCACCTTATCACGTATGACACCCCTATAATCTGCATCTCTAGGTGCAACTATCACAGCCAAAATGTTTCTGCTGAAGGCCTGCTCTACGTCGTACTGCCCTCCTATTGGTTCGACGAATTTTATATAGGGGAACTATGACCCGTGATTTCTGTCAAACATTGTTTTCATGAGAAACGCACGTCAGCCAGCGTCAGCAGTGAATTCTCCTGTCTTTAAACTGCCCGACCTTCCACCCAGTGCAAAACCCTTGCTCGTCAACACCACGAGTAGAGCCCCGCACTAGATGGTCTTCTTCCTTCCTGCCTCAAACCTTCCCAACCTCTGTCTCTCTAGCTCAACCAACTGCACCGCCATGATGCGTACTTGATAAACCTTTCCCGATCCCCTCTTTCAATCATGCCAATGATTCAATACCTCTCCACAAACCCCAGATTTCCTTCGTTCAATCTTCCAATTGCAATCTTCCACATTGGTCGATATTCAGCTTCGCACGTTTCTGGTTTATTATTGGCTCCAGAAATAGTACGGTAGACTCGCGGTAGAGGTGCATTTTTGTTTTTTTAAAGTCCCCCATTTGAGGAGCTTGATACTATTAGCAAGTCATCAGTAAGTCACCCAAAAACTGATGTTGGAGGCCACCAAACGTGCTACCCGACCAAAACTATTTCCATGGCTGTGGATACCATGTCCCCAGAACCAACACGCCTACTCGTATAAGTCGAAACCCCTTGCATCTTCGAGAAACACTTTCTCGAAGCTCTCCTCGGGAACTCGGGAGATTGTCACGTCTAGATCTCGACACGGAACCTTCTCCTCCACGTTCCGCTGACGGATCCTCCACGGCGGCTATTCTGCCTGGCGGATTCTCCGCAGCGGGACTTAGGAAGGCCCCGCTGAAAGGGTCATTGACCCGAGCGCCGAGGCAGCAACGACAACTGCTCGCCCTCTGCTCTCACTTGTCTTCGACTCCTCTTGTCTCCCTTGTCATCGGATTGTTGTCTCACTCCGAGTTGTCACACACTCCAGCCGTCGTAGTTTACCAGTTAGAACACTCTGCTCACGCAGAGAGGAGTGGGATCACGACCCACCGGCGGTGACGACTACACAGAATCTTATTGGCGTCGGACGGCAGTTGATCATCAACACCAGTGTCGATTTCTGAAGTTGTCAGGAGCACTATGTCTGGAGAAACAACATCGAGCGAGTTTGTCGACAACGCAGCAGCGGAGAAAACTACAGCAGCACCCGGCGGAGTCCTCGAGGCCAAAAACGGGAGCACAGACCCTCCCACAGCTTTCAACCCCGGGGCTCCAATCGACTCCATCCGTGACCGGCTCGCCCGCATCGTCCACCGTGAGCTGGAGAAAATGGAACGCGGCGAGATCGAAGTGCTGTCGGAGCAGCATAATTCCATGCTCCAACAACTGGCAAGTTTAAGCGTTTCGAGTAGTCCCGCAGCGTCTGTCACCTTGTCCGAGTCGAACTCAAACTCTGTTCCCCCTGTCCAACCCGCTGCTACGTATGCAGCAGTGCTGTCCGCACCAAAGGCTGTGACCTTCACGCCTAACGATGTCCGTAGCCTTCCACGTTTGAATGGTAGTGCTGATGTAGATGTCGCCGAAGTACTGTCGCAGTTTCGCTTGGTCGTTGGTTTTCGAGCCAAATCGGTAGCACCGAATGACGACAAGTTCGCCGATAATCTTGCTTTCGAGCACTTGAGTCTCATCTGCGACGGTCCTTGTCTTACGTTGTACCAACAACTGATGTCTGGTAGGATCGATTGGAGCGTGAATGTTGTCAACGCCGAGAACGTCAACAACCCCGGCTCGTTTCCCCCACCGTCCACCTGGGAGGAACTCAAACTTGCTATATTAGACATTTTGATGCCCGCCAACAGCGTAGAAGAGTGTGCCATTAAATTGGCTACATTCAAGTCGGAAAAAGGCGAGACTGTATCCGCCTCTGCACTGCGTTTCCGTGCCCTCATGTCCCGATTTGAATCGGCTGTCGAGCGACACGCCAAAGGCCGTACGCCTTGGTCTGCAATCACTGTCACCCTATGGCAGCACAGTCTGCCTCCCGCACTGCAACTGTTGCAGAGCGGTGAAAAACCTGTCACCTCTTTCAAAGAGGCTGTCGAGCGCGCCCGTCGCCATGAAGCTGCACGCCTCACTGGCGCAGCCACTGTCAGCGCAATGTCCTTTACGCCTGTCCCGAACCGTGCTGCTGTCCGCCAGTTGCAATCGTCTCGCCAGCAGCCGCGCCAGCAACGTCAGCAAGCGGCACGACACGGGCGGAAGCAGCAACAGTCCAATCAGCAGCAGCGCAAGCCCCGCCCTCACTGCACGTACGACAGGTGCGACAAACCCGTGGGGCATTGGGAGTCCACGTGTATCCAGAAGGCACGCGACCTCAGTAGACGCAACCAACGCTCGTCTGGTACTTCCAAGCGCGACCGTTCTTCGTCTCCGCGTGGCAACCTCCGCCACCGCTCCCGCCGCGACCGCGACGACGACGACGACGAAGACGACCGCAGGAGCCAGGCCAGCAGCACCAACGGAGACGGCAACTGACGTGGCCCAGCTGCTGTAGCGCTTGCATCAGTCGGGACACACCTTGCTACTAATACGGTAGGCAAGGTTAGCGCGAAGAGGAAACTCTCCGCTGTAGCAGTCGTAGGTACCGAGTCTCTTGTACCGAGTGTCTTTGTCAATGATGGGAGTAGCCAACGAGTTGATCGTGGTTTGTTGTCTGTCAAGAGTGTCCTTGTCTCAGGTCGAAGTAGTGAGGGGTGCAGCTCGCATCGTCCGCGCAAGCGGGTGACGTTTGCTGATGACGCCCCAGTATCTGCTTGTGTGTCCGAGTGTAACCGTTGTGCACAGCAGCCACGCAAGTCGAGTCATGTCCTGAATGTCCCGGGTGATGATCACCCAGAGAAAAATAATGAAAATATTACTGTGTGGCACAGCTCAATGCTGGCGCACAGATCCCATCCTTTTTCTTTGTCTTTTTCGTCTCGCAGAGTTCAAATTTCTGGCTCTGTAGACAATTATCCAGTGCCCGCAATCACTGTTGATACTGCTACTGATATTTCCGTTGTCTCTCAAGCATGGTTGATGTCTCATCCAACCTTGCGTTCTGTCGTTATTCAACCTGTTCCCCCGGCCGCCGTTGCCTTGCGAGCAGCGAATGGATCGCCGTTGAATATTTTAGGGTTTGTAATTTTTTCACTTACCCTCAGTACAATCACGCACGATGTCGAAGCGTTAGTTGTACCATCTCTTGGTCCCGATTCAATACTCCTTGATAACAATGTCATGTCTACCTTTGGAGCTGTCCTTGATTGGGAAAACCAAACCATGTCATTTCCATCTGCTGGTAATTCAATCCCAGCAGTTCATCGTACTAGCCACCCCGCCCCTCGCCCTGCTAACCCCTCCACTGCTTCTCGCGACCCTAGTCTGTCTGTCGCTGCTGTCCACCACGATGCAGAAGGAGTAGATGTAAGCTTGCGCGAACGTGTCGATCTGAAACCTAGACACGAGGCTCTTGTCGTAGCTTTTACTGATTGTCTCCCTGTACAGGATTCTACCGTTGTAGTAGAACCTCGAATCATGTCTGAGCTTGAGTTTTCAGAATCCGGTAGTTCGTCGGTGTTTGAGAAAATTATTGTCGCTCGCACCCTCGCTACTTGGTATGCTGCTGACGGTTCAGTAGCAGTGCAACTTGCGAACCCGTCCTCTGATGGCGTTGCACTTCCGATTGGTTTATGTCTTGGTCAGTTATTCACTGTGTCAGTAGTAACACCTGATCAATTACACGTTAACGCTGTTGCGAAAACACCCGAATCAGTCGATGAACTCGCTCGAGCCAAATCAGAGCTTGAAGGTCCCTTGTCCAAAGCATTTACTGATACTAAGCTTTTACCTGACCAAAAAGCCGCTGTCCTTGATTTGTGCTCCCGGTACCGTCCTGTCTTTGCCTTGTCCATGTCAGAGCTCGGTCGCTGCACCAATGCAGAAGCAACGTTTCCCTTGCCCCCTGACACCCGTCCGGTTGACCGTGCTCCATACCGTGCCAACCCTCGTGCTACTGCTGTCATAGATAAATGCGTCCATGACATGCTAGAATGGGACATAATCGAAGAGCGTCCTAGCCCGTGGGGTAGCCCGTGTACTCTAGTTGCAAAGAAGAACGGCAGCCCTCGTTTCTGTGTTGATTATCGTCATACCCTCAACCGTCATATCGTCCGCAAGAGCTGGCCCCTTCCGAACCTGGATTCCTGTCTAGATGCAGTCGGAGGCGTCAAGTTCATCTCTACAGCCGATGTCCTCAGCGCGTTTTGGCAACTGCCCGTTGCAGAAGAGCACATCGACCGGACAGCATTCGTCACTCCCACCGGCAAGTTCTGTTTTAAACGTATGCCTTTTGGAGTTTGTAATGCCCCTTGGCTGTTTCAACACATGATGTCTGTCACTTTCGGCCACCTTGGTCCTGAGTCAGGTATTCTTACGTACATGGATGATATTATTTGTCTTAATTCAACGTTCGAAGCTCACCTGAAATCCCTTGAGCAAATGTTCTCAGCATTACAGGCAGCAGGCCTCACTTTGAAACCGAGTAAACTTCAGTTCGGTCAAACAGAAATCGAGTACCTTGGCCATGTCATTTCAGAAAAAGGTATCTCAATCAGTACCGACCGTATCAAAGCAATACTCGCCTTGCCTGAGCCTGAGTGTATCAAAGATAATCGCGGATTTTTAGGTACACTCAATTATGTCCGCCGTTTTATAGACGGTTATGCTGAAATCACAGCACCGCTGGTTGAACTCACTCGTAAGGATTTTGTCAAAAAGACTGCTTTCAAGAAGGCCTTTGGGCCCGCGCAACGTGAAGCTTTTGCTCGCGCTAAGCGCGCCCTAACTTCTGCACCAGTTCTTAAATACCCGGACTTTTCTCGAGAGTTCGTTGTCCATACCGATGCCTCAGAAGCTGGAGTAGGAGCATTTCTCGCTCAACCATCACGCGAAGGTAGCTCCGATTCCGATCTTGACATCATCGCGTATTACAGTCACCGCTTTTCAAAAAGCCAACGTCATTATAGTGCGACCATGAAAGAGTGTTGTGCTGTGGTTTGGGCTGTTACCCATTGGCGCCCATACTTATGGGGCAAGCATTTCACTTGCTGTACTGACCACCAAGCACTTACGTACCTCTACAAAATGCAGGACACCTCTAACATGCTGACCCGTTGGGCCATCGCACTTCAGAATTTCGATTTCACTGTCAAACATGTCGCAGGCAAATTAAATGTTGTGCCTGATATGCTGTCTCGTGCCTTTAGCGAAGTCAACGGAGAACCCGTCCCATCCGAGCCCAGATTGGCCGCGATTTGTCGTAACGTACCGATAGACGGACCTTACTACCCTCCTGGACCCCGCGATTACGAATTATCCGCGTCTAATTTGCACGATGTAGCACCTGTCGAAAGCGATCGTGAATTGTTCATGAGCGCAGTGTCTGTCTTCCCTACTGTAGATCCAGCGAAACTTGTCGACCTACAGAAAGAAGAATTTTGTCAGTACTTTGAGTATCTCCGTGCACCTGCATCGGCACCACTTCCTTCTAGAGAATCTAAGTACACGATGAGCTATTTTTTCTTAAACGAAGGATTGCTATTTAAGTCGTACCTTCCTGGTCACTTAAGGAAGCGTAGCACGTTCCGTGATCAGCTGGTAGTGCCTAAATCCCTTCGAAAACTTGTCATTAATTCGTGTCACGACCTACCAGCATCCGGAGGTCACTTAGCTTTTAAAGCTACTTTCGATACTATTCGAGATAGATTCTGGTGGCCGATGATGCCCACGGATGTCCGTACTCATATCGAATCTTGTCTGTCTTGCCAACACCGCAAGTCATCCCACCGCCCGCCTAAATTGCCTGTGGGACACCGCCCGGTCACGCGCGCTTTCCAATGCGTTGCAGTTGATCTTGTCGAGTATAAGAGTTTGTCACAAGGAAATCGATTCATCCTTTCGGTCATCGACCATCTTACTCGATTTGTCATTTTGATAGCCATCAAAGATAAAGCGGCTCGCACGATTGTTCGTCATTTGATTGAACGCGTGTTCTCGGTGTTTGGCCCTCCAGAAACTCTGCATTCCGATCAGGGGACTGAATTTGAGAATCAACTTGTCAAGGAATTGCAGTCAGTATTTGGATATAAGAAAACGCGTACAGCCGCCTTTCGCCCCCAGGGCAACTCTGTCTTAGAGCGTGTTCACAGCACTGTCCATAATATGTTAGCTATGTATAGCAACTTGTCGTTCGATAACTGGGCAGAGCTGTTACCTTTCGTCCAGTTAGCGCACAACACCGCTTATTCAACAACGCTCCAGGAAACACCCCATTTCCTCATGTTTGGACGCGCAGCTGTACTGCCTGTCGATCTCATTTTAGGAGTGCCGTCCACCTCCGCACCGCAAACTCAACTCGATTATTCGAAACAAACTGTCGAAAACTTGCAATTTGCATATGAGCTAGCCCGTCGTAATCTCAAAGAGCGAGCGGATAAGCAAGCGGTTGTAAATGAGACCCTGTCATTTCCCAGTTTTAAAACTGGCGAACAAGTATTAATCCACCGCCCTTACAACGAAGCTGATGGTCCCAACCCCAAACTTATCAGCCCTTGGCGTGGACCGTACACTGTACGAGCGCAAATGTCTCCCGTCATCTATCGTGTCACTAAAGACGGCAACCCGACCGAAATCACTGTCCACCTCGGCCGGATGAAAAAATACTTTGTCCCTCTGTCGTCCCCTGTCCCCGACCTTGATGCGCTCGACGATTTGTTCTTAGGGACCACTCTCCCCGTGCCCGATCTCGAAGGCTCTCTATCAAAAGTTATGATCGGTGCATTCACGGTTGAGAGTATTGATGGACATAAAAGGGGAGTAGGAGCAGCATCTCTGACTAACTTTCAATATCATCTCAAGTTCGAAGGTTATCCTACCCAGATGGGTATATGGCGTCATGTCAACGCCCTGCCTCAATGCAGAGAAATGATTGCTTCCTACCGTGCTGCAGTATTGTCGACGGACTCCTCAGCATTTAACCCCCCTCCGCGGAAATCCCGTCCTGTCCCCGCGGACGTATCGTAGCACTTTCAGTGGGCCTATTCTATTTTGTCTTTTTTTGTTTTAGCGCTTTCTTCTGTCACATCAGTTTGAGCAACCACTGATGACCGCCCAGTGCTACTGTTTCCATCATTTGTCTGACCACCTCCTACAGGAGTGGGTATAGTTTTGGTGTTATCACCACATGGCTTGTCTTTGTCCAGTGCGAGTACCGCGCACTCTCTTGTGTTGTGCTCACCCCTTTGGTGACCACTATGTCGTACACCCTTGTGTAATGTAAGTTGACTTCCTTTAAACCTGGCGTCAAAGCCAAAAGGAGTATTGTGTTTTAGTGTGCGTGCCAACTTGTCAGCGTTTTGTCGGCGTGCTGTCGTTGCGAGTATCCTCGCATTAGTTTTCACGTCGACGTGCGCAGTGCCCAGTATGGAATTGTATTGTAGTCACCTCGTTGTGTACATGTCTTCAACCGAATGTAGTGTCTTGCGTATTTAGTTGTTTAAGATGTAAATATTCTTCCAATTGTTTCAACACACGTTGTAAATATCGTGCCAATTTTGGGTGTGCACCCAAAAGCGCGATGTCCTTCATTGTTAGTCATATGAGACCCGACTCCCATCACGCTATGGGGGGTCGTATTCGGATTGTTTTTGTATCGTGATTGTTGGGCACTAGTCTTTGGCACTACGGTAAGGTAACCGGCACCGTCGCACATCAGTGGAGGGATGGGATAATAATTATCCAGCGTTCGCGCAAACCATTTGTCTTGAGAGATATGCATCGTTCCATTACACTCTGTCTCAATACAGACATGAATGGACGATGTCATACATTATGTGTCTGCTTCTTGCACGCTTGTCTTGTCATCCGCTGCACACAATTATACTTGTTGCATGACCTGGGCTTGCTCATCCACGCCCGTCTGCATCAATGTCAATCAACTTGTCGCTTGTAAATCCAACTTATTTTTCTTCAGTATGCATTTGTATAGGGGGCATAGGGTGGAACTATGAAGGGCCTCTGATTGGCTTAAAAACGACCAAAAAAAAGGTGAAAGTCAAGCAGAGTGGACAAAATCAAGTGTACCTGGGTTTTGAAGAGGCAAAAACCGGTACAACGAGTTTTGGACCAATGGCAGCGCACGTGGAGTGCGTTTTTGACTTGGTTTAAAGTATGTACCTGCTTTTGGCCGCAAAAGGACGAGGTATACCTTTTTTTGGCCGCTGCCCATTTTTTTTCGTTGAGAGCGAACCACAAGTACATACTGTGAGCGGTCTATTTTGTCGTTCTTAGCTACTGCTCAAGTCAAGCTATTTACTGCTGTTGAATTCTGGTCCGGTCTCGAACACCCATCAGATGCCAAAAGCAGGTCAATTAGCCAGATGTCTTTTACAGTATCTCATACTTGGTGTACAACTTATTGTCTCCGTCAGGTATGTCGTCATACTGCTTTTAAGCATACATATGACCTTGTAACGCCTGTCGAGCCTTCAGCCATGTTGTCTACACGACGAGCAAACGCTCAGCCGTGTAACGTGCGTCTTAGTAGCATATTACTGCTACTATTCCCGGGATATTTTACTGTCGTTGCTCCCGCACGGAAATTGTCCAGGGTCGTGAATGTCTATTTTTGTCGTAATCCACAGCTGGCCAGCCACAAAGTCCGCGATGTGTAATGAACATGTCGTCTGTGAAAGGATTACTCTCTTGTCATCGCTTACTATTTTTTCTGTCCGATCTGATGTCCGGATGTCAACGGTACTACAGCAGAAGGTACGTCCTGCTGTCATGTCTAACATTTTTATATGTCTGGCAAAGATATTTATCTTGCCTTGTCAAAATGAGTGTATAAAAACTCCAGGCGTTAAGCGAATCGCCACTGGAAGTATACAATGTCAACTAGACGTGTTGTTACCCTTTGTCTCTGGTTCCATTGCTTTCTAGTTTTGGTGGAGTGCGAGCTCTATCACCACCAAGACTAGGGGGTGATGTGGATACCATGTCCCCAGAACCAACACGCCTACTCGTATAGGTCGAAACCCCTTGCATCTTCGAGAAACACTTTCTCGAAGCTCTCCTCGGGAACTCGGGAGATTGTCACGTCTAGATCTCGACACGGAACCTTCTCCTCCACGTTCGGCTGACGGATCCTCCGCGGCGGCTATTCTGCCTGGCGGATTCTCCGCAGCGGGACTTAGGAAGGCCCCGCTGAAAGGTCCATTGACCCGAGCGCCGAGGCAGCAACGACAACTGCTCGCCCTCTACTCTCACTTGTCTTCGACTCCTCTTGTCTCCCTTGTCATCGGATTGTTGTCTCACTCCGAGTTGTCACACACTCCAGCCGTCGTAGTTTACCAGTTAGAACACTCTGCTCACGCAGAGAGGAGTGGGATCACGACCCACCGGCGGTGACGACCACACAGAATCTTATGGCCAGCTATATATAATAACGAAAAATGCTGCAAGAAGACTGGAGAACAAAGTGTGTCGGTGGTTGTGCGTTATAATGAGAGGAGCGGTCCTTCCGAAAACTTTACCAGCAAAGACGCTTTGCTTGTCGGGCTCCCGAGATCTTGCACGCACGTGCCAGGCTATTCGAACTTGCACGTACATTCAACACGGTTTCATGTACTACAGCAGGAGTTGTTGTAGATATGTATCGCCTACATGGTACCAAATGGGGTCGAGGTGCCAGGCGGGCCTCCGGCGGCTCCTGCGTAGGGCTGACTGTATTTCTGCACCTTGTGCGTGAGACCAAGGTGTCAAATGGGATGGACTCACTGCGGGGTCAAAGTACTACATGATAACAGGGTGCCAGATGGTGCAAAAGTACGTGCGGATCCGACCAGCCCAGAACGTACGTGCTATTTCACGGCTGGTGTTTGCCTGCGGTAGCCCAAGCGTCGGGCGATACTGAGTATCCTTATCATTTAATACGCTTCGGTAGTGGTGGTGATGGTGATGGTGATGTCGTTTTGGATCTTCAGGACTATGCCGGTTTCGGTATGCCCCGCGGGAGACCGGCTCTACCGCGCGCCACCCGACCCCGATCGGCCCCGCACTCGCCCCCGGCCCGCCCCACGCGTCGGCCCTCGGTGACCCCGGCGAGAGAACGGGCCCCGGTGCCGACCTCGGCCAGAGGGGATCGGGGGAAGGCGGCCTCCCGGGGACGGCTCGCTCCGTCCCCTGCAACGGGGCGGATCCGCGGGAGGGGAGGGGTTCCCAGCGTATTCGGAGGGCTTTGCGGCCCGGGTCCTAAATCCACACTAATTTCAAGATAAAAATATATCCTACTAAAATCAATTCATCTATACTAAAGTCAAGTAGTTTTGTTTTTCAAAGAGTCCCCCAAATGTTTGGAAAATTTGGATCTCCAGAACTTCGGTCAGAATCGAAATCGGCCCGTAACTTCGCGAGTTAGCGGCTTTTACACTAATTTCAAGATAAAAAGCCCAGACGTAAAAAAATCGGCCAAAAAAAAAAAAGAAAAAAAGGCCACTGCTGTACGACGTACAAGGGCTGTGCACCCATGCCGGCGTTTTGTTTACACTGCTGTATGTACAAGGGCTGCGCACCCATGCCGGCGTTTTGTTTGTACGTACAAGGGCTGTGCATCCATGCCGGCGTTTTGTTTACACTGCTGTACGTACAAGGGCTGCGCATCCATGCCGGCGTTTTGTTTGTGTCCGCTGTACGTACGTGCGAGTACGCGCTGCTACTTTCTGGACTGCTGTTGTTGTTGCTATTGCTGCTGTAGATGGGTTATATAAGGACTACTAATATTGCTGTACGTACTATTACTAGTGCTGCTGTATACTGATTTCACTCTGCTGTTGGTTTAGTTGTTATTGTGGGTGGGTGGATCGGTTGGTGCGTGTGTGTGTCAATCGGTTGTTGCGTACGTACGTGGTTGGGTGGGTGGTCGGTGGTTGGGTGGTTGGGTGTGAGTGAGTGGATGTCGGTAAGTACATCATGAGAGTGCTGGGTGGGTGGGTGTCGGTGGATCGGTTGATACGTGGTTGACTGCGTGTTGTGTGGATCGTGACCCAGTTCTTATTTTTGTATTTTTGTTTCTGTCCGCTTTATACCGGCCCCGCCCTGGCGTGGTTCGGGGTACCACTAGTAACACAAAATACGGCTTCTAATTTCGGGAAATTGTTCTAAGGGTATGTTACTTGTAGGTAAGGTACGTACTTACTGTAGGTATACCCCGGCAAATTACCCTGGCATGTAGACTTAGCTACGTTAGATACGGACCCCGATACCTTACCAAAGGTTTAGGTACGTTAGGTACGGACCTCGATACCTTACCTATGGTTTGGGCACGACGTGTACGCCGCTCGATACCTTTACCATGATATCGGATATACACGTCGACGAAACACCCGGGTTTAGTTACAAGCTCAGGGACGATCTCAATACCTTACCTAAGTTTCAGGTACGTTAGGTGCGGACCTCGGTACATTACCTAAGTTTTAGGTACGTTAGGTACGGATATCAACACTTACCCGTGTATCGGGTATACTCATCGACTAAATACCCGGGTATAGGTACGAGCTCAGATACCTTACATCGAATGTGCACGGAATAAAACGTAAAGTGCGTGACGTCATCTGCGAGAGACAAAAACGCTCAAAATCTTGAATTGCAAATTGCAAATTGCAAAGTACTCACAGCTCACAGCTGACGTTTAAAAAACAATTTATATACAAAGTAGGCATGCAATCTCCCCGCCGCACACCGAACACCAGGGCACTCGCCACGTGTGACACACCCGGGACACCTGTCACCCTGACGTGCCCCAACCAGGGGTAGAGTAGCGTCGTGGACAATGAGCGAAACCCCTTGTGGAGACCAGGAGGGCCAAGCTTCACCGAGCGCGGGAGAAGTTTTTTTCGTCAAACACTTGGTGGCTGTTAATTTTACGTGATATCAAATATGCTAACAGCGTCTTCTGGCAGGCTAAACCCGTGGATACAAGCAGCTGCTGCGAGTAGGTATATACTGCCAGTGCATACTGCTTGCAGTGTGCATCCTTCCTAATTTAACAGTTTTTCCGTACCCGGGTACATACCCGTACCTGCACTTAGGTACGGAGCTCGATACATTACATAATGTTTAGGTACGATAGGTACGTCGTTCTATACCTTACCCGGGTATCGGGTATACACGTCGACGAAATACCCGGGTTTGGGTACGAGCTCAGAGACGACCTCAATACCTTACCTGATTTTTAGGTACGTTAGGTACGGACCCCGATACCTTACCTAAGTTTTAGGTCTACGTTAGGTGCAGCCCTCAATACATTACCTAAGTTCTAGGTACGTTAGATACGGACCCCGTATCTTTCCCTAAGTTTCAGGTACGTTAGGTAAAGACCCCCATACCTTACACGGGTATGAGGTACACACGTCGATGAAATACCCGGGTTTAGGTACGAGCATTGGGACGACCTCAATACATTACCCAAGTTTTAGGTACGTTAGGTACGGAGTCGGCAGTAAGAATCTTCTGGGCCAAAAAGTGCTACCCCGATCGCAGCACGCGTCACAACCCTCCGGGTAACTTCTCCGGTGACTTGATTCGGCCGACCGACCGCCGCACTGAGGGACTTCGACTACAGTACCTAGATCGGTAGCATGTCATTTTTTACTACATAAAGCAGCTACAAGCTTTCCGGTGGACGTGCAGTACAACAGTATTACGGGGGACAATAGTAAATAGGACCTGCGGCACAGACCAACACCTATATATTTATATTCCACAAGTGGAACACTTGTGGTCTCAGGAACGGAATCAGATAATCTGTCTGTCTGTCTGTCTGTCCGATGAGAATCAGTCTGGGGTACCCCACGGCCGAATTTATTTCAAAACTGCTACGCCCCTGCCGCACGCAACAGGTCGGTAGCCCTCGAGGAGGCGATCGTCATGGTCCAAACCATACCTAATGGGGTGCCCTGTGTGTGGAGTAGTCAGGGTTGGCTCCCAGCATCCCAAACGGAGTGGAGAGCCGAGCAGCAAGGATCGCTCGCACGAACCCAGTGTCTTATTTCAACTGCAATCGGATTATTGAAATTCATGTTTGGGCAGGGTCACGCAATATTCTGTGCTGGGAGTGATCAGGTGGCAAAGGCTTTTCCCTCAGTCCCAGTCTCGCTTTCTCGCTCCCTCCCTCCCTCCCTCCCTCCTTCCCACCCTCCCTCGCTCGCTCTGTCCCTCTCCCGCTTTCCGTACCTCCCTCTCTCCATCCCTCCCTCCGCCCCTTCCCTTTCACGGTTCCCTCCTCTCTGCCCCTCGGCTCCCTCTTCTCTCCCCCTCATCACCGTCCTCGAAACAAAGATGTCACGACACAGCACCTTGAACCATTTGACAGACAGCCCCTGGACTGACACCATTCTACTAAGTTTTAGTGTAAAACATTCGGCTCTATACCCTTGACAGTGTAAGTTTGCCTTGCTTGACGTGACATAATTTTGGAACTCCGGGATGATACTGCTCGTACTCGGAGTATTTCGTCTTCTTTTCTTTTCTGATGATCAAACACCACGGCAGACCACGGTGAAAAACGAAATTTTCAAAGTCAATTTTTTAACAAGGTATTCGTTTATCAACCATCCAAAAATACGAGTACGTATGATACGTACACGGCATATGTGTATACCAACGGCGCGGTAAAGGCTACTTTTTTTTTCTTGTGTGAATTGATTTTGTCGAGACACATGTACCAGGTATGTATGTAAGTATATGTATATATTAATTGCATTGCCGATTATTCATCCTAAGAAGGTAACAGCAGTTATGTGGTCACAAAACTACGACACAGAGATACTACGACGCTTAGTGCAATAATCAGAGCAGCTCCCTCCTCCTCTCTTCACATTCCGAGAACATACGGTCTCCTCCTCCTCCTCTCCTCTTCTTTCCTTTTCTGATGATCAAACACCACGGCAGACCACGGTGAAAAACGAAAGTTTCAAAGTCACTTTTCTACCAAGGTATTCATTTATCAACCATCCAAAAATACGAGTACGTATGATACGTACACGGCATGTATGTGTACCAACGGCGCGGTAAGCTTACTTTTTTTTTCTTGTGTGAATTGATTTTGTCGAGACACATGTACCAGGTATGTATGTAAGTATATATATATATTAATTGCATTGCCGATTATTCATCCTAAAAAGGTAACAATAACCGGTCGCCCCGGTGGGCTAGCAGGTAACCACGAAGCCTGTAAGCTTCAAGATTGCGAGTTCGAGCCCCGCCGAGTGCATACAAATTTTGTGGTCACAGACTGTGAAACAGAGGAAAACCAAAACAAAATAAACGCAAATGAATGGGTAAAGCAAGTGAGATGCGAACGTACCGGGTACGAGTACAAAACGACACGAGCCGAACCGAGAAATAAGAAAAAAAGACAATACAAAAAACGAATTATGAAATGAAACAGAATAAATTAGAGTGAATTTTAAAATCGGAAAATATGATAACATCTCAATATATAATATAAAATATGGTAAAAGGTTCCCCTCCGGGACGTGCCTGGGGAGTGACGCAAGGATGTCTCGAAAAGTTTGCACAGATGCTCCGAGTACCTTGGAGTAAAGTAAGATGTATTGGAGATAAAATACTTCAGGTACTTCGTGTACTCGGAGTATTTCGGGGTTCGATACTCCGGGATACTGCTCGTACTCAGAGTATTTCGGGTATGAACACTCTCGATACTGCTTGTACTCGGAGTATTTCGGAGTCCGATACTGCGGGTACTCCTTGTACTCCGAGTATTTGGGGCTTCAGTACTGCTCATATCATACGCATATCATACTGTATGGAACCATTACTATTGACTCGATCGTTCTTAGATGGTTGTTATTGATTCCGCAAAACATTTTATCATGTTTGTACAAACACTTGTGGAATAAGCACGCCAACCCGTTCCTTGGCCGTGCAATAACAATATATATATATATTTTACCAATAAAATTTGTCCTATTAACTATAGGTCCTCCGTAATAGTACAGTGGGGTACCATTTCATCTTCGCGCCCATTAAGACCTTTTGGGGCCCATACAGAGCGACGGTAAAGGAGAAAAGGGCAACGTCATCAAACAGCTGCATTATATACTGTAGGTCAGGAGTAACACCGCGCAGAAGTACATGTGATTAAGCTGCACACATGTCGCGTGGTTCCTCGCGTTTCCATTGAGTCACATACACCTCCTACCCCAGCAACCCGAGTTTACCTTTATCTGCATTGAAGATCGGCTTCAAAAATTGGAATATTTTACCTGCGAAATACTAACCAAACACATTGCTCCAAAAACAAACGTATCCACACCTCGGACACGTCATCGAATATAGATAACCCACTTCATCACCGAGGACCCCACGGCGAATCTCTGCCTGATCTTGTCTGGTCTATGAATAGTTACTGTTTCTGGGTGGAACGTGTATAACTTGCACCATCTAGCGCTAATTTCCTGGGTTGGATATATACTACAGTGTTCAAGATCCTCCTCAACCTTTCACTACGGCGGATGAGCAACCACTGTGGATGGTCTGGATCATGGTCTCTGTCCAATATGTTGAAAATGTGACCGCTCCCCGTGTGTGTACAGGTCATCAATAGTCCCGGCACACTGCTTCCTTGCCCCCGCCTGGGACACACGGCTACGGAACAAGATTATTTGAGGAGCGGTGGACGCGCAATACGACGGAGGTAGCACATTTTTGCCCTAAATGTGTTTACCTGACGGGTCTGCTCGGGAGCACACATTAGGGCTTGTCGTCCTGCCTCTCACTTGAGAATATCGAACAATATCCAGGAGGGAAACGCACGAGTATTTATACATCCAGTGCCTTGTGGTTTTTATTTATTTATTTAACCTGGTCACGTCTCCTTACCACCTGTGTTGCAGTGCCCACAAAAAAAACACGATATTATAAAATCTCTTGACAAAGAGATACTGGAACCACGTCTACCCCAGTTGTTTTTCCTGTAAGACTTTTCGTAATTCTGCCCTAGCTCTGAACTTTCCCATTAATGCAAAACTTGGCAAGGCAGATATAAGCTCCTTGGTACACTCCCGTCAGTGTGCCAAAGCGGCAGCCGATTCCGTGGCCTCCTTCGATGCGGACCTCGTCGTTGAAGTCTGAAAATGTGGTTCCAGTCGCTTGAATATGCGGTTTCTCGTACTGTATTCAAGTATTTTTTTCCTGCTGTAAAACGAGCACGAGGTACTTTTCGAAAAAACAAATCTGCTGAAGAACGAGCACGAGCTCGTTCTACGGCAGGGAAAAAAAATACTTGGCTACAGTACGGAATCCACAATTTCAAGCGCCTGGAACCACATTTTCAATTTTTCAGCGACGAGGTCCGCACCGAAGGAGGGCACGGAAACTGCTGTCGCTTTGGCACACCCACGGGAGTGCACCAAGGAGCTCATATCTGCCTTGCCAAATATTGGATTAATGGGAAAGTTCAGAGCTAGAGCAGAAATACGGAATGTCCTACAAGAAACAAAAACTGGGCAGGTGTGGTTCCAGTGTCTCTGTGTCATGAGTTTTATTTTGGTTTTGTGGGCACTGCAACACAGGTGTTACGATACAGCCAGAACCAACACGATTGTCGAGGAGGCGATGAAGCTTTATCGAATCTCCAAGAAGCAGTACCTCCACCATGGCGGGAAGGGGTTGTCTGCAGCATTCTCCATCGGGTTGGGGATGGCGACCACCATGGGACTGTCAATAATAATTTCGGTAGGGTCCTTGGCCCGGAGTAACCGGAAAGGGGGGGAGTGGCGTACTTTCAAGAACCATTGCAAGGCGATCGGGGCATCAGCCGCGCGGTACGCCGGTATGAAATTCATTCGGAAGAGAGAGTCTGCTTTTACGGTTTTGGAACCGATCGTGTTCGGGAGGTTGAGAGATGCTACCGCATATGTCCCGGGTATACAAATTTGCTACTCATAGTTTTAGGGACGAATTGGTTGGTCCCTTACACCCCCCGGCTTCCTAACTAGTTCATCATAAGGGCCGCACGCAAGGTATTGCCTTCACTCCTCCTTATCGGATTGCCTGCCCCCCAGGGTTTGGTGCGGCTGCGGTGTTGTACTTTTTCCCAGCGTCTGCTTCTGAGCTATGGACAGGCGGCGATTGATGCCTGTACAGAGTACATGTAGGGACGGGATTGCTGCAGTATGTCGGTGTTGGTGCTGTTACTGTCGTATGTTTCGGTGATGTGTTGGTGTTGTTGTACTGTAGTGCGTACTGCATAATAGTTTATTGTACTGTAATACTGCTAGGTAGGGATGGTTATTATGGTGATGGTGTCAAAATGGGTGTTTTGGTTTTATAATGCTCTAGTATAGTTTCTTGACGCTGGCTGCTGCCGAGCACCTCCCGCACACGACCGAGCCACTCCTGCCCATCGCATCGGCTCTCGGTGACTCCCCGCGGAAGAACAGGCGACGTCGCTCGAATCGGCCAGCGGGGGGCTTTCAAAGTTGCGCTCCGGAAATTGTCAAATAATGCAGGTGTTTTTGTTATGACAGATATAGAGCGCTCCTTGGCTGCATGGGCCGAGGCGTGCGTTCGAATTCGACCTGCTCAGTGCTCTCTTTTTATGCTTTTTGTTCGAATGCCCGCTGCTCAGGAATATATATTTTTTTCATTTTCGTTTGAATGCCACCTGCTCAGGATTCTCTTTTTTTGCTTTTTGTTTCAGTGGGCGGGGTGACTAATTGTATGCGTTTTATTGACATTTTGTTCATCTCATTATATTTGTATGGCGTTCATGTAAGGCAATTGTACGTGTTTGAGTATGGCTAAAGTATGGTACCACTCGGCCATGGTGCTGCTGCATGAAGACTGGCTGCATATGTATTGCCGCATGTACTGCTGTACAGCCATAGACAAGGGTGAATGGATGTATCGAATGGTGGGTGGGTGGGCGGGTGGGTGGGTAGATTGGTGCGTGGGTGGGTTGAGACCCTGTTATTGGTGAGGTTATACTGTTTTTCCACTACGCTGGCCCTGCTCTGAAATAGTTCAGCGTGCCACGAGTTGGCTATATTTTATGCTGCTCGGGGGTGGTGAATTTGGTGATAGTATCCACCATAGGGACGTTCACGACTATGTCTGTTCCGGTATGTCTCGCACGGCGTCGCCTTTTATCGTGCGCCACCCGACCCCCCCGGCACCTCACTCGCGACAGGCTCCCTCGACGCATCAGCCCTCGGTGACCCCTTGTGAGAAAACAGCGGCCGCCGCCTAATTCCTTGAACTCAGGGCGTCGACCGTTGCACTCCCGGGGATGCAAAACAGTACATCGTACATGGGTTTTTGTTTGTCTTGGGTGTAGAGCGCTCGACTGCAAAGGGCCGAGGCGCGGGTTTTAATCCTCTCAGCCGTTTGAATTTGCTTTTTAGTCGGTGGAATGAGCAATTGCATGGGTTTTAGTGCAACATGTATTTCGTTTTAGTTGTTTACAGTGTTTTAGCATGGCAATAGTGTTGGTTTAGGTGTATGATTCGATCATAGTACTACGCGATCATGATGCTGCGTACGAACTGGGTATACATCTGTTGCTATGCTGCTGCAGTACATGGTGGGTGGGTGGATCGATTTGTGGGTATGTCGAGGAGCTGGTCGGTGCGTGGGGGGGTTCGAATATGGTGGGGTGCTCTCGCACCTGTGTGGGTGTTGGCCCTGTTTTTTTGAGTGGCAACTTTATATCATGTCCTTTATAGCGGCTCTGCTCTGGCGTAGTAGCTCGGCGTGCCACGAGTACAGTTGTATCGCTGTAACATTGTTGCTGTGGGGGGTGCGTTTTCAGGCTGAATACTGTTTTACTGTAGAGGGGTCTTGCGTTTGCGCTTCCCTGCGATATTTCGTCCCCGGGTTCGGGGATGATCGATGGTGCAGGTTGCACGTACGTGGATTTTCATCCGTTTCGCACCGCGCCGGCCCACGCTCGGTCGCAAGCGACATGTTACCAAGCTAACGACCAAGCTAAACCCCAAACGTGGTGGAATTTTCGATTTATTATTTGGAACAAAAGAGGTTCAGGCGTCCTTCTCTCAAACAGAAGAGCTCATATTATTGTCGTCATCACGGGCGAGAGGGTCACCACCCTTACCGCAGAGGTACGTCTTGCGGGCGCAGTCTGGGTAACGAACCTATATCACAGTTTAGGCCCACGGACAACAAAAAAAAAAAAATCAAGAAAATAGGCCTCAAATTTCGAGGTGTGGGTGAGATCTTGGATTTGGAAATCGTGCTCAGAGGCGAGCACTACACCAAATCATACCTTGGACCAATGGTATTATCGTTGAAACCCTAAGAAGGCTTGCTCAAACTGCGAGTAGGTGCTCTTAGTTGGCGTGCACTCACTGTTTAATGAAAGGGGCGCTCGGCGCCAAGTTCCCTTGTCCCTTGTGACGCGGTCGGCTACGGAGGGGTGCTGGCGAAACGACTCCCGCTTAGAGCAGTCGAAGTCAATCTTACACGTGAAACAAATATTTATTATCATATCGCAAATATTGGCACGGTAACGTATCGATAAGAAAAACGACCATGACATTGCCTGCCAACTGTCCTATACCTAGCAGGCGTTTCCCCCTTGTGATACCAAGGGCGTAGCGCTTGGTCCCGACAGAATCAGGCATGTCTGCGCCGTGAGGTGGGACATAGATAAGTTAAGGATTAGCAACAAGGTTTAAAAAAAACTAAGAACGAGCAACTCAAGAGAGTTGCCGTCGGTCACGGTCTATATGAAGCGTTATACGCTAGAGGTAGCACTGTTTGGCCCAAACGTTTTCTGAGTGGTTTTTTAAGGGCGCCTTAACACAGCAGTATCGCCGGAATTCCATTATTGTTTCGCCATACGTTTCGTTGTCTCGTCAGACCGTTGAGTTGTTCATCTGGTAGCCCTTCTGTTTTCTTCCAAAATCAGTGTTTGGGTGAGGTATGGAGCTTCTCAAGTGACCCCCCTTAGAAACTACTTGGTGAACCTCTATCGTACCATGCGTCATGTCGATGTATTCACTCGAGTCTCTTGGTTAATCGCTCCTTTTGCTAGGGCGTCATCCCGATTCAGCTCTTTGTCTCCGCATCTGATATAGTAGGTGCCGGCGCCGAGCCGCTATCTTCAGTTGCACTGTCGCATGCTGGTGTTTGATCGCGCGATCGCTGGCGCTGGCGTCGTTCTTGTATAGTATGCATCTGATGTATTGTTCGTCAAACCCCCGCCCCCCTCGCTCTACGCATTGGGCATCGATCGATCGAGGTTATGGCCTGCTGTGGGTTGTTTAGCGCTACTCAGTCACGTGACTTCACTGTCGGTAAGCCAGTAGGTGGAGCTATCTATCCGACAAACATATAACTTAAGGTTCGTTGAATATCTCGCCATGCTGCGTTGATCTTTGCAGGGCTCCCTCATCACGTCCTACAGTAGTATCATTAAGCACGCCATTATGACCAATCGTGTTGTCTCCGGGGCTTACGCTCGAAAATACCAAAACATGAAAATTCAAGATACTCGAACTCACGATCCATCCTTAGTGGATACATAGCAATCACCTGGCCTATAAATACTGCAGTCAACTTTGCTTTGGCCCTCAAGTCAGCGAGTTATATCACTCTAGAACAGTAAGAGTCGGTGCACGACCAGCCGACCACTACAGTACTTCGACGCAGATTTCATTGGTACATTGTTTTCGTTGCCATCGCAATCAAGCACCTCCGGAGATGTCTCAACCGTGACAAAAACGCCATCCCATTTACTTCGAAAACCCTAAACGTAAACGAAGAAGTGCCTACGTCATAGAGTGTACCACTACAACAAACGATTTACCCTCTGGCTGCGAGCCGTTCCGACAGTGCAGTCGAGCCCGTCTTCAAGTGGGCCGTGAGAGGGGCAGTGGGTTGGCTGCTTGCCCGCGGGTCCCCACCTTGACACTCTTCCACACCCGTCAACCTTGCAGGTTGCTCTGAAATTTATCACCACACATGTCGGCCGCATACAGTCGCGTCACCATTGGTAAGTTCTCCAAAGCCCGGCCTGCTGGTGCAGGAGTCATGCGAGCAGCGCCTGCTAAAGACGTCCACCATGCCACTCTCAGCATGTTTTTTGCAGTACACCGCAGGCTTGCAGCCTTCGAAGTTGAAAACCGGCATGGTCATGCAGGAGCCATAGGAGCAGCGCCTGTTCAGGACATCCACCATGCCGTGCTTAGCGTGTTGCTTGCAGTATCTCGCCGCTTTGTTGCCCTGGGAATTGAAGCTCGGTCTCCTTGTGCATCGTTCGTGCTCGCAGAGTTTGTTATAGACGTCCACCATGCCATGCTCAGAATGTTCCTTACAATATGCCGCAGACTTCGCGCCAATGATGTTGAAGATCGGACTCCTCGTGCAAGAGTCATGTGAGCAACGCCTGCTGCGAACATCTACCATGTCGTCCACAGCATGTTCTTTGCAGTACTTCCCTTGCTTGCTTCCCTCGACATTGTAGCACGGTGTCGTTGCACAGGACTCATGTGAGCAAAGTCTACGAATTACATCCGACATGCCGTTCCCCGCATGTTGCCTGCAGTATACCGCCGTGTGGCTCCTGTCAACCTTAAAGCTGGGTACTCTCTTACACGAAGCGTGTGCACAATGCGTACGACGGGCGTACACCATGCCGTCCGCAGCATGGGCCCTGCAATATGCGGCCGTGTCGCTGGCCTTGACAATGAACCGCGGCCTCCTCATACAGGAGCCACGCGAGCAACGCCATTCTCGGACGTCTACCATGCCGTCCTCAGCATGTTTCTTGCAGTAAGCCGCAATCGCTCTACCCTTGAAGTTGAACTTCGCATGTCTCCTGCAGGACTCGTGTGCGCAAAGTCCCCCTCGAACGTCTACCATCCCTTCCGCAGCATGTTTCTTGCAGAAAGTCGCAGTTTTCTTGCCCTTTGCGTTGAATCTTGGTGTCCTCATGCAGGCGTCATGTGAACAACGCCCCCCTCGGACGTCTACCATCCCGTCCTCAGCATGTTTCTTGCAGTAGGCAGCAGTCTTCCTTCCCTCGACGTTGAACTTCGGACGCCTCGTGCACGAGTCACGTGAGCAAAGCCCCATTCTCGTCGAGAATTGCGGTGGTAAAGTGCCTGAGGCAGGTCAACATCGGGGGACAGGCACACGAACAAGGAGGCATTACGTGGGGCTGTGCACACGTACCACTCTTGAGTGCAAACGACGCGTGTAACGGCGGGGGGCAACAATACTAGCTCAGGCTCCTGACTAGAGGAGGTCTCCACCTTAATCGTAAGACGACTACAGTACAACGAAACACGAGATCACAACCGGTGAGCAGTCCCATGGCCTAAATATAACGACGGGGCTTCAAATATACACATGTACTCCCAACGGTATTGCGACATCCTCAGTCGTACATAATTTCGACGAAACGTACTACCCGTGTCGTAGGACACGCCGGAGGGTGGTGCGATACGGGATCTAGATTCGTGACAGAACAGCGGGGGAATAATGCGAGGCGTCAACATTTTGATACAACTACTGGGAAACAACATGGCGGGTGCCGACACATATCTATTATTAAATGCTGTTAGTTTGTCTGTCTGGAATCATGGTCTCGCGATCCAGAGCGCTTCAGCCCAGCCTTGCACCATATAGGTATGGAGGCTGGGTGCCACAACTAGTGGAACGCCCGGTCTCATGCCTGGCCGAGTCCTGGCCGTCGCGCGCTGAGCATCGCCACAATCCCAACAACAGTGACAACGGACGGCAATGTAAGGGCCGTTTGAAGTCTACGTTTATTCTCCAATGGTCCTTATATTTCCGTTCAGAATGGTACATCGCAGCACACTCCGAGTACCGTCATCGCGTTATCGCGCGCCTCTGGATCCAGAGCGTTTCAGTTCCACCTCGCGATTTCGGTAGAGAGAGTGAGAGGCACAAGAACACGAACTCTGCGTCACACGTCGCACCGCGTCCTGGCCGTCGCGTATTGCCGACAGCCCCTCAGGCCTCAGGCAATTGCAATGCGCGGGATGAAGATGCGGCGGGAAAACGCTTGCTATCACCCATCAAGCCAGCCTTGCTCTGAGCTGCCGACACTGGCGAGCCGTCCCTCGAGTCAGTGCATCTGGCTTTATTGCAGTTCATATTAAGAAATAGACAGTCCATTGGTTGATTACAACAGTCCAATGCCAACTAATTACAAGGATGGCCATCTGAGATTTCCAGGAAAATCTAAGAATATTCTAAATCCTGATTTTTTCGTAGAATCACAATCAAATACGAACAGCCCAAAATGAAGTTACGTATCTACACCGAAGGCATTTTTCCCCACCGGTTAGTATGACTAATCATAAGTCCTGCTCGGCAACACAAGAAAATTAAGCTCCCCTCTACGAACCCAATGCCGGCGTCATTTGAGCCCTTGTGTCCGGCACACTGCCCTCCGATCTCCGGGCAAGGCGTGTATCTCCGAACTGCAAAAAACACAGCAAATTGGTTGTCCAGATGCGTGCACCAGGAACATTAATATGGCTCGAGCGGGCATCTCAGCCCAGCGAAACCAGGGTTGACAGGCACCTCACGACCCACGGGCCCATTATAACGTTGGCCTTTTCCAATGTTGACGCTTGGGTCGCTTGCGGGATCAATGTTCTCGTACTCGTTTGCACCGGAAGTGAGTGGAATCGCGGCGCGTCGGTTTTCATCTACATCATCCTCGTAGGTCAGAGGCTGAAACCTCGCTGATGGAGGCTTCGTTTTCGCTGCGACGACTTGAGGCCGTCTCTCGAGGTCATAGGTACCACTTGAAAGGCTGAAGCTGGTCATGGGGTACCTTGTCGAGAGAGAACGCGCTGATGTTCGAAGTCGGTCCTTGATCTGCTCTGTTGAGATTTTAGGGGTACATCTCTCTCTTGGCGAATCTGGACGGAGGGCAGCCCTACCTCTCGAGGGCGAGACCATTTGCGTTGCCGATTGCTCTCTTCGAACCCCCTAGCGGAGGACAACAGCCACGCCAAGTGTCTCTTGCACCCCTCTTCCCTAGGTCGAGCATGAGTTGCGCCTACAAGCAGCAGAATCTGCGTAAGTTTCCTTGATCGGCGAAACGATATTATTGGTGATATTGTGGTACGAGTACTCGTAATTTGAGATCTTCTTACAGCAGTACCAGCACCGTCTGAGGGCAAGCAAGTTGACCCTGCGAGCGATGCAAGCATCGAAATAATAAAACGGCCGACATTACAATGGACCCATGGGTTGTGGGGTGCATGTCAACCTTTGTTTTGTTGGGCTAAGATACTGGCTCGTTCCCCATTAATGTTCCTGATGCACGCATCTGGACTACCGACTTGCTGTGTTTTTGCAGTTCGGGGAGATACTCCTTGCCGGGAAATTGGAGACCAGTGTGCCGGCATTGAGTAGAAGGGAGCTCCAGTTCCTTGCGTCGACGAGCATGCCTTCTGTTTCGTCATACCGATCGGTAGGGAAAAATACCTTCAGTTTTGATACGTATCATCATTCTGGGTTGTTCGTTTTTATTTGTGATCCTACGAAAACAACTGACTTAGAAACTTCTATGATTTTCGGGAAATCTCAGATGATTATCCCTGTAGTATTCGGTGTTTTTGCGCCGGTGTGTATTATTTCTTCATACCAGGTATATTTTAGTACGAGGTAATTATTGTTGAGTCGTTGTGGACTCCGGGCAGTGTTGGCTTCGTGTATAATTCAACCTTCGTTGAGTATCGTGGGCTTTGATATTTCCATTAGAACAGAGTCATTGACGTGGGTTGACTGGACTTCCTGGGGCCTTTCGAGTTTCGCGCGCTCTTGGAGACATATCGCTCTTCCAAGAAGTTTTATAGCTGAGATATACTGGTGTGCGAAGTTTTGTGACGATTTGTTGCGAAAGGGATTTTCGGATTTTTGTCGGCTTGGGTATAGCAGTATATGCAGGGGCGGCCGGGGATTTGGATATCATACACCTAACCCCCCCCCCCCCCCCCCGGAGGGCTCAAAAAATATTTGTTCAACAACATTTTCGTTTTTCAGTGTATCCAGCGTGTATCGGTGTAAGTATCATATGTGATTTGTGTGACAGATTACCGGAGAGGCGCAAGTGCTCACATCGAGTCAAATAGCGTAACATGACACCACACATACATCCCTCGTGCGACATATTTTATGTTGAATGCTTGTTCTTCTTCGCCACGATGTAATATGTCAATGTCGAACACTGTTCGCGATGTCGCCGACAGTGACGTACACGACGTGTGTACAGAAGCATGTGGGACTTGTGTGGGAAGGCAAGCTGCCAATGACACCAGGCAGGGTCAGCAGTTGGTTTTCTTGATCGATTCTCGTTGCAAGGGTATACACAGGTGTCGAAGATACCTACCTGAGGTATATCGATCTATCTGCTAAGAAGGAAGGAACCTGCTTGTCGACCGAATACAATGTGCCGAAGCAAGAAAAAAACGCACTCGGCATTCCATGCCAGGCCTGCCGATCCCACGACTCTTCGGGGCCTTTTGATCCACCTTCAAGCGATCTCATAGCCTCTTTGTTCCGGTCACTACTGCTGCAGTCGCTGTCATTACGCAGTTGCGGCCTACTCGTATAGGTCGCAGCGGTAGGCCCTGGCCCATTTGGTGGGCACAGCGATTGACATAATTGGCTCTACGTACCATAAGCAAGGTCATAAGCTGGAGTGGGCACGTGCCATTAGGATTGTGGGCACAAGGGGTGGCAACACAAGAGGAAATATGACATAGGCAGCCTATGCGACCCCTATTTTTGGCGTCGGCTTCGGTGAAAGCCCGGGCTAGATGCCCAGTCGGCATCGGGAACGTCGCTGAATACTTATACAGCACCGAATCGATTGATGTATATGCATACGATTCAGCATTTCAGCAGTTGGTTTATGTTCACACACCCCGCTTATGTGTTTAAATACACCCTAAAACACGAAGAAGTCACACTGTGGAAAAATAGCCAAACCCTGGTGCCATAGTCTGCTCTTTTGCGCAAAACCGACCAATACAACGTGAACGGCCCCCGAAAAGGTGGCGTATGGCTACCAAAACCTAAGTCAAAACTGTGGGAAAATGGCCAAACCCTGGTGCCATAGTTGGCTTGTTTGGACTCGTGCCATTCCGAAAAAGTCGGCACGAAAACACAACAACAAAAAACGGTCAGGGCCTACGCAGCGCCGCCCAGTAGTATTGTAGAACTATGGAAGACCTTGTATCAAGCAGGAGACGGCTCTGTACCGTCCCCTGTGTTCAATAGAGAGAGGGGGTGGCGTCCGGTAGTACCGGTAGTATTGTAGTACTATGGAAAGCCTTGCATATCGAGCAGGGGGGGGGGGGGGGTCTATAATGTCCCCTGTGTTCAGTTTGATATAGGTTTTGTACAGGCGTGGAGGCAGGGGACGGTCTCAGGTACCCCCACCCCCTGTCAAAATCTCAAAGTTGAACAATTCGACGTGAGGTGTCGAAAACAAAAAAAAAAGACCACCCTTTGGTATCTGGGATCTATCGGAGCATTGCGTTTCTTGGCGAGTTGTCTTGTCGAAGTCCATGAGTTTTGCCTACCTGGTACCAGGTACGTATTAACAGCCATGCTTCTTTGCGTTTTTTTTTTGTGTTTTTAACCGCGCCGAGAAACTACCCTCTTATTGCAAAGCGTCAAGATACTCTTCTCGTGTGACGCTATCAACTACCAGTTGTTGTTTTCGCTTTTTATAATGAGGGGCTAACGATGCAGGGAGGCCGGGGGCCGACGAGCATCGTTAGATGCTCTTTAATAAGGGGTCGTGTGTTCGTGTGGGGGTATACCCCTGCTCACGAACGGACACAAACGGACCAAAACAGTTCTGACAACTGCCACAGTGTGCCTTTATATACCGAATTGCTCAATATTGAGGTTTGTCCGTCCCTCGTCCCTCCTTCGCTTTGCTTTTGTTTGGCGTGGAACGCGTACACTGAACCGATTCCGACTCGCTCGGAACTGATAGACGCCCGCTATGTATGCGCACCGTCCCGTACTGCTCGTGTCAAAAGCGGTGCCGAGATCGCAGAGCTAGGCGATAGTGACTGCCCTAGCTAACTCGTGCCAGTGGAAATTGTCACTGCGATTTTTTATTCAACCTCCGCGGTCTCTCTCAAGCACGAAGTCCAGATTTGTGCCTGCAACAAAACAAGCAACCCGCACCACGAGCAAACGCTATACCACCGCCACCACCACCACCCCCACCATCGCCACCCCCGCCCCTCCAGCCAAAGGAGCACTGAAACCTGTTGTTGCTCGTAGTGGCTAGTGGGCGTTGGTGGGGTCTTGTCCCTGTGGTCTGGTGATGGTGGTCGGGAGCTTGCTCTGTGGTGGCGATATGTGCGATGGCGGCTCGAGAAGACAGAGCTTTGTGCCCAGAAAAAATATTTCACCTCACCACAACCACCCCCACCACCACCACCCCCACCAACATCCACCAAGAGCAGCAGAAGCTTATTCCTCGTGGCGGCTGGTGTTTGTTGGTGGTGTAGTGGTCTCGGTGTGTTATGTTGGCTGACCTTCGTGTTACTCGTTGCTCGCGAGCGAGATACCAGTATTATCATATTATACTGCTGTGTATATATGATACATAAGAGCTTTCAATGTATGCACTGCTGCTGCTGCTGGTGTATACCAAGTACATGCCAAGCGATTGTATATGTCCCTTGATGTACCAGGTACTCCTTGCTGTGGTATACACTATATTTACACTGAAACAACTCCTATTGATAGTCGTGACTCAAATCACCAAGTAGACGCTTCTCCCTCCTCCCCCACAACGAATAATACGAGTACGGTTCTTGCAAGCATTTTGTTTTCTTCTTAGTTTGGTTTCATTTTTTTACGACAACCTCACTTGGGCTTGGAACGATTGCACCGGGTACTTTTTGTTAGTTTGCTTTTTTTCTGCTACGAGTAATAGCATTCCTTTTTTTCACGTATACCTACGTACGTATTTGATCTGGCGAGTACACATGATGCCCTCGAACATTATTTGGCCTGCTTACATAGCACAATTCGACGCGAGAGTTGACTAGGGAAGAAAATGCTGATATATTCTCGAGATAAAAGTACAAGGCATAAAAACCGTAGTGTTTTTCTTTTTCTTTTTTTTGTCCATCCCATTTATTATCTTCTCACTTCTTTCTTTCTCCCTCCCTATTAATAGTCGTAACTCAGATCCGGGGTCACAAAGTAGGCTCCTCTCCCTCCTTCCCCACTACGGTTATTGCCTTGATTTGTATCGCGCATAGGGTACAGCCTTCCCAACGCTCGTCGATCTTCATCGAATTTTGCTAACTCACGCTCTCGCGCTTTCCGCCATTAATAATCAACATATTTTTTGCGAGAAAAAGTCCCCACGAGCATGCTCTCGGGGGGGCTCGAATTCACGACCTTGACGCTAACAAGCTTCGTGGTTACCTTCTAGCCCACGAGGGCGACCGGTCGGGGGGGGGAGGGAGAGCCTACTTTGTGACCCCAGATCTGAGCTACGACTATTCATAATGAGGAGCATCGCTTAGGCGCTCTTCTATAAGGGGTCATGTGTGTGCCGGTGTAGGCACGCGGGTGTACACGATCGACACAAACGGACGAAATAAAATTATGAAAAACTGCCTACAGCGTGCGTTTATTTAACAAATTCTTGATATTGAGGTTTGTCTGTCCCTCGTCCCTCGTCCCTCGTCCGTTCGCTTTTCTTTTTTCGGCGTGCGAGGCGTGCGACGCGTACACTGAACCGATTCAGACGCGCTCGGGACTGATAGACGCCTGCTATTCATGCGCACCGTCCCGTACTGCTCGCGTCGAAAGCGGTGCCGAGATCGCAGAGCTAGGCGATAGTGAATGCCCTAGCTCACTCTTGCCAGTGGCAATTGTCACTGCGATTGTTCGCCCAAGCTGCCGGGCTTGATGCTCTCGAGCACGATCACCAACCAACACCACCTCCACTGCACAATCACGAACCAACATCACCAACACCAACCAACCCCACCACTACCACCACAACACCACCAGCTACGCTTCCCAGGCTTGATGGCGATGGTGGCTGCAGCAGGTGGTGATAGTGATGATCGATCGTGATGGTGGTGGCTGCAAGCAGGTAGGTGGTGATGGTGATGGTGGATCGTGATTGTGTAAAGCTTGTCGATGATCAGACGAGAAGAGGTAGACCAGCATCACACACACAGATTTGCAACCCCCACCACCACCCCCACCAAACACTACCACCCGCACCGCCACTACCCCCACTAGTAACTATATGGAATATGCACAGTAGTGCAATAGCCCTGTCCTGGTGGTGTTGGTGTGGTGGCGGCAGGTGGTGTGGTGATAGTGATGTGATGGTGTGGCTTGCCTTGTGCTCTCCACTCTCGAGAACGAGAGTATAGCACCAGGTATCACCACAAGCAACACGGAAAAAGGACAGTAGTAGTACCAGCAACCATCACCAACCACCACAAACAGCCCAGTACCACCCACCGCAACCACCACCACCGCCACCACCACCAGCCAAGCAGCAGGAGCACCAGAAGCGTGTTGCTCGTGGTGGCAAGTTGGCTGAGCTTCGTGGTAGTCGCTCCCCCAGCCACAGTACACCAGACTAAACCGCTTGTGGCACAGCTGCTGCTGTATACGAGGTATATGCCAAGCGATTGCGTTCGTACCATTCACTTGTACGTACGCAGAATTTTAGTTACCAGGTACTACTGCTTGTTGTGGTATATATTTGTACTAAAATAACTTTACGAGATTCGTTTTCTTGTGTTTGTTTTTCGCATTTTGTCTCGTTAATATATATATTTTTTCCCGTATACCTACGTACGTACGTATTATATCAGGGGTGTTTTTATTATCATACCTGCCGAGTACACATGATGCCCTATGTTCCCGGCCTGCTTTCGTAGCACAATTCGACGAGAGTTGACGAGGGAAGAAAATACCGAAATCTTCTCGCGATAAAAAAAAAAGTACAAGGCAAGAACCGTAGTGGGAGGGGGGGGGGGGGAGAAGAGCCTACTTTGTGACCCCGTATCTGAGTTACGGCTATTAATTAACAGGAAGGAGCTAGAAAGGAATGGCGCGGATAATAAATATGATGGAAAACATAAAAACAAAACTAAACAAAACAACTGACCACGAACACCGACACCCGACACCCCACCGATCCACTCCCGTCCTGTACAAGGTTTTCGGGCTGACGCGCATCGCTGCACGAGAAATGTTGGTGTGTGGTGTTGGGACAACCGGCCCAGGAATCAACCGACCGACCCAGTTACTCTCTCACCCACAACCCACAACGCACACCCACCAACCTATACAACTTCCCTATGAGCCAAAAACAAATTATGTGCTGACACAAATCGCTTAAAATACAAAACGATCCAATCAATGACAATTGCTGGAACACAGCAAAAAGAGAAGAACCGCCAACGCAGTAGCTTAATGCAGTTAGGAGTTTGACTACTTGAAGGCGTCTGTCACGCTCCTCATTCCCACCGTTCTTGTATATAGGAAGGAGCGAGAAAGGAAGGGCGGGATAATAAATGGGATATAACAAAAAAAAAAAAACACGATTACCGACACCCCACCGATCCACTCCTCCTGAACAAGGTTTTGCGCTGACGCGCATCGCTTCACGAGAAATGTTGGTGGGTGGTGTTGGGGCAACCGGCCTAGGGACCAACGGACCCACCCAGTTACTCTCTCGCCCACAACCCACAACGCACCCCCACCAACCTATCTATGTACTTGCGCATGAGCCAGAAAAGGTTTATGTGCTGACACAAATCGCTAAAAATACAAAACGATCCAATCAATGACAACTGCAGGAACACAGCAAAAAGACAAAAACCGCCAACGCAGTAGATTAATACAGTTAGGAGTTTTGCCACTTGAAGGCGTCTGTCACGCTCCTCATTCCCACTTTTCTTGTATATTATTGCTCTCGAGGTCTTGCACTCGATCCGTTGATCGGGCGGCGCTTGTCGCAAAACCCTTGTACGAGTTGGTATTTTGACCTCTTTATCAGAGTCTGATATGATGTACTCGTACATCCTCCTTGCCCACCAATTATGATCATGTTCTTCTTATATACTGCTGTGACTTCTCACATCGCGGCTATATCAGCACAACGCCAGTGCTGTCTACCCTCTTCTTACCGTACGTGTGCGTTGGATGAGCTGCTGTTGGCTGTGGCTGGTCGTGGTGTGTTTGTGTGGCCTGCTGCCCTACTGACTCTCCCCCTACATGTAGGGTTAAAATACCGCTATACATTATGGAAACCCTATATCGGGTACCCAGGAAGCAAGCGAAGGCTATATCAATGGGAATTACCTTGGCCAGATCACGTACAGAAGACCTTGACCCGCAAACAGCACGAAGTGTGACATCGATAGGCCACGATCAACTGACGGAGCACCTTGTACTCCCGGGGCTAAGGTACGGACAACCATCATCTGAAGCGCCTTACCGTCCGTCACACTTTTTTTTGGAGTTTGCCCAAGCTGGTTGGCCCAGCATTTTTGTTTTGCTCCCATACGAGTACGAGTATCACTGATAAAATACCTCGGGTATCCCGAACTCTGTTGTACCACATGTTTATAACCTGGGGTACACGCCCGAGGGTGCGCACCACGATATATATATCGCACGTATCATAGCGCACAGGGGTGTTGTTCTTCACGCCGGTTGCCCCATGACCCCCACCCCGCCGCTCCACCTGCGGAGTTGTGGTGATAAGTGCTCGTGGTGCAGTCAGGTACATATTCGTAGAACTACGTACAACAGCCGCCGTAGTGTGCTCTCCTGTATGTACGTAGGTACCTTGTATACCAGGTAGCTGACAGCTATATCGAAAAGGAAAGGGAGCGCTGTGCTTTTTACAGCATTTAGCATGTACAGTAGTCAGCAGTAGTTGTCGTGCGCAGCAGCGGTGGCAGTGGCTAGCCTAACACGGTCAACCACAGGGAGCGACGTAGTGTGTACATATATGTGAACATCGACGTCCTTTTGCTGGAATCTACTGTAGACGTGAACAATCCCCCAACCACTGCCGATGCTGCTGTCCACAGCAGTCTCGCTGTCTACAGCAGTCTACAGAGCATTAGCCGAACGAAGATAAACTTTACTGAAGCAGTTATTAACTGCAACACAGGACGCCTACTTGCTTTTCCTGGATTTATTTAGAAATTTTGTGATTTGTAGGCTCTTTCCTATGCGGTTCGATTTTTGAGCTTCAGATTATGGTCCGATCGATTTTTCAGCGACCTAGTTCGAAGATCGAAACAGTCTTCCTAGGCCGTTTCTTATGAGTTTTTTTTAGAGGTTCAAAAATGGACCCCTTTTGACTCTTCTATTTGTGACTTCATTTTTGAAGTCCACTCGTCAAGTGTAGTTTCTTATTGTTGTTGTTTTTCTTCACATTAAAATCGTTTCAGTTGCTAATCCCTATAGTCTGATCTAGCAAGATCACGGCCCGTGGTCACAAAAGTGCTAGAGCCATCAGAGAATCCTAAAGAACACGTACACTTAGCAGGGAAAGGATACCCAAGTCCGAAGAGGTACACCTAAAATCCCTACAGCATGTTATGCGTGTCCAAAACTGAACTACACGCCCGCAATCTCCATTCGACTACAGCAGCATCGTCCCCCCCCCCCCCCTCCCACTCTTTACCAATGAATTTGCCGACTACAGCGTAACTACTGTCTGAAGTGATGTCTGTACAAAAACAAACGGTAGGCGTGGGAACAAGATGGAGCACGCAGCTGCTGTCTGAAGTGCTGCCAGAATGACAGTCCGCGGGCACAAAGTGAAAAAGAACAGCCAACCAAAGCCATCATGTCCATTGACAATTACCCGAATCTATCCTGAACGGTCTGTGTTAGGCACAGCATTATAAACATCGACACTGATTAGGAATCGTTCCACATTGAAGGGGTCTTCCACGATCAGGCACACAATGAAGGCACCCGGGGTGTCCGCGCCATCTCTGCCGCGTCTCTCTACAAAACCAGTGACGTCATCCACACCGACCCAACAACAACATTCGGGGGAAAAAGCGAAGAATTTGTCAACAGAAAACAGAAAAACAAAAATGTTCGTCCGTCACGGGTCGATGTCGTCCGTGCTCCGGATCGCTTCTCCTGTGCGCTGCTGTGCTGCTGCGCCGGCGCGCTGCTGTGCTGCTGCTCAGGCGCGCCGCTCCGGTGCCGCTCGGCCAGTCCTAGCACGACCACACTCGACCCGCTCCGTCCGTACACGCTCTCGTTGCTGTCCTTCCCAGTCGGCTCCTCGCTTTCTCTCTCGTTGCACTCAGGGTGCTTGGTCTGAAAAATAAAAATTCTCGCGCTGAAGGGATTGACCAGTCCAACAACAGCTCGTCGCCACACGCTCCCTCCTCCTTTGATGGCGAAGCCAGGTTACTGAGACAGTACAGCTCCCTCTAGCAAACATACCTAGGGCTGTGTACGTAGTGTCCGTCCACCTTTCTGATGGCGTCTGCCTCCGCGCACAAAAGTGAGATGGACATTGCTGTCTACACCGACGGCCAAAAAGGCCCGTGCATCTGGACTTTTGCGCCTGACGCACCAGTGCCGATCCAACTCTACCGCTGCACACGCTTCGCGGCGGGTGCGCAGCAGCAAGAAGGTATCGGTCCGCTTGAGGGTGAGTCTAGCCTTGCTCGCTAGAAAGACCCCCCCCCTCGCTATGGGCCATGCCAAAGCAAAGACCTTGCCGAGGCAGCGAGGGGAAAAAGGGAAGCGTGAAGTCAACTTTTATGGAAGCGTATGACAAGAAAACGTATTTCATGTTTTTCGTATGAGGCGGAGACCACGAAAGACGAGAGACCACACATAAACCAAGTACTGCCAAGTACTCCTGTACCGGTATGATACCAGGTACATGGTATATGAGACCAGGCATGTATACAGCAGCAGTGCTCACACCGTACAAAGCAGGTACCATCCAGATCGTACTCGTTCAAAGAAAAAGTTAGCATCGAGCCACCCCAACATCGCCCAACACGTGCCGCCTCTGCGCGCGCAGCTCTTTCGACCCCAAGGGAGCGATGACGGCACCCAGATGCCGAGCGTGCTCGGCGAGTCGAGAGCATCGTGTCGGCTATGTATAGGGACAAAACAAACGCTCACACCAAGATGCTGCTGCAGCAGTGGTAGGATACGAGCTGCCCAGCGAGAGCTCTCGTTCGTCGACAGTTCCCCAACCAAGACGATGGCTCACATCCACCTCATCGTCCCTCACGCATGCCGTAGTGAGAGTTCCTGACTGAGGGCCGGGCATGTGTGGGCTTGTGCGCCACCGCTTCTTCAGTCTGTATATACAGCAGCTCTACTGGCGGTGTGCCGGGTAGATGTACGTCGTACAATATAATACGAGTACACATTGCTGTTATACCAAACATATAGTATGCACACAAAACCTGTACGAAGTCTCAAATTTGAACTCCATTTTGTAACCTCTGACCCTGTTCATTCTGGGGCGCAGAATGATTGAGGTGGCCTCGTCAAACTGATGTTCATATTTTTTTGTGGTCAAACTTCGTCGTTTTGAGTTCCATAAGATGCTGTTTTTTTGCCCTTGGTCAAAAGGGGTCCATTTATGAACCTCAAAAAGAAACCCATAAGAGACGGCCTTATGCGAGAAAACACGGAAAGTTTGTACGTGCAGATATGTGAGCAAACGGCGAGACCAATCGCTGTTGTCGTGGTCTGGCGCCGCTACGAGACGAGCCGAGTGCGCTGTACTGGGCGTACAACCCAAGCGTCCGAAGCCATGCTGGCTGCCTTTGGTCTGGCGGCGACGCGCCGAGTGCGCTCGAGTCGACTTGTCTTGGTATTTTGTATTTTGACACAACGAAGCGTCCGAGCGTTGGCTGACTGTACTGCTGCTGCTACTGCTGCGGCTGCTGCGGCTGCTGTTACTGCTGCGTAAAGTCTACGAGTACGGACAGGCGCACGCCGAGGGCGCTTCCCTTCGTCTCTAGGCCCGAGCCCGCGCCAGCCGGCTGTAGTTTGGCGACGGAGAGAGGCACCGATCGCCGGCTGCGCGTCGGGCGCGAAGCAACGTCGCTATATCACCATCCAACTCGTCGATCGTGCTGCTGCTGCTGCTGCTGCTGCTTGCTTGCTGCGTGGATAGCATCTTGAATTTTGAGACAATGCCATTTTTCGATTTGAAAATCTGATGACCCAAGTCGTCGAATTTTGGGGCAGCATCTGACGACTTGGGCCATCGGATTCTCAAATCAATATTTTACTGGCCAGATTTTGCACAATCGGACTGCATAGGACGGTGTTTTCGTTTGAAGCTCCAAATCGAACCGCATAGGAAACGGCTCAACGGAGGGATTTTTTTTTGGAAGGCTTCGCATTCCAATATTTGGACATTAATTTTGTAAAAAAATGGATATCCTAAAAATTGCGCGAAATAATTAGTTGGAAAATTTGGGGAAAAGTCGCTCGATAAGAACGTTTCTTATCAAGCATGTTTTCCCCTAAATTTCCGATATTGTTTAAAAAAAAAAAACAAAAAAGCAATAAAAACAGGATTTATTTAGAATTTTTGGAATTTTAACAGAGGGCAAAATATTTTCAAGGCTTCGCATTCCAATATTTGGATATTACTTTTGGAAAATATGGAAATCCTAAAAATTAAACAGAAAAAATATTTGGAAATTTTGGGGAAAAGTTGCTCGATAAGAACGACTTACTGGAAGTATGGTATCCCTGTCTCTTGTAAAAGCTCGCGAAGTAGCATGCGTGTGTCGCCAACTTGTGTGCAATGTTTATAGTGGCGTAGGGTCGTTCTTATCGAGCAACTACTTCCCAAAATTTCCACTTATAAGTATGTCTATATATATTTGAATAAGCCATACATAGACGCACGTCAGTGTTTGTACTGTGGCCACACGTGTAGCGTCAGCGATAGACGGAACTTCGTCTGTGATTTGGGCGATTGGACGCGTCTGCCGGGAACCAGTCACTCAGGCCCAAGGCTAACGGCCCCCGGTTTTGATGTTTCACTTATAGGGGTACGTACTGTAGTTTATCAAGGACAATGTTGACACCAAAACCAAAACTATTTGTGTTTGTTTGGGTATGTTTGCATACAGTAAGTGCAATCGGATGACCGTCCGCTCTGTGTAGGTTGCACAAATGGCATTGGTGTTGTGCTCGGTTTTGAAATCCCAACAAAACCTAGATAGTAAAACAGCCCCTCGCTGAGTTGACCGTTAGGCATACAGCAGTAGTGCACGTGTCCCCTCCGAACGAAAACTTACCGTGTCTATACCCGAATCCCTATACCGATACCGCTATGTACTGTTGTGTGTAGAGCCATGCGTCGTTTGCTATCACTTGTATTCTGTGCTTTACAGTATCGGCCCCATGAAATAGTAGTATCGTGTAGGACACTAGCTTCGACTGGAATATCCACCAGCACCCAACTTTAGCCAGGGGGACTACCCTTTCGTTCGAATAGCAACAATGCCTCTCAACAATATTTCGCCCCCCGGATATTGCTGCACCGGAAGGAACGATGTCGTGAGTCCTAGAAAAATACGGTCATTACCAAACGCATTCGTGGCAGTCCCATATTTGAGCTCTACACCCACCGTCTGAGCCCCAGCGTGCGCGGCCGTCGGTCAGGTCTTGTGTTCACCGCGATGATGAGATCACCCATCCTGTCAACTGTTTGTAACGCCCATAGCGCTGTTCCCGGGTTTATGCTTCGAGCCTTTACATAATATATCCTCTGGCACGGGGAAGAGACAAGAGGACCATGCGGTCACATACAAAACGGAGGCTGCATGCCTTCTACCACGGACAAGCGAAAAGAGGACAGTGCAGTCACATACCGAACGGAGGCTAACAGTAAACAGTTCACAGTTAGTCACTAACGTGTAGATACCAACGATTCATATATTGCAGCGTTTTGCGACAGCATTGGCTGCGCTTGCTTTGGTTACGAATACCCGGATTGCCACAATCTTGTCCCTCCGGGATTACCAAGGGAGAAACAATGGCGACCAACGACAGGTATATTGTGGTTCGGGATCGTGCCGATACAAACTCGTTAACTAGCGGCGCCCCCGGTTTCTCCCTTAACCTATGTTATTCGCCTGAATATTAAATATATATATATATATATGGCGGTAGTGCCGAAGACATCCCCGAATATTGTCCCAAATATATTTTACGTCCATTTCTTCCCGAAGATAGAGTATTTATTGTGACAGACGCACGCTGTGACCATACCCTTACATGAAAAACATTAACATTTAAGCTGGTAAAATGGTATGTTCCGCTAGACCCTGGAACATCTTGCCAATGCTGCTTTTGCCGTTTTTACGAATGATAGGTGTGCCGACGCCGGTCGAGAGACTATCGACTCTGCTGGCTGTTCGTCTCCGGCTGACTGGCGGCTTGGCATCACACGCCGTGACGGGAATGCGGCGTTGCCGGTACCATCAGTGCAAAAGGCCTGCGACGTTCAACGTCGAGGGAGGCATCGAGAGGGTGTACTGCAAGCAACATGCTGAGGACGGCATGGTATTTATCTGCATCGACCGTTGCTCACATGAATTCTGCACGAGGCGCTCGAGCTACAATGTAGAGGGCAGCAGGGTAGCGGTGTACTGCAAGCAGCATGCTGACGATGGCATGGTGAATGTCCATTGCAAACGCTGCTCACATGAGTCCTGCACGAAGCAGCCGAGCTTTAATGTACAGGGCAGCAAATCGGCGGCGTACTGCAAACAGCATGCGAAGGATGGCATGGTCAATGTTGTCACCAAGCGTTGCTTATATGACTCCTGCGCGGAGCGCGCGAAGTTTAATGTGAACAGCAACTCGACGCCATTGTACTGCAGGCAACATGCCGAGGACAGGATGGTAGACGTCATCACCAAGCGTTGCTTGCATCACTCCTGCACTATGCAGCCGAGCTTTAATGTGGAGGGCATGAAGGCAGCGATGTACTGCAAGCAACATGCAAAGGGCGGCATGGTCAACATCACCAGCATGCGTTGCTTACACGATAATTGCACAATGGCCCCGTACTTCAATGCCAAAGGCAGCAAGCAACGTGCGTACTGCAAGCAACACGCCACCGACGGCATGGTGGACATCCGAATAACCTTTTGCTTAACCGAGTTTTGCACAAAGAGAGCGTGGTATAAGATAGAAGGAAGTAAGATACCAGTGTTCTGCAGGCAACACGCTGCAGGCGGTATGATCAACGTCCGCAAGAAAGTTTGCTCGAATATCTCCTGCACGAAGAGCCCGTCCTTTCATTTCTTGGGAAACAATATCGCGAGGTACTGCAAGCAACATGCTGGGGTGGGAATGGTGAACTCCCGGGCCAGGCAATATTTTGATGACCCTAGCGGAACAGGGGCCGCACGTGGTGTACCAAGCGAAGTTACGGCTGCCTCTCCAACCCAGCAAACAAATAATGGCTTGGACGGTGCTTTAGTTGACTCCGATTCACTACGGGGGGCGTTGTATCGTAAGAAGCGATTGAAGCTGGAGCTCGATGAGGGGCGCTCTCGGCACGTCCTCGATCACAGCGAAACCGTGGAAGGGGTGTTTGTTCAAACGGGGGTTATAGGCGTGAAGAAGGAACTTCCTTATACCTCATTTCCCATAGATTTAGGGGGGCATCTCAAGGACAGCGCTGTGGGAACGGCCACGAAAGAGACCCGTCCGGCTATGCCGCAGGCTCTGACGTCCTTATCGAACAACCACCAACCTGGGGAGCCTATGAAAACAGAGTTGGAACTCGCCGTATGTCTTTAGACGATCATGCCCTTCGTCCCATTTATCATAGAGCGTCGCGCCGAGCTCATGCCCATTTGCCAGTGCATACCTCATTTGTTGGCCTCGAAATATGCGCATGGAACTGACTGGTGACGTAGATATATGTTAGATCAATGGTCGAGGCTTATCCTTCATGGATAATTGATATAGATTAAGCCAACAGCTTTGGTGCATGCCACATATATGTGTTTGGGTGTATGGTGTATCTTACGACTGCATACCCGACTTTAGCCGAGGCCGCCTCGGTGGGAGGTGCACCTCCGTGGGCGAAGGGAGGTACGGCCGGTGGCCGTCAAGTTTTGGAGAAGAGCCTGACTAACAGTTATACGTAGCACGCCCGGCTTTCTGTTGGTTGTACTTGATTATTACGACGGTATTTGCGCTTACCGGGTAGGAGGACGTGGGGGTATTGTTTCTGCCGGTCGTCGTTTTGTGGCGAGGCAAGTAAGCGATGCAGTCGGCGACGATGGTGGGGTGTAAATGAAGGATTTGTTTTTCTTTGAATTTCAGGAATTCTGTGAATATTTGGATGCTTCATTTTCTTCACATGTATGAAGGCGGGAGGCAAGGGTTAACTAATGCCTTGTCTTGTTTGGTGGAAGCGCTTAGGGGATCGACGGGGGTCGAGGAAGCCACACCGTGCATGCGAATTTCTGTTCCGTACTTCTCGTCTGATAGAGGCGGCATGTCGGGATCACCGCTAGACATAATCCCGTAAATGTATGCGTTGTTTGTGTTTACCATAACTTTGGGCGCCGCACGTTACCATACAGCTATAGGCAAACGTTTGCCGAATACATCTCGTTGACGTCGTTTAGGGTATTTATACAAAGTACATGTAGTACATAAACTCCTCAACAATAGCACGAACACTTGTCAACGCGCTTTGTAACGGTAGTAGTAACGCTGTAACGCTTGACCAGCAGATTTTGGATAGGTTGGAAATCCATATTTTGTACTTCCGGAGGCCGTGTGAGGAAACGCATTGATTCACATCGGGCTCGAAGACTGCTGTGTATACTGGTGGAGAGCAACGGGTCTTGGCCCTGGCTTTCGATGTATATATGTATGTGTGTACCTGATAAGTGATATCACGAGTGGTCGAGGTGAATTCAGATATCTCGCCGTTGTTCAACCGTTCGCCGGGAAATATAAAAACAAACACTTTTCTAAAATGTACGAAGCTAGGGGCCAGACGCATGCTTTTGCTCGTTTGTGTTTGGCCTTCACCTGTTGACCCGTGTCTCCAAATAAGCCCGTAGTTCATGTCCGCCCTTTCCTAAACAGACTCATCCTTTAAATTCAGGTTAAAGTCTGTAAAAGAAAACAATACTCACAAGGACACCCTCGAAGAAGAATCGTTATCTCCGCGGCCACCGAAAAACTTTTACCATCGCCACGTCAAGTGTAGAACTTTGTTGCCGAACACTCAGGGATACCAGCGAAACGTATCACCTTTGGCCTTGTCGCATTTCTTTGTGCCGTTTCCCTTACTCTGCTAGCCGCAAATTTAGGGAACCGTGTTTCCTCCCTCGCATCGCCATGCAGTGTTTGCAGCCGATACTATATTTGCCGCCGCAACATAAACGAACCCTCATGTCTGGCGAAGTTTAGTGTCAACGCGACCACCCACAATGTAAAAATCGACAACTCGCGCGGATGGAACGGCGGCGGTTTGATGGGCGGATTTGCGAACGGTCTCGAAGTTTCCAAAAATACGCTACTTTGACGCATTCTTGCAGTTGTGTCGACCATGCGCGTGTCGCCTAAGCACAGGGCATGCCCGACGCCCCCACGCCCTTTTAAACTTCAACGGGCTTCAGCCAGGAACCGTTCGGCTCAAACGACGAACACACGGTGGTACCTTGTAGTTCCTCGTTGCCACCTTAACGAATTTGTGATGCAGGCCAAACGCGTGAAATAACAGCCGTGTCTCTGTTGCACGCGATGGCCCGTAACCACTGATCATCACTGGGCAGCACCTTCTTCCCCTCCGCCAAGACGAGCATTGTAGAGTGACCGCCAAGACGAGCTTCGGTACGACGCTCCTAGTATCGGTGATGTCATCCAATTGAACTCGTACGTTTCTAGCGGCCGACACTTGCGTCTGGTCTAAACAACGTCAGCTGCATTATTCAGGCAAGAGGGTTTCCTCGCCAGAAACTTCGTACTAACGACGGTTACCACCCCAGTTTAAATTATACTGGTCGAAACTCTTGGCGTGTGTTTTCCACGACTTACACGTTTGAAGATGCCCAAACGTTTGGGAGTCATTTCGAAGATGTTAGAGCCGCCAGAAAGTTAACTAGAGGAATTCGACGCAGTCAAGGTTCTAACCGGCGCTGTTTTCGATGGTTTCTGGTGACACCGGTTTGAGGCACCCGATGCGCACAATTAACAGAACTATACGAATTTCGTCGCGACCCCGGCGTTAAATTTGAACAGCACACGGCGACAGCAGTGTTTGTTTTACCCTCGGTGTCCTGGCGACGGCCACTCAACCTGTGGAGGGAGGATACCAATTACCTGGCTAAACGCCCTAATGTTGCGTTTCGAGCTGTGGTCGCAGAAAAAAGTTCGCCCGGACGAGGCACAGTGGTGAATGTCAGCGAACGGACCCCGCGCACCGCCTGGGTGGCGCCATCATCTCCATGGTACGTGGGGGTAATTAGGTCCCCCCCGGCGTAAACGAGGGATGCTCGGTTTACTGTGGTACGCTTGTAATCAGGCCAAGGGCGTCTTGCCTATTTACGCCACACTTAGGGTCCAACAACAGAAGACGTAATTGGCCCTGTTAAAGCCGATAAACGCTCAGGACCCGCGGGGGGGGGGGGGATGTTGAGAAGCTACAGGTCGGTGGAGGTTAGTGTATCGACAGAGGCAAGAATGGATCCGATATACTATTCAGGGAGACCTACCATCCACCCCCGGCGGCTGTTCACGCAGCTATGTGCCCCGCCACGATCAACACTGCTTCAGATAACGCGGAAATACTACGTAGTGTCTGTCGGAAGCTCCTCCATTGACTTTCGAAATGGGCGCGTTTCTGTATCATGGCAAAACGTTCCCCCATTAGAGCGGAGGAAAACTAGTCTCATAGCTTATAATCAACGAGCGTAGACTTCAAGACGGCATGCGCGTGCCGAAAGGCCCGTGCACGATTAGCATGAAACAGAAGGGCAGCTGTTTTGTTTTACTGACTGGGAATGCGAGCTGCAGCATATCTTGCCCAGATATGGGGGATTCCTGTCCAGGAGTTTGAAGTAGACGCTCCGGGTTGGCGAGTGGATTATCAGGATAACGAAACACATATATGACAGGAGTTTCAGCAGGCGAACCATGGTCAGGTCGAGTGAAAACTATAAGACTATGGCAAGCGATATGCCATGAGCTTCCGGTTGATCACGGTGCACCACTAGCTTCGGCCGCGATCTTCTCCCCCCGCTTTTTGACCTGTACTACAGTAAATATGTTTAGCCATAGTCGCCTTCCTTGCTGTCGACCTACTTGTCCAACATGTCTGCGTTTGTCAATTAGTGTGCCTGCGGGTGTGTGTCTCACTCCACTTACTCATTTGTCCCAGTGTAAGCAACATCTTCCCCATCCCCATCCCGTCTTGCTCGCCTAGCCTGGTATCAGAACTACCTGATTTGCTGCTTTCGCCATCACAGTAGCAATATCACCAAGCCACGGCTGGTTCGGACAGGTGGCCACACCTGCCGATTGCCGTCTGTATCTTCATACCGAAGTATAAGAGTTTAGATTCCCACGCTCTCTCTCCATGACTATCTCCCTTTACACCCCTCTCCCCTCTTTTGGTAGGGCACCCTCGCAGCGTATCCTACTCTTCGTCAACGCTCAGTCTATTGATTTTACTACCTTATGCACTTAAAGCCGAGCAGGCGTCTGTACATCATCAAATAGTCCGTTGTTAATATGAATGGCGGGGCACTAAATACAAGACCCTGAACCACTCGCTGGCCATCGCTCTTTATACCAACTGGGATTTATGGCGTTGGCAAACTCATCAACTCTTGTTGGGGGCAACACGAAATAGACAAATGGTACCCGTCTTACGTCTAATTTGGCGGTCATGTAGGCTGAGACAGCCTGGGTAGGTTGCCTAGTGGCCGCTGGCAACCACGACAAATACATCAAGAGCATACAAAATGGTTGACTTCTGTATGATTCGACAGTTTTAAACACCGCCGCCCACATAGGGTTCGCTGCTGCAGCCTCAACGTGGGCATCGCCAGCACCAGCGTCTTGAGCCATGGCTTCACCGAGAGCACGAAGAGTGGCGACCTATCAGCAGCAGTTGAATAGGACGAAAAACAGAGGGAAAAAGACACGAACCAGCGCCAGTCCGAGAACGGGGATACCGACACCAATTCAAACTAGTCTGTACCCCACCGTGTACCGGTATCGATACCCTGCTTATCTGCGTGCTTAGCTCGCGACTCGACGATACAAATTATTCCAGGAGGGTACGATTAACAGGCTACTCAAGTACAAGCAAACTGTACTAATCGGATTGGTTAACTTCTTCGGTACATGCAAAACGCATATTATATCGTACCTCTATAATATTATCATTCTAAACATATACAGTATACACATAAGTGCAGATGGCACCAAATATTGAAGCACGTTCGTGTGGCAGTTTTTTCAATAAAAACATGTAAAACCTGGTGACAAAGTTTCTTCCTTTTGCGCACAAACGACGGACACAACCATATATTGCCCTGAACATTAAACCGAGTGTGGAAGGGCAAGAAGAACCTGTGCCATACTGACGGAAACGACTAGGCGCGACCTGCTGGCATTCTGTGATTTGTTTTGTTGGGCTCATGCCTCCCCGAACAACGGGCACAGGAAACGAGTGAAACACATACATAATGAGTCAGGTGCGGTCGCCCCGGTAGTCTAGTGGTAAGCAGTAGATGCTACTATTAATAGCATCGGTACCGTAGTTCGAATCCCACCGTGGTGAGATTTTGATTTTATTCGCAAAAAAAAGGGAACCGATTGCTGAGAGCGCCTTGGTAGGGTGAGTAGGCGGATTTGGACGCGAGTAAACGAGGGACGAAAGTGCTGAAATAATCTAACAATAACAAACAAGGCACGAGCCGTAGCGGGAGCAGAGGAGAAAGCCCTACTTAGTCACCTCGGATTTGAGGTAAGACTAAAGTGGGATAGAAAAAAGAAATACGAATATAACAAAATGGGATGAGAAAACTAAACAAGCCAGACAATACCGCGGACACTTTCGAGCTTGATTCTAATTTACTACCGAATTCGACACAGGAGTGTCCAAGCCTAAGGAGGAGAGGACATCCCTACAGCCTCTGTTTTTCCGCGTGTTGGGGAAAAATCGCCTGGTTGTCTACCTTCGTTTTATGCAGCCTTACGCAGATGTGCTATCCGGTCTAGCGATACGATCGGCTGTGGCGGTGTTTGTGCGCTGTGGCAACAACACGTGCGTTTTTAGTCTTGATTTGATCACAGAGAGAGGCACTCAGGCGAATACCCCACGCTCAGTAGGGCGACCGGAGATATCCGCTCGTACCACCACTCAAGAGGCCTCTTGTCGGAGACCAGGCCTTCCAAACCACGGGAATCCCTTCCGACATCACTGCGCATGTTCCTTTCATATCTATCTTACTGTTAGTAGATCTGCAGCAAGGGGCCCAAACGAGTGTTACCGGATAGCGCTTAGGCCTGTCCGGCACCTGTCTATATACTTCACCCCAAGTTTGAATACTGGTTTTCTTACCACAGCGCGACAATACACTCAATAGGGACGTATATCGCGAACCCACTAAATGCAAAGTCTTGAGAGTGCAAAAAACAAAAGGTTGTCACCCGGCCGAGTCGCTATGGGCGGTTGAAAGAAATAAGCTATGAACACGAACAGGCGTACTACAGTACGATGGCGGTCGCACTTTGAGGGCGGCTATGCTTGGGACTGACTAACACATTCATCACCCGAGGAACTTCTGTAATTCCATAAAAAGTACGAGTTACCTTAAGCTTGGCAACATCCGAAAGCACGTGTTAGGTTTGAGTAGGCGACACGTGCTTGGCCCCGGCAATGGGCACAGCGACCGGTTGTTTCGAGTGTGTTTCAGTAAAATTGGAGTATGCCGAGGTACGAACCAGGGTCGTAAATAGGTGGTGCGGTGGTGCGGTGGTGAACAAATATCTGAGAAACAGCGCGCAGAGCACAAGTTGCCGAAGGCTATGACATCTCTTTTTGTGGGCCGCACCACGTTTCTTTGCAGGCGAAACAAATGTGCGGGGGGGGGGTTCGCCGGAGGCGAAATGTTTTTTTGGATTGACTTTTTCGCCGCAGTCGAAATTGTTATGACGCTCTTTCTCGTCATTCTGCTGGCCGCCAGCTTATCAAATTCATGAACATTCCTATAAATCATCCGCTCATTATCATTTGCTGGTTTAAACGGGGTTAACCCATGAATCAGTAACGAATATCGCAATTTGTTTGCCTGCGGCCGCCCTCCGAGGCCCTACAAGGAGCCCTCCGGGGCCCTCCGGGGGGGAATTCCGGGGGCCCCTGGCGGGGAGCCGCACATCACCTTAGGCTAGATGTGCGCGCAGCGCACATTTCGCCGAAGGCGAGATGACGACCCCGGTACGAACAGCCACTCGGGCGATATCTCCTCTGTCAAAAGCGTGCATTTGTGCGCGGCGAAGGCCACTAGTATCGTAATACCCACCGCAATACCCAGCATAAGTGTTGTTGTACGCGACGCATGGCGGTCATTCTATCATACCCACGTGAGTAATACTGATGCATTTATGCACGTCCGTCACTACAATTACTGGTACGAAATAAGCAACGAAGAAACCTGAGTATGTCACCCGCCTACGACGGATATAATCTGATTATGCGTTCCTACTTGTTATCGATCTGAGTGCAACTGCCCACACGTAGCCAGGTGGGCGCACAGCAAAACTGACCACGATATTCTGCTACCTTCAGCGGTGCCGGTCCGGTTTTCTCCCCCTCCGGGGGACAATATTCGTAGAAGCACCCGTCAGTTTTTACAATCGACTACCCCCGGAGATTGCCGAACCGTGACAACAAACCCATCCCCGTTATATTCGAAAACAAAAACACAAAACATAATTCTCGGTCCTATGTGGAGCAATGGGCCCCCTGAGACATGTAAAGGTGTTCACGCGTGCTATGTTACGAGTAACGTCTAACGATTTCGGGGCCCGCAACTCCAATGTCAATTTACCTCAGAAAGCTACAGTAGTGAGTCTGCGAAAAATAGAAAGCTAAGCCGGATACACCTTCCCACTAGCTAAGAATCTAACGCAGAAAACCTTCACTGTGAAAAATGTAGTGAGTAGCTCCTCTGTTGTGCAACACTGACTGCGAGCAAACTGTCGTGGCAATCCCACACCTTCCGGAACGGAAAAGCAGTAACGACAACGACGCCATCCTGCTCACTTCGCAAATATCCGAAGAAAAACTCAAGTTTAATGCGGAACAACGGGCACCTCGAGCCACGTCAACACGGTGCACTACGACACAAGATACACCCTCTTGCTGCCGGCCGTTCGGAGAGTCCACTCGAGGCTGGCCTCTAACGGGCCGTGACCAGGGCAGTGTGTAGGCTGTTCGCCCGCGAGTCCCCACTTTGAAACTCCTGCTGCCACCACGGCTGTGGCGAACCCAGTTCGCCACCCCGACCCAGTCCGAGCCGGCCCGCCCTCACCATTTCGTTAAAATTCGATGGATTTCCTGAAAATCAAGTGACCTGCTGCTCGCCCCCAGGACTGCGGCTGCGACAGCTATGCGCCCTCCCCGAGATGTATCTCAGGAGCGGTCGCATACCTCGCCCGCCCATGCGGCCTGCCTATCAGGCACCGGCACCACAGCAGCACCTGCTCCACGTGCACCCCAGGTGCACGCAGCAGTGACGGGTACGAGTACTCGCCCTATTCGTACAGCAGTACTTTCGATGGCCACTCACGACCCTTCGCTCATGAGTGACGCCCTCAGAAATGTACCTTTGCCGCCACGCGGGTCCTCTACCTCTGAGGTTATTCTCTCCTGCCCACGAGCATTTTCACCTACCAGCAATCAACCTTCGGTAGGTGCGCCGCTCCTTCTCTCGCAGCGCGACCTGCGTAGCATTACGCGTGAGGCTCGAGCTCGAGCTCGCCGTTTTACGCATACTGACAGCCGCGATGCACCCCAAGAGCCCCCTGCGTTGTTCACATTTTCCTCGTCAGAACAAACAGCAGTGGCCCTTTCACTTGAAATTAGTGAAAGACGACCAGCAGGCGAGCTTCCACTTACTATTAGTGTAGACCAGACATCCCGCACTTTTTCACTTGACTAGAGTGCCGATTCCGCTTCGACCACGATCACTGATTGCGCCCCTCCTCGCCCTTCTCCCCAATCGGTGGCGCCCGCGCCTTCGCTCCCGCGCACCATCCTTTCAGATACTCTTTCATCTGCCCTCTTTTCCCAGATGGCTACCTCCCACGGCACGACCCGATGGATGGCTTGATGGATTCTAAGGGGTCTGGCGACGATGCGCCGGCGAAGCCAAGGGGCGGATCGCCCACCCCCCCCAGGGACGACCGCATCGCGGCGCAGGTCCTCCTAGGGAACTGCTCCGAAGAGCTCACTTGAACAACAGCCGCGGAGAAGCTCTGTGGCCCGACCGCTCGGGGCTTGCTGCTGGCGCCGCTGCCTCGCTTCGTCGGCAGGCTGGAGCCTCCCCCCGTCATGGTCGCCGCGACAACGGACGAGACGACCGACAGGGTCGCGCCCCCGACGGATCCAGCTCCTCGCGCAAACATCAAGCGGGGCCGAAGAAGAACCGTCGGGAGGAGAATAACAACAGCAGCACCACCCCATCTCGGAGAACGAAGACGGTGCCAGCCAACGAGGAGCGGGAGGACTCGGAGGATGTCACAGCCCTGTAGACGCCAAGGCGAGTTACTCCTTCACCCGTAGATGTATCATCGAGCGATGCCTTGCACTTTCTTTCTCGTAGCGTAGCCGCTACCGCTGCTGCCCTCCCCCTGTCCTCCGCGACAGCCCATGCACGGCAAGCTAAAATGGCCGAGGTAGCTGCTGCCGTTGATGATGCGTACGTCAATAGTGTCCGAAGACACTAGGTCACGATTGATCTCCGTAAGGTCGACCGTGTCACCCCCCTCCCTCTCATCTCGGTAGCTACCCAAGTGGGTGGGACACAACAACTATCACGGAGCATTAAGCGAGCTCTGGCGGACATTTTAGTTCTATGCGATGAACGATGTGTCAAATTACTTGATGGTGATGACTGGATCCGCGGTTGGGAAAGACCCCTCCAAAAGGTCGTTATGAGAGTCATCGTCGCTGGCCGTCCTTCTTCCGCCGACCTCACCGCCGTGTTCGACGATTTGTTTTCGCAGGTGAACCGGAGCCTGGATGCCCACGCCCGCGGGCCGGAGGCTTTTGACCAGCTCCTTCGCCTCATCCATAGCCACTTTGACCATGGAGACGGAGCTGCTGCGTTCCAGCGGCTGCAGACTTTTGGTGTATCCAACGGTACCCCCTTTTCTGTTTTGTTTTTTGTCTTTCAGAGTGGTCGTATCTAGCGTCACAGGCTCGGAGTATGTACTTGCTCCCAGTGTGTCGACGGTTTCGGAACTGGTTCGCCGTAGCGTAGTGAACCAGTACCCTGGGCTCATGCCCACACTTTTTCCGGGTGTTTTGGCCACTTCGCCCACCCCTTTTGTTTCGATTGATTCCATGTGGTTGTCTTTTCAAATCATGGCGACGAATAGAACTCCCGCTGTAAGCGGAGAAAATTAGTTTTCCTTGCCCCCTTCGGCGGGCCTTTCTTTGCAACGGCATGCAGGCAGTCGCTCCCAGAGTAGATCTGCCGCCCCGTCGCCCCGTTCGGGACACGCAGGTTCCTCGCACAACCCTGCTGTGATGAGCGTCGCTCATGCCGACCATTATGAGTCTGATCCTTTTTCACACACGTACAATCATTGGCCTGCTGACTCTGCTGACTGGGACACTGTATTCCAAGTCTCCGCATCTTTTAATAATAAGGACCCCCCCCTTATGGACTACTCTTACGTCTCTCGAGGCTTGCACGCGTGCTTTTCGTGACAACAGAGGGCTCTGCCTGAACTGCCATGGTACAGACCACTCTCTGAAATTCTGCTCGCTACCTTTCGCTAACCGTAGACCGTAGTGGCTGCCTTAACCCCCAGCTTGGTACACTCGGCGACAATGGTGACGCTTACCGTCGTTGGCAGCAGCGCATGCGCTCCCACCGTAGCCGTAACCACTCTGTAGGCGGCGAAAACACACGCTCCTCGTCTACGTCTGATCGCCGTAGAAATTCCTCGCGACACCAGGACAACAACCGCTCTCGCAACAGTAACGGAGGCAACACACACGCGCCTAACGCGAAATAACTGGAATAACAACGGACCAGGTACCTACAACCAAAACTCGCCTAACTCCGGCAACAAGGCGCCCCTCCAGCTCGGACAAGATGCTCGAAACACTGGTTCTACGCCTCAGTCTCTCACGGTGTACCAGCCAAACCAAAGAACTCCTCCGGCCCCCGCCTCGGCCGCTGGAACTCCCGGTATTCGCTACGGTGCCTCGCACAATTCGGACAATAATAATCCGAACGCTCGCCACCCGGGGACGTTCCGGTCCGGATGACCGCCCGATGGCGGTGCCCCCCAACTCCCTGTTCCGCCTGTAGCACCCTTGGGAGTCAAAACTCGAAACAAAATAAACGGCCGATTCCCCTCTTCATCTACTCGTGTTTTAAAGCAGGGTCAGGGCGCGTATGACGCTGCCCCCCCTCCCGACAACGATAAAAAATCGTAACGCCTCATTACCCCCCCCTATCGGGATTTTACTGCACAGTCAGGGCGCGCATAGCGCTGCCCCCCCCCGCGATAACGATAAAAATTGTACCGCCTCATTATCCTCCACTATCGGGATCTTACCGCATGGTCAGGGCGCGTGTAACGCTGCCCCCCCCAGCGACGACGACAACAATATTATTCGTTCGCCTGCGTCTCCCACTACTCCTTCGCAAGCTTCTGCTGCAAACGGGTTTTGCTCCCCGGATGCGACGGTCGCCTTGAGGTGCGGGAACCCGAGTCCCCGACGTAAGAGTGCCATGGCGAAGCTCCGCTCTACGTCTGCAAGCAAGACCGGTCGGAACCTGTCGCTTTGCGACATTAACGAAGAACATCTCGATTTTGCTCATCCCGATGCCCTTTCAGAATAACGTATAGTCACGGTTCCTCCCTCTGCCTCTGGTTTAACACTGGCGGCCCGAGAACCGGTCGGAAAACTATTTCTACCACAGGGTTCAACCGCAGCTATACCCTCCGCGCATAACCGCGACCCCTTTGTTCCGGTGGAGGAGAGACGAGGCGGACTGAACGACCAGACCCCACCCGCCCCCCCGACAGTGTTGACAACACCTTTTTCTGTGGACCCACTTAAATTGCCCCCCGCACAGGCGGAGGAAGACTCGCTGACCTTGTCAAGAAAGTTCGGTCGGGAGCCCCCTCCCTCCCCCCATAATAATTTGGGACAGGCAGCGACGACCCAACTAAGCTAATGCGTCCCCACCTCGGGCCCCCAGATAGGGACCTCTGAGGGACAAGTAGCCCGCGGGGTATCGCCAACAAATGTCGACCCCTCGCGTTATCTGGGCAGCGTGAAAACGCCCCGCCCACTGGATCACGCCGCGCCTACCGCCGCCGCGTTTGATCTCACCCAGGAATATTGGACCCCCACTATCGTGGTTTTCTGGCAACCTCCCTCTTGCTTCTCGCAATGGACCCCTTCCAGGTTTACAGTAGACGGTACTTCTTATTTATGCGCGGAACACTGTTTGGCTGCAGAACAAAAGCCGCCTATTTGGTGACCTCCTCGAGCTTCAAAAATTATGCGCGTGTCCGATCCGAAACTACACAAACAGTACTTACGCGAAGTGCTCAATTTTGATGCCGCCGTGTGGGAACACGAGCGTGAAAATATTGTGCTCGTCGGTTCCTACGAAACATTCGCCCAAAACCCCGCCATGCAACAGCATCTGCTGGGAACTGGCGACCGGCTGCTCGCAGAAACAAGCCCTTATGATCCCATCTGGGGGATAGGCCATAGAGCGGATCACATCAACGCCCTACGCCCCTCCACATGGCGCGGCCTCAACCTGTTAGGAAAAGCCCTGCAGCTTGTGCGCCAGCACCTACGTGACCGCACGCCACCGCCGGTTCGCCGTCACTCTACCCCAACCTCGCGCGGCATCTCGCCCCCGCAAGGTCAGGACTTCATTTTTGAGGTGGACCCCACCTCCCAGCAGCGTCTTCCGACCTGCGACACGACCACCGCTCCCTCTGGCTATTCAACCCCCGAGCTGAATGTGCCATCGGACCACGATGGCGACGTTTTCTCTGTCACACCCACAGTAGGAGACACTGCTCCGATCATTCAAACTCTCGCGGAGCAGGGGCCTTGCTTGTTTCCTGGTTTGGTCACCATGGATCACTCCTCTTTCGCCACACAAATCAAGGTCCACAGCGGCCACGCTTCGACGAAATTTGGATGCGTTGCCCTCTTGGACACAGGCTCCCCCCAGACGTTCCTCACTCGTACAGCCTGGGAGCACATGGTGCGTTACGGTGCAGCCTCAACCATATGCGAGACACAAACCCCCCCACGATCGTGGGGCGGTTTCGGAAAGTCCCCCCCTCTGCAAACTTCCGCCACGGTTCGCCTGAGCGTCCAGTTCCTGCATGAGGACGAACCTACCGCATCGCTCGCGGTCTGGGCTTATATAGTCCCCCCCGAGGCCATGCAACACGACGTCCTCCTTGGCCGCGACAGCTGGATGCGGTTCGGCGAGCGCTCTTACCGCACCTTGCCCCCGCGCCCACGCGATAATCGCGTTTTCGGTGAGCTCACATTATCTCACCAAACCTCAATCGGCGCCGTCGCCTTGGTTTCCGATTTCTCGGCCCAAGCCGGCGGCTACCACCTTCTTTACGCAGGTGACGACGGAATATCGCTCTCACGCGATCACCAGCTCGTCCAAGTCCCCCTGGTTCGCAGCAATGGAGCGCCAGCTCTAGCAGGCAGCTACCTTGTCGAGATGTTACGCGGTTCCCCCGGTTTCTCCGTTGACGAACACCTCGTTGAAAACGGTCTTCAACACATCCCGCTAGCCGGAACAGCGGAGCTCGAATCCGGCGATTTGCTCGGTACCCCCCCCCTGCCCGCTTCTTCGCGTGCCTGTCGCATCAGGTTTACACCATGATGACAGTGCCTCGACCCTGCGCCCCATCACCCCCGACGTCCCGGGTCCTGTCACGCCCCCTTCGGCCGGTATTTTTACCCCGCCGACCTGCGCTGACCCCTTCTTCCATCATTTGCACGAAAACCCTCCTCGAGGCGGGCCCGAACTATCTAAGCCTACAACGGCCGACCTCGAGCCCTCCCCCTCTTTACTAGATCGTTTAACCGCCGAACAAAGAGTCAGTTTTCTCCAGGTATGGCACAAACTTCCGGCACACCTCCGAGAAATCTCGTTGATCTTTCACGGCCCAGGCTAGGACCCTTCCGTCATAACTTAGCTGGGAGACGCCCTCACCGAGTTTACAGATGTCTTTTTCACGTCATCTACCGACTTCGGCTCGCCCTCCTGCCGTTTGAGATTACGGTCCCCCCGGATACTCCTCCGGTGACCTCTCGCCCCTACCGCGTGATTCCTATAGTGGCCAAACATATGGACGCTATTTTGGATGGATATCTCGCGGCGGGCCTTATTCAACACTCTACTTTGCCTTACGCGAGCCCTGTGGTCATCATACCCAAGGCATCCGGCGGGATTCGACTTGCGATCAACTACAGGAAGCTGAATAATATCAGCATTCTTGGTCAGCTCCCCATCCCCCGCGTCGACGAAGTCTTGGACAAATTGGGCAGTGGCCGAATATTCTCGCTCTTTCACCTGGTCTCTTCGTTCCATCAGATCACGATCCACAAAGACACGACCCCCCTTACGGCGTTTCGCACGCCCACACGGCTTTTCGAGTGGCTGGTCATGACACAAGGGAGCAGTGCCGTACCTGGGTGGTTCGCCAAGGTCATCAACTAAATAATCAAAGGCCTAGCCAACGTGGCAGCCTACCTCGATGACGTAATCGTTTTCGACCCAGACCCAGCTGCTCATGTCCTCAACCTTACGGAGCTTTTGAACCGGTTGAGAAAGCACAACCTCAAGCTCTCACCTTCGAAAGCGAAGATCGGTGCCACCGACGCAGATTTCCTCGGCCACACGATCTAGCCCGCGGGCATTCGGCCGAACGCCTCCGAAGTCTCCGCCCTCATGAGCATGCCGATGCCGAAGGACCTCAAACAGCTACGTTCCCTCCTCGGTGGTCTGTTCTACTACAGGAAATTCCTGCCAGAGATGGCCAAAATAGTTCGACCCATCACCTCCCTCTTGAAGCAAGGGGTAAAACTCGTTTTCACATCTGCCATGGAAACCATCGTGCGGAAACTTCTCGAAGAACTCTCGGCGCCCCCGGTTTTGGTTTACCCCGACTGGAAGGCGGTCGCCGACAACTCCCGCCCCTTCCTCCTCTACTGCGATGCAAGAATCGACGGTTTTGGAGCCACACTCGAACAGAAACAAGAAGACGATTCAATCTGCCCTATTGTCTTCATCAGCCGCGCTACCCTCGAGTGCGAGCGACACTGGACTCCGCTCGATCTCGAGGCTGGTAGTATCGTCTGGAGCATCAAGCGCCTACGTGGTTAGTTGGGGTGCCACTTTCCGCATTTTCTCGGACCACAAGGCGCTCGAAGCCTCGCCAAAGTCGCTGAGCACAACCCCCGCGTCCAGCGATGGTTTGATTTTCTCACGGCGTATAGCTATACTTTAGAGTACCGCAAAGGCACCGCCAACGGTAACGCGGACTTCCTGTCTCGCTTGCCGCTACCTGCGTCCGAAAATGACCGCAGCGGGCGTAGCCGCCTGACACCGTCCGACGAAGAACGCATCTTTCTCATAAGCTCTGGAGACCTCTCTCTTAATGTCCCCCCGACCTTGAGTCTAGGCTTGGGTGGGCTCGCGCCCTCCAGCCAAAGCATCGGTTTGGGTGGGCTCCCACTCTCCCGCACCGATTTTCGCGACACGGGCCTCGAATGAGGATTGACCACCTCGATGACCCCCTATGGAGAATTCTTCGCTCGTACACGCAGTCTCTCGTAAAAACTCGCAAAGAAAAATATTTGTGTCTGTCGTAAAGTTGTGTGCGTCGGTAGTAATAGCAGTCGCGTATTATCTTCTACGGACAGCAGCCCACAGCAGCAGTGGTTGTGTCACACTGAAAGTCACTTCTTAATCGATGGTGTTTTTTTCTCCGCTTGCTACGTGTACGGTAAAGGTCTGGGAATATTTTCGAAAATCTTCAGCAACGCTGATACTAGGTGAATTTTATTACCTGCTATTGGGGAATCACGCTCCTGCTTACCACCTTGCGTGGTCCAGCCCAGCCCTGGTGCTAAGAGGACACAAGCCCTCTCAACTTACCCTTGGTAACGAAATAGCGGCCAGCAGCGACCAACGACCATGCTCCCAGGGCAACGATCCCCCCTAAAACCGAGAATCGGCCAAGGCCACCGCTACCGAAAACAAAAAGGAAATCGTCGCTCAACATACTACGAAATAATTCATTACGTTACCAAACACTACTAATCGCAGATCACCCCACCCGCCACCGTTGAACTGCCTCTTGCTGATGAACTGTCACCCCTATCCGCCCTGTGCTACGGCGTGTAGTTGGGCCTTTCTCGACTCGGGCTACACCTCCAAGGGTACATTCTTGTTCTGGGGCGCAGGTTGGTCCAGTCTTGATAATGACACCGACAATGCGTTCCGCCTGGCTCTGTTTTGTTCTCTGTTTCCATTATTTCCCATTTATTTTCCATCTATTACATTTTAACCTTCTTCTCCCCCCCCCCTAGCTTATGTTTAGGTTGTGTTGGCGTCGGTTGGCGACGACGCTGTAAAATACGCCTCTCACTGCGTGAGCTGGACAAGCAGGGTACCGTTTGTTTTTTAGTTTTTTAGGCGGTCACCAAGGCTGGCGGTCTTGTTAGACCATTTGTGCGGGTTTGAGAACCTCTCCTCTTCCCAAGAGGAAGGCTCGTATCACGTAGTGTGTATATGGTAAGGCACCCAAGAGGCAGATACATAGTGATACCCATTGCTGTCTCTGGAAGTGGCCACACCAGAAATTAAATCAATTCGTTAGAGGATGTCGTTAATATGAAAGTCCGCCTCAGAGGCGGTTCTTAGCAGGATGCAGCTCACCCTCCATTCGACTCACCCAAGGATGCAGCTCACCCTCCATTCGCGTTTGGTGCAAGCAATGTCTGCCTGGTTGGTGAAAACCCAACGTGCTCCGTCCCGGCAATATAGGGATGCGATCATACGACTACGGCCATGCACGACATATGTACACCCCCCCCTCCCTAGCTATATCTCCAACCAGGGGTCACGAAACAAGCTCTTCGCCCGGCTCTACACTACCGTATATGCCTCTGAGGTTTTCACTAGAAGAGTACAGCACTTCTTCCCCCATTGACTGGCGTCGAATTTCGAAATCGTCTTTGTAGGACAAACGAGCGGCAAGCCCGTGTACGTCTCCTCTTCGACCCCAATCTTCTCGCACCGAGCCAAACATAACCGTCGCACTGAGCAGCTGAACAACTCTGGTTGCCCACCGGCCATCCCTTGCGCGCGAGACGTACGCGGCTCTCCGTATTGTGTTGCACTGCTGCTGTTCCGCTCTTCGGTTTTGGTCCTACCTGGACATTGTTTTATCTCCGACATCCTTTATTTTTGTGTCGTTTGTGCTGAAAATGTTGCCATAACCTTTCCAAATAAATGTAGGTTGTGATCGCTAGGGTTTATGGGTTTAAGGTATGGGTATGGGAGTGGTATATAACTTTCAAAAGTTCCGGCTACGAATACGAAATTATTACAGAACCCACAGAAGTTCCGGGTATTGTGACACAGGCGTACACGACTCACACAAGTCCCGTGCGAGCATAAACTAGTGGTACCCTTACCAGCAAAGGGTGTACACAACATACAGATGTTCCGGGTACGGGTATGGATGACGTATATAACTTACAGAAGTTCCGGGTAATGTTAAAAAAACTCACACAAGTTCCGGATATTGTGGCAGAGACGTACAGAACTCACAAAAGTTCCGTACGGGTATTGAAACGTTCTACCCATACCCTGGGTATTGTGGCACGGGCATGTAGAGATTAAAAAGAAGGTACGAGCACGGGAATCGGCGGCGCACGAAACTTACAGAAGCCCTTTGTAGGGCAACAATATCCGGGAATAAGCCGGGTATGGTTATTTACGTACCCTACCGGAACAATCTTGCGAAGTTTACATACCAGTACAGCAGTAGTGCAGGACACCTTCTAATAAACAGGGAAGCTGGGCAAGGCTGCATTTTGTTTTTGAGAGAGTGAGAGAGGGCGCTCTCAACGCTATCACTTCAATATAAAGCGAGTCTCGAGCTTTTGATTTCTTGTAAACATATTTCTGGCTTTTTCACAATGAATACGTACCCTGTTTCCAATTCCGCGCCCTATAATGCTATCGTGAAAGGTCTGGTGAACAGACAAAAATAAATTCACCAATATCAAAGTGAGGTATTTAGCTACACCACAACAAACCAAGCCAGCCCCAGCACACCTGCGCTCGTTCACTATACCATGGTGAACCGCGTCTTTGTCGCGGGCACCCAGGGCAAGTAGGAGCGCCGTCTGCACGATTACTTGACAGATGCAGGCTCCATCCCCGCTGTCGAGATTTGATGGGCCTGGTACAACGCCACAACACATATACAGCCTATACACAGTACTACATAGACTTCGAAGTACGTCATGTAGCTGGTACTCCAGAGTAAGATGCGTTTAATGTCATGTGTATGTATCAAACGACGTGAACGTACCTGGCACTACTGTGCATACAATTACGATACGCACAACACACACACATTACACACGGAAAACAAAATGTTTTTTTGTCATACGCACCTGTTTTGTTCATCCGACCATCTATGTCTTTGGGCGGCGAAATATGCAAGGATAACAAGAGAGCTATAAAGTGGTACTACAAGACGGTACGGGTAAAGTATGTTCTGAACCAGAATAGGTACCGGCACCCCATGTATTGTGGCACGGGGCGTACATAACTTACGAATGTTCCGGGTATTGTAACACAGGGGTATAGAACTCACATAAGTTCCGTGCGGGGATAAGATAGTTGTTCCCGTACCACAGGTATTATGGCACGGGTTGTACACAACTTAACGAAGTTCCGGGTACGAGTAGAGATGTCGTACATAACTTAAAGAAGTTATTTGCAGGGTAATACCTGGGTAAAAAACACGGATATGGGTTTGTAGGTACCCTATATAACGCACCCTTAAACAAAATTACCGTGGGACGCATGCTACGATAGAGGCGCGCCATGTTTTTTTCTGGAGCTCCTTAATTGAAGAGCTATGTACCTCATACCAGAATGATTTTGGAGGAACGTAATAGTGTTATCCGATTGACAATCCCATGGCCGAAGCCAACAAGGAACAAGAGTTCAACAAACAAACGACAATAATGACGAAAATGACAGTTCGCCGGTTTAGGGTTAAGAATCTCGATCATTCAGAAACCATTTTATCCGAAAAGTGATATCTCTATCGTAGCACGCATCGTGGTAGGTTCTCGATTATATAAGACGTGGTCTGGAAACGCGCCCCTAACTTCTTGCCGCCGTTCATATTTTCAAGCCGTATTCGCGAGTGTTGAGAGATACCTGGTATGACAAAGTGAAGAAGATGTCACGATTTCCTAAAACACAAAACATTCTAGGCTGGATCTTTGTTGCGGAACTTCAAAGAGCCCCTCCTCTCCGGGGGCAAAGGCACGGCGCTGTGAGATCGAACTGCTTCTGGCCCGTCGGGGTTACCTTGACAGTTACTCGTTTTCGATGCATGGCCCGAGTTTCTCCCTGTGAAATTCAGAAGGGGAACGGCAGAACAGGGGTATACCCCACCATTTTGAGATCAATGGTGTGGTAGAGAAAAAACGTCCGCCAGATGTGCCCGCGAGTGCCTGTACCTGCGGCATCCGCAATATGTTATTACTTTTCTCTGAAGGCGCTCACAAGCAATAAAGGGCACACACCTAATTGCTTTTCCGGTGTCTGGCGGCACCGTGGCGCAGGAGGGTGATACAAGGCTCCCCCCTTTTGACCAAACCTTGGGGGTATGTTCCGGCGATTTGACCAACTCTATTGTTTACCCATTTTGGACAACTTCTTCCCTCTCTTGCACCGAGCGTGTGCCCTGTATCATGTTTCACGGCCAGTCTGGTCGTAATAGGCAAGAATCGTGAGATCAGGACATGATAGATACGCGACCGAATATCAAACGGGGTATTTTGTCGGTCACTGGGAGGGGTAGCAAGTAAAGTATTAGTAACATATTGAACTGTTGGCACTACGCATGCCTACCCACTCGCCCCCAATCGTAGGTCAACGACGGGGGTCATTGTGCACCCACGTATGCCATGGTACGAGTAGCCTTTTCCGCATCGCTGAAAATTTTTTTAGGTTAAAATATGAAACTCGGGTAACATCGCTTACCTTTTTGGGTGGTCGACCAATTTTTCAGAAATAAAAAGCATGGTGTTTTCGAGACGACATTCATGAAAGGTCGACGGGAGATCGTCGTCGGGATTGGGGGTAGCAACTAGTATTTCGTCCAAAGGACGCATGCTACGGTAGAGGTAATCACTTGAGGAGCTCTATACCCCACCTTCTGAAACCTTATTTGGGAGGAAAACAAAGTACTACCTTATGAGCAACCCCGCGGCCTTACGTATAAAAACAAAAAAGTAAACACAAGAACGAATTTGCGACCATTTTGGGTTGAGGAGCCTTTACTAGGTCATTCCGGAGAAAAATGAGCCAAACGTTGCTACCTCTATCGTAGCACGCGCCAAAGTGGGGTTTTCCGGCGTTTTCCGAAGTATCCCTTCTCGTAATAATGGAACCACACGTGGGCCACAATCAAGTCCCCGATTTCGATGGTTTATCCTACTAGAGAATATTTATCTGGTACGACTTGAGGTAAAGGCGGTTCCGTCGGCCCCGATGCAGACCCTGAACAAACTCGTTGTGCATGCTCTGCATTGGGTGTGGGCGCGGTGCCAGCATGTCATTAGTTTTTATGGAGGCCTGTTGGTGCACACGCGGGTACCCCCCGCGACCGTTTTTCTTCTACCCTCCCACGTTTGTCTGGACATTTCGGCGTTACACCTCTGTTTGACCAGCCCCTATGTAACTATATGGTATAACCGAAGAGGCCTATACCACGGAAATCATAGGAAATGTAGCCTGAGACTGGATTCCTTTACAGCGCTGAATACTCTACCTCGTACAGATTACCTGGTAACTTGGGTGTGAACTAGGTGTGAACCAGTCAGACGACATCGACGGTAAGACTTCTGCTAGGAGGTGTATATACATATATACTTCGAAGTGTATGTTAACTGTGCCCACCCGTACGGCGGCATTGGCACTGCCGCCACGCGCTCAGTGTCATCGATAGACGAAACTTTGTTCGCGTGTTGAGCGATTGTACGCACGTGTTGGGATCAGTCCCTTCGGCCCCATGCTAACGGCTCCGGTATCGTTGTGACACCTGCACGGGTACAAAGTGAAGTTTTACCATGACAACATCACCCCACACCCATTACAATTTAATTTGTATTTGGGTAAGTCTGCATATCGCAACTGCAATCACGTGATCGTCTGCTTTGCGTAGATTGTATATATGTTTTCACGTCGTTCTGGACACCAGTACCGCCTAGGTCCAAAACAGCCCCTCCTTGATTAAACCCTAGAGATACATTAAAGGTAGTGCACGTGTTCCTCCCGAACGAAAACGTAACGTGTCCATACCCGGAGGGCAATACCCAAAGCGCAGCGTATTGTTGTGTCAGCGCCATAGGTCGTTTCCTCGGTTTTACAGAAGAAGACTCGTCGAAGAGCAATTCGACCCGTGTAGTCAACTCGCGCGTGCAATACGCTATCCTCAGCGAGAGAATACACAAGCACCTACCTTTCGCCTGGGGCGGCGTGTTGGGAATAGTCAACAATAGTGCCCTTTCCCAATAATCGGCCGTCCGGATATCCCTCAGCCACAAGAAACGCGGTCTCGAATTGTGAAAAAACTTGGTCAGTCACAAACTTTCTCGTGGCACAAACAACACACCCACCGTCTCAACCTTACGTGAACGGCCGTCAATCAGGTCTCGGGCACGGCGATGACGACGTGATCCAGCCTCTCAACAATTTGCACGGCTTATAGGGTCGCGGACGGGTGAACGCACCTGCGTTTACATAATATAGGATCTACTTGTGGCACCGCTAAGCGGAAAGGGGGCGATGAGGTCAAATGAGCAGCCAAGACCAACCGTTATGGTGCCATTTCGTGCCTCGTTCATCATCATCTGACCAAGATAGTAGTAAAGCAAATGTGCGTACACCCCGCCAAAGACCACATTTGGTCCACGTTGTCCCCAAGATTAGGAAATGCCACCAAAAGCGGTATCTCGCCACTATCTGGCCGCTGAGATAGTGGCAGGGACAATACGCCACCATATTGGTGCCGCTTTTTTTTCTCACGCAAGTATACACGATAATATATGCCCTGGCACTACGAACGAGAACGATACGTACAATATTTTGAATACCGACGGGTACAACGGTGTATGGCCCCTGTTGTTGCACAGCTTTTACCTTTGCGTGGCGACACGTATGTCAGGAAGGAGAAAAGAGCCACAGCATCGTACCATAACCGTCGGTCCAAGGCTAACACAATTCCATACGTGCATAGTCACTCATCACCACGATACACGGTGGCGTTCGAATGTTTAAGAACTGCGATTACTACAAATATGGCTGTTGTATTACTAGTACATACAGTACCGAATTAATGTCCAGATAATTTCCAGTACTTATTTTTCATTTGTTTTTTCCACAGTGCACGATCTTGTTTTTTTATGAAAGCCACGTTTGGGCCATACCTTTTTTTTGGAAAAATGCATCAAATCTGGCAAACTGTCTGATTCGCTAGACGATCAAATCTGTCATCCACGCCTCTTCTATCGCTTCTACCTCTTCTGCCAATGTTAGGTGTACCTCTGCCGGTTAAGAGACTCCCGCCCCTGTTGACTATCACTTGGTGGCTTGCCTGGGCTTGGTGTCATCGCACACCGTGACGACAACGAGGCGTTGCCTGTACCAGCTGTGCCGAAGCATTGCGACCTTCAACGTCAAGGGGTGCATCGAGAGGGTGTACTGCAAGAAACATGCTGAGGACGACATGGTATATATCCGCATGCACCGTTGCTCATATACACTCTGCACGAAACGCCCGAACTACAATGTTGAGGGTGGCGGGGTAGCGGTGTATAGCAAGGAGCATGCTGCTGGTGGTATGGTGACTCTCCGCGGCAAGCGCTGCTCGCTCGAATCCTGCACGAAGAAGGCCACCTTTGATGTACAGGGCAGCAGGACAGGATTGTACTGCAGGCAACATAAGGAGGATGGCATTGTTAACGTTTTCACCAAGCGTTGCTTATTTCACTCATGCACGAAGCGCGCAAGTTTCAATGTACAGGGCAGCAGGACAGCATTGTACTGCACTCAACATAAGCAGGGCTGGCATGGTTGATGTCGTCACCAAGCATTGCTTTTATATGACTCCTGCACGACGAGCCGGAGATTTAATGTGGAGAGGTTGAAGACAGAGGTGTACTGTAAGCAGCATTCCAATAACGGCATGGTCGACGTAGTCAGCAAGCGCTGTTTGCACGATTTGTGCACGAGGAGCCCACACTTTAATGTCAAAGGCGGCAAGAAACGCGCGTACTGCAAGCACCACGCGGCGGACGGCATGGCCGACGTCCGAGTGACGTCTTGCTTACACGATTCATGCACACGAAGGCTGTGGTATAACACGAAGGAAATAAGAAAGCACTGTACTGCAGGCAACACGCGGCGGGCGGCATGATCAATGTTCACATCAAACTTTGTTCTCAGGAGTCCTGCGCCAAGCAACCGACATTCAATTTCGAAGGCCCAAAGTCACCGGCATACTGCAAGCAACATTTTGAGGTGGGAATGGTGAATGTCCAACCCAGGCGTTCTTTCCATGCTCGTTGCACAACAGGGACAGCACGCGACGCAACACACAAAGTTGCGCGTGCCCGCTCCGCCCAGGACAAAAACGATAGTTTGGACGGCTCTGTAGTAGAGTCCGATCCATGCCCTGAGGGGTGGTGTGGTCGGAAGAGATCGAGACTGGAGCTCGATGAGGGGCGCCCTCGGGACGGCCTCCATCCCGGCGAAACCGCGGAAGGGATGTTTGCCCAAACGGGGGGTATCTATGTGAAGGAGAAGCCTACATGCGTATCATATCCCAGTGCTTTAGGGAGACGCCTCAACGACAGCACTGTAGGAACGGCCACGAAAGAGACCCGTCCGGCTATGCCGCAGACGTTGACGTTTTTACCAAACGGCAATCAACCAGGGAACCTATGAGGACCGAAATGGAACTCTACGTATGCCTTTAGACGGTCATGTCCTCTGTCATATTTTTCGTGGAGTGTCACGCCGAGCTTATTCTCATGACCCGTGCACATCTCACGTGTGGGCCTAGGAATACCCCGCTTTGAAACGATCGGTGGGGTATATACATTGTAGATCAGAGGTGGAGCCTGTCCTTGCCGGATAATCGATACCGATCGAACAAATAGATTGGTTGTATGCCACTTATGGTGTTTGGATTGTGGTGTCCTGAGCGACTGCAGTAGCCTACTGCGACCGAGGCCGCCCCGGTGAGGGGAGAATGTCCGAGACGGAGGAAGGTACATTTTACGAGTGCCTGAAAGCGACCAGGTTTCGGTCAAGAACCAAACTACTCGTGACAATAATACGTATCACGGATGTCTTGTCAGCTTGGTGTGAATGTCAGGGCGTTATGAACCCTTACCGGGTAAGAGGGCGTGGGGTATTTCTTTCGCCGGTCGTAAATTTGTGACCAGGCGAGTAAGCGATGCAGGCGGTGACCGAGTTGGGGTGGACCTAAAGCGTTTGTGTTCCTCTTAATGTTTGGACTTTTATATATGTTTTCGTTTATAACATGTAGGAGGGCGTGAAGCAAGTTTACACCATCTACTTGTTTTATTTCGGTGTGAGGGCGCAGGGGATCGACGGGAGTCCGGGAAGCCTCACCGTGCATGTGGGCTTCGGTTCAGCGCCGCTCGTCAGCTCGTCAAGTACAGCCGGCATGCCGGGATCACTGCTAAGTGCAATTTCGTAAATCGACGCGATGTTTATGTTTACGAGCACTTTGATCTCCTCATGTTGCTATCCATCCCAATTACATATTAGATTTGGAGCCACTCGTCCGAGTGGCATACACACTGACAGTAATAATGTGGGTACCCCCCCTATCGTAGCACCAGTGGTTACCGGCGTGTTACCGGTAACACCCATCGTTCATATAGACACGGTGGTGACTCCCCCAGTTAGGGACAATGGCAATCGCCCCTGTTGGTCCACCCGTGAACTTCGTACTAAGTTCCTACCAAGGTGTATTCAACGCGCTCTCCCCGAAACATTTTTCCTTGCGCGAAACTCGTCGTCAACGCACACCTTACGCACCGAACGCACACGCCCGTATACGCAGAGAGCGCCTGATTGTAGCGAGCGTGGCTACAAGACGAACCGATGCCTATATAATACACTGGCAATAATATTGGATCAAATACATTTATAAAAATGACAGGCTACTCTTATCAGAGGTGTAAGAAGTGTACCAGCCTGGGTCTCGTCTTTATCGTAGGCAATAACCTTTGCTCCTTAGTGGCGAAGAGCAGACACCTTCAGGCGACCCTTTTTTTCTGCTTTGGCCAGTGAGGGTGAGACATGACCTAAGTATGTTGTATCGCCCCGCCTTAGAATGCTTCTGGTGTGCAAACTAGGCACGACGGACCTTGCTTGTGCTATGAAAAGTTGTCGATATTCAAACCGCGTTACAACAGCAGGGCACCTCGGCATACCCTTTTTTATCGTCGGAGTATATGCCGACAAAACCCAAACCCCGGCGGAACGTCAAGGGAATATAACCGCCTTGCCTGTCACACTGCTGCACGATTTCGCGCATTGTTCATGATTACACTATTATCAACTCCTAGCCTTTGTTGCGCTGTTGACCGCAAGGAAGTCTTATCGAACTGGAGTCCTTTGTTTTAGGTGTGGGTACTGCTAGGCGCCTTCGCCGCCATACACGGACTGCTTGTCATTATCGTTGGAAGATTGATGCGTTCCACCGTAGGGGGGGTAAATAGCTCTATACACCATCCAACAGTCGTCCTTGAGATATGTGCTGATGTACAATAGCCGGCACGCAACCCCATGGTCTTGGTTGAATTTTTGCGTATCTCCCATGCCCTTTGTTTTGCGTAACTATCGATCCAACTCGTTTCTGTTACAGGTACGCCTTTGGCATTATCGTTCGTCGACCGCCACAGCGAACGCCTGGCTCTCTGAAAGGCAAGCATGAGTCGGCATGCCTTGCTGTTGATCTACTGCAAGCCACATATATATATATTTAATTTCATGATCTAGGTATCAAATTGACGATTTTTGTATAATTCTCCTCCGGTTCGAATCTGAAAAGGGGACTCCTCAGAGGACAAGCGCTGTCGGCGAAACTCGTTTGGTCTCGCAATCGTCACTTTTTTTCGATTTTGTTTTCTTTATCCGCTTAAATTGTCGTCACGCTTCCTTTCTCTCTCCTTTCAAGTCGTAACTCAGATCCGAGGCCACAAAGTAGGCTCCTCTCCCTCCTCGCCCATTACGGTTGGTGAACATAAACAACGCAAACAATTACGGAATTGTGTTTAGCGGTGATCTCGACATACAGTCTATATTTGACGTGTGATACCGAACCGAAGCTCGCACCCGCGATGTGGTTTCCTCGACTACCGTCGGTCTCCTAGGGACCTTCACTACGAAAAACAAGTCAATAGTGAACCCTTGCCTCCCGCTTTCCTACATGTGATGAAACTCAAAACCCTTATGTTCACAGAACTCCTAGAATTCATAGGAAATATGACCCTTCATTTCAACCCTACCTCGGTCGCCGCCTGCATCGCTTACTCGGCTGGAAACAAAATGACGACCGGCGGAAATAATACCCCCACGCCCTCCTACCCTCCTACCCGGTAAGCGTACATAAAGTCGTGATAATCGGTTCAATGTGGTGGCAAGCCGGCAGAGCTACGTATGGCTGGTAGTCAGGTTCTTCTCCAAAACTAGGCCGCTACCGGATATTCGTACCGTTGCCTCCCTTCGCCCACGGAAGTGTTTCTCCCACCAAGGTGGCCTCGGCCAAATTCGGATAAGCAGCCGCACAAGACAACACAAACCCAAGAACATATGAGTAACGTGCACCCAAGCTGTTGGCCCGATCTGTATATATTCCCTATAAAGGTCAAGCCTTAACTATTCATGTACCATATATCTACTTCACCAATCAATTCCATGCGAAAAGGTCGAGGCCAACAGGTGATATGTTGCCCTGGTAATGGGCATAAGCTCGGCGCGACGCTCTATGAAACAATGGGACGAAGGGCATGATCGTCTAAAGACATACGGCGAGTTCCAACTCGGTCTTCATCGGGTCCCCTGGTAGGTGGTCGCTCGATAAGGACGCCAGAGTCTGCGGCATAGCCGGACGGGTCTCTTTCGTGGCCGTTCCCACAGTGCTCTCCTTGAGATGCCCCCCTAACTCGATGGGAAATGAGGTGTAAGGAAGTTCCCCCTTCACGCCTATAACCCCCTTTTGAACAAACACTCCTTGCACGACTTCCCTAGGATCGAGGCCGTGCCGAGGGCGCCCCTCATCGAGCTCCAGCCTCAATCGCTTTGGACGATGCAACGGCCCTGGCGGTGTATCGGAGTGAAGTACGGAACCGCCCAAACCATTTCTCTTTCGCTGGGTTGCGGAGGCAGCCGCAACTTTGCCTGGCACCCCGCGTGCGGCCCCGGTTGAGGTAGGGTCATAAAAATATTGCCCGGTCCGGACGTTTGCCATTCCCACCTCGGCATGTTGCTTGCAGTACCTCGGGATATTGTTTCCCTCTACATTAAAGGAAGGGTGCTTCGTGCAGAAGTTAGTCGAGCAGGGTTTGCTATGGACGCTGATCATACCGCCTGTAGCGTGTTTCCTGCAGAATACTGGGGTCTTACTTCCTTCTATATTATACCACGCTCTCTTTGTGCAAGACTCGTTCAAGCAAAACGTCATTCCGACGTCCACCATGCCGGCGGTGGCGTGTTGCTTGCAATACGCGCGTTGCTTGCTGCCTCTGGCATTGAAGTGTGGAATCATTGGGCAATATTGGTGTAAGCAACGCTTGCTGTTGATGTTGACCATGCCGCCCTTGGCGTGTTGCTTGCAGTACAGCTGCCTTCATGCCCTCCACATTAAAGTTCGGCGACTTCGTGCAGGAGTGGTGCGAGCAGTGTTTGCCGCGGGCGTTGACCATACCGTCGTCGGCATGTCGCCGGCAGTACAATGGCGTCATGTTGCCCTTCACACTAAACTTCGGGCGCTCCATGCAGGAGTCATACAAGCAACGTTTGGTGACAATGGCAATCATGCCAACCTCCGCATGTTGTTTGCAGTACACCGCTGGTTTCCTGTCCTGTACATTAAAGCTCGGCTGCTTCGTGCCGGACTCGTGTGAGCAGCGTTTGGCGCGGACATTCACCATGCCATCGTCACCATGTTGCCTGCAGTACACCGCTACCCTGCTGCCCTCCACATTGTAGCTCGGCTGCTTCGTGCAGGATTCATGTGAGCAGTGTTTGCCGTGGACAACCACCATGCCATCGTCAGCATGCTTCTTGCAGTACACCGCTACCCTGCTGCCCTCCACATTGTAGCTCGGCTGCTTCGTGCAGGATTCACGTGATCAAAGGTAGGTGGAGATGAATACCATCCCGTCCTCAGCGTGTTTCTTGCAGTACACCCTCTCGATGCCTCCCTCGACTTTGAAGATCGCAGTATTTTTGCACTGATGGTACAGGCAAAGCCCCATTATCGTCACGGTTTGTAATGAAAAGCCGTCAGCCAGCCCAAGAGGAACAGCCAGCAGGGCCGAGAGGGTCTCGACCGTCGTAGGCACACCTATCATCCGTAAAAGCAGTAGCAGCGGCGTTGACGACATATTTCAGGCTCTAGAGAAGAAGACGTTTTGACAGGAGCTTGAATATTCGTGTTTTTCACGTAAGGGTATGGTCACAGCGCGGCTTCTGTCACAAGGAAGCATAATTCTTCTGGAAACAATAATCGCAAACAAAGTTCAGAACAACCTTCGGGCATGTCGTCGGTACTACTGGCGTTTATATAGATAAGAATCAGGTGGAGAACATAGTTTGAGGGGGCAAACGGGGGTACCGCAAGGTATAGACCTTGTATCGGCACGATGCCGCACCACACTATACCTGTCGTTAGTCGCCATTGTTTCTCCCGTATTAATTCCCCGAGGGATAGATTGTGTCAATCCGAGTTTTTTCATTATCCCAGCGAACGCAGCACTGTTTGCCGCAAAACGCTACAATATATATGTCGTTGGTATCTACACGTGCGTGACTAAATATGAACGGTGTATTGTTAGCCTCTGTTTCGTATGTGACTGCACCGTCCTCATTTCGCTTTCCCGGTGCTACAAGACATTGCAGCCTCCGTTTTGTATGTAATCGCACGGTCTTCTTGTCGCTTCCCCGTGCCAGAGGCTGTAGGTAATGTCAAGGCTCCTGGGTTATACCCAAAACCGGCGTTATGGGCGTTACAAACAGTTGAGAGGATGGGTGGTGTCATCATCACGGTGCGCACAAGACCTGACTGACGGCCGTGCACGCCGGGTCTCAGACGGTGGGTTTCAAGCTGAAATATGGTACTGCCACGAGTACGTTTGATAATGCCCGTAGTTCTCTACGACTCACGACATCGTTCCGTTCGGTTGAGCAATATTCACAGGGTCAAATGTTGGGAAAGGGTAGTGTTGCCATTCTAAAGACAGGGTAGTCCCCCTTGCCAGATGTGTGTGCCGGTGTATTTTCCCGCCGAGGATAGTGTCTTACACGGGCGGCGTGGCAATACGGTTTGAACTACTCTTCCATGTAACCGATAGTTTTAAGCACAGCCTACAAGTGATACGAAACGACGCATGGTCCTACACACAACACTAGATAGCGGTATCGGTATAGGAATTCGGCTATAGACACGGTAAGTTTTCGTTCGGAGGGGACACGTGCACTACCGCTGTATGTCCATCCCTCAATTCAGCGGGGAGCTGTTTTTTTACCTAGGTTTTGTTTAAAGTGCAACACGGAGCACAACACCAATGCCATTTGTGCAACGTACACAGAGCGGACGGTCATGCGATTGAACTAACAGTATTCAAACACACCCAGACAAACACTAATTGTTTCGGTTTTGGTGTCAACATTGTCCTTGATAAACTACAGTACGTACCCCTATGGGTGCAACATCAGAACTGGGGGCCGTTAGCCTCGGGGCTGAGTGAATTATTCCCGGCAGAGGGGTCCAATCACCCAAATCGCTGACGAAGTTGCGTCCATCGCCTACTGTACGCGCGGGGCCACAGTACAAACACTGACGTACGTCTATGCACGGCCAATATACATATACATTTATATTTGTTAGAAGTCTCAACGTCGATGTCGCCTGACGAGTTAAGGCGCTAGATACTCTGTACCTGGTACGAGGTGCGGTATTACATCGGTGCAGTATACCCACGGTAGGGGTACCACTTTTTGGCTCCATATCTTCTGGCCGGTTGAGTGCCTCACGTGAGTAACCACCGGATACTAATAATATTTTACTGGTATGTTTGTTTTTGAACTACCGCATTGGAAGTTTTGATCGGGTTGCGCGAACAAGTGTTTCCGAAGTCATGGGTCGGGTGAGATATGGACCTCCTCATGTGAGGAGCTCAGACAATTATCTTGTCCCTCTACCGTGGGATGCAAAGAAACTTCGTTGTTAATAAGACGTACGGCAAAACCCATGGCCTTCGAGAAGACAACTCGCCGAAAAACGCAAGAATACTCGAAGGATCTAATATACCAAGCCGCCGAAAATCTACTCCTCAACAAATCGTCATACAACGTCGCGGACCAGTATATCTCAGGTATAAGACCCCTTGGAAGAGCGACATGCCTCTAATAGCACGCGATACGTAAAATGCCCCACGAAGTCCAGTCAACCCAAGTCAGGCACCCTGTTTTAATGGAAAAATACCAAAGCCCACGATACTCAACGCAGGTCGAATTGTCCACGAAGCCAACACTGCCGGGAGTCTACAACGACTCAACAATAACTACTTCGTACTAAACAATACCTGGTATGAAGTACTGCTGAAGTTAAGAAAACACAGTGGTGCAATGAAACCGTATACTAGTAGCGCACCCTTGGGCTACTACCTGACGCAGCATCTGAGTTGCATTGTCGGAGGGCCAAAGAAGTGATAAGAAAAACCAACAAACGAATAACCCACTAAGGGTAGAACCGGTTGCGTGGTAATACCACAACAATGTTAATCGAATTATACTGCTGCTGTTGTGCAAATAGCATATATTAATGTATACCTATGATAGATGATGGAACATTGTACTCTATAATGAACGTCAAAATTGTGCTCACCGCTTTATCTCTCTTTTGGCTTGGTTTAAGGGACAGATACCAACTCCGATAAGTGACGTTGGTATCAATGGGACCTAAGGCTACTGACAAACATGTTCCAGGTGAAATGCTCCCTAACTTTACAACATGCAACCAAAAATGAAACGGGCACGTGTGAGCTGGGCGTTAAGTGAAGTTGTGAAAGCTACGTATCGACCAAATGAAGTGGGCATGACAAATGACAAGGCTATTGAAATGCCGCGCTGTCGTTGACTGGTTGCGTGAAGGAGAGAGCGGGCTGCTATGGGTTTGGGGGCGTATGCTCCGAAGGGCTCTGAGCGCCCTCCAGCTAAACGTAAGGGGTGATAGATTTACAGCAGTAGTCGTGGTGTATACTGGTGAAGGAAGCGGGGACGAAGGGGTATGTAGTGCCAGCTCAAACGATAGTCCCTAAACAACTGCTGATCGGACACCCGGTGGCTTGGGGACATAATACGCGCGCTAAAGGGACTTTTGTAGCCTTCATCAGGGGCAGCCGTTGCCCTTCATCATTGGCAGACGCATATATATATGTCACCACAGAAGAGTTCGCACAGCAAAGCTCCCACTGTTTCAGTCCTTGATTATATCCCTTGTTGTGCAGCGAACAGGAAACGGGAACTGCTGCAATAATAAAAACCAGGTCATTCCTGTTTGGTTTTCCGGCGGGATGTTTTACTCTCTCTTGGGCGGGGTTCGTGGCAAATCCGTGGTCGTGTGATAGATGTCAGATGGCTTTGAGACACTAACACGTTCCCCGTACATATTACAATATCCCGTACGCGCGGCACGGACAAATGAAAATGCCGTTCCCGCATGAACGCGTTTTGCAAAAATTCTCATATCTCGTTCCCGCACAAACATGTTCTGCGCAATGGGGATACTATCCCGAATCCCGTTAGTAGAGTATTGTAATACCCCGCTAACTCGCAAATGTGAACCACATTCCTGCAGAAACGGAGGTGTTAAAGAGTACGTCAAAGTGTCAGCCTCCGGGTTCAAAACTCACGTACGACGGGTTTCGTTTTCTAATTTTGTTTTTGAACCAACATTGTGCCCTTAGACAAAGCCACTACTAATAGCGCTGTAAACCTGGTATAATTAATTGTAACCAATATTTTTTAAGTGAGGAATCTCGAATAATGCCTGTGTGTACGGATAAAAACAATGTGATCCAAAAACATAATCCGGTTTAGTCCCGGCGTGGCTTGATTAATCCCGTCCCGAGAAGTACCGTGGACGCCGGATCCCGCACAAATTGAAAACGTCGAATCCCATTGTGGCTAGATATCGTGCAACATATCCCGTTGAGTCCCGTGATGGCGATAACCCGTCTCCCGGTAGCCAGGTTCCATGTAAAGTCATGTTAAAGCCCCGTAACTGAGTCCCGCGGGATATGGTCCCGGAGTTGAAAAGGCGTCCCGACGTGAAATCTGAGATGGACGATGTTTCGTTCTCCTCCACCCTTGACATGGACTGCTGTATGATGTCTACTCTCGACTAGTCAACTCAGAAACTATTGACCCATATTCGCACGAGTCGACATTTGGCTTTTTTCCAATATGCTGCATGATACATGCGTTGGCGGCGAGTGTTCTGCTTTCGGCGAGGCAAGCACCAGCGATGTGGATAACCGCAATGTTTCAACAGCCCTTGCCGGTAACACAAAAACGATCGCACTAATAGTTTTGTTACTGCCGTTGTCTCCAAAAGCAACTGCTGATTTGCTGATGATGTGTTAATTTACAGCAGGAGATGTTGGATTTGTGATGGTCTTAGTATCCTCAAGGCGTTTTTGTAGGGGATTGTACGGCACTTCATATCACCGCCATAGATGGTGTTGACCTCGCCCGGCTGTGGCCACCGGCGAGTTGCCTGCAACACCCATCGTCCATAATGACATATTCGCGACTCACCTGGGTATGGCCGGGGTCAACCGCCCACGGTGGTCCAGCAGTAAGCTTCGCGCGCTCAAGCCACCCCCCCCCCTCAAAGGATATTTCCTTGGGCGGAACTCGTCATCAATGCACACCATATACACTGAACACACGCGCTCGTATACGCAGAGACCGCCCAATAGTAGCGATCGTGGTAACCGTACTACACGATGCCTAAAATACCCCAGTGATATCATTGGCCCAAATACAGTACTGAGAGATTCGAGCTGAGATTCCGTAAAGTATTCAAGGCTGCGCTTTGGCTGCGTAGTAGACAAGAGCCTTTACCTCTCAGTGGCGGAACTCAGACACCAGGGGGTTCTGCTGGTCTCGCCTAGCGGTTGCGCTTTACCCCACCTCAGTTTCTTGTATTACCATACCTTAGAATTCTCGGTATGGAGACCAGGCAGACCGGACGTTACCTTTCCCATGAACACTTATCGTGTTTCCGATTGCGTCACGAAGGTAGTGGACCGCGATATGCCTATTGTTGGCCTACTGTAGTGACGCATGGCGACAGTACTCCAAGGTCTGTAGGAATCTCACAGGGAGGCCACCGCTTTCCCTCTCACGCTGATGTAGGCGTTACCGTTGGTTTTGGACTACGCACAACCGCTCGACGCCGTCGTTGCGCTGTTAACCCCTGGAAGGCGTCGTCAAACACGGGGCCCTTTGTTCTAGATTTGGGGTCTACTTGGCACCATCGCTACCAAACACGGACTGCTTGTCATTGCCATTGCAAATTATATGCGCTCAACCGTAGGGGTGTAGCCTACCCGATATTTACGTTCGTCTCTTCACCTAAAGAGTTGTCTACCTTAATCACGTTTGGTCCTTTAGAAACATTATGATATATGCCCGGCACACAATCCCATGGTCTCTAGGTGCCAAATGTGCGTTTGTTTCCTTCGATCATTTTCGTGTCAGTATCGATTCAATTGTTTGGGTTGTGAGTAGCTTCATGATAAAATATTTCTGCCTCTTGCAAAGTACGGTCTCCATTTAGTTGGTCGGCAGCCACAACAAAAACCGAACTATTCAGGGGACACGCATGGCCACTAAACAAGTCGGTGTGCATCAGTGTTGATCTTGCCCGGTTCATAATCCTATGGTCTATTAATAGAGATCGAATTGACTTTTTTGTTTACTACTCATCGGATCCAACTATAAAAGGGACGTACTCAGTTAGAAAACGCGGCCAACGAAAGTCATTCGTGTTCACAACCGTAACCGCCATGATGCAATGCCCCTTTAGGGGTGGTGGTATTTTTTCTGAGCTCGTCACATGAGGATCTCCTTATCGCACCCAAAGCGTGTTTTTTTATATGTTTGTTTGCTCAACTCGACCAACATGTTTACGCGGTAGCCCTCAAGAACATACCCTAGTAAAAGTACCATACTAGCCGGTACTGGTGCGTGGTATGGTAAGGGGGTCATCTTCAGGTCAAGAACTTCAGCCACTAAGGGTCGCTTGGCCGAGGGACTACGACCCTTGTATTTGTAGCATTGAGCTTGTACGCTTTTTCAGTTTCGCGACATGCCCCTTCATGAAATTGGTGTAAACGCTACGTCGACACAATATGTGTACAGTGTTTTTGTTTAGTGAAGCATATAGCCCCTCGCCCGTCGGGATTGACCACACAGCGGACGTGAAAAGAGACATCGCCCCAATTCCTGCAACTGTTGTTGCTTCCTTCAGGATCTCCTCGGTACTGCGCGTTTGAGACAGAAAGTTCAACCTCTACCTGGGGATGAGTCCACCGTAACAACTATACGTTGAGAGGTGACGGGGGCACCTTGCTTACATGTACGGGGCTGCAAGGATAGTCGATGCGTGTTTGAAGGTTGAACGAACCATGCTTTCACCGGTCGTCGCTCTTCGTGTTTTGTATCGGGTTGGATGTGTTAGCTCAAGTTATGATGGTGCGCGTGTGGTGTACTATTATGATTTAAGCACCGTCCCGGTTAGACGTGGAACATGTGCGAGGACACGATTAGATACCAATGACGGCCGAAATTAATCGTTTTTGTGGATACGTACATATATCCCGTAGTGGTATGTTTCCAGCAGCTTTCCGGTGAACCCGGGTTTAATTCGAGAAATGGTATGGTGCGTGTGTCTATACCTAACAGGCGGAGTTGTATATGGTATTATGCATTATATGATGGGGATCTCGCATTACCGAACCTAGGGCTCCTCAGTTGAGGAACTCCACATGCCCCACCCAAGAACCGACGTTAATAAGACTTTCAAGATTAGAAGCTGAGCCGGATACACGATCGCACGAGCTACACGTCTAACGAATAACGTACGTAGTGTGATCGCCACTATTCCCGATTACATTGTATACATTGTTTAGGAATTGAAGAACCCCGCCACTGATAAGTACACAGGCTGAAAGGGTGCAACCCCTTACCATGGAACGGCTCTTCTCAATACGTATATTACTACCATTAAGCCGTTCCGATCGTCACCGTTGATACCCACACCCGGTACCCATTTTAAGATCGGTTGCTTGAGGTATTTGAGCATATCGACGCGTGTACTACTAACGATATAGAGGTATGCACAATATCACACGAACGGCAACACATAACCGACGAGAGACCTGTGGAAAGGTCTCCAGACTACGACGCATACACATCTACCATGTTTCAGATCGCGGTATTTTAAGATAGTTCAGCTGGGTTGGTATTTACAAGTTCGAACGCTGGAAATAGCCGACGAACTGCCTAGATTGACGTTGGATGAAGTCACCAATATATTCGGAGTGTATTCGAATGTAACGGGTACACAAGCGTAATTGATCGCATCCATCGTGTTGGGCGAACACTCTTGTGACGTGTGTCGGCGCCCGCCAGTGTTATCCGAGAAGTTATGTCATAACGTCAACTCAGCGCCTTCATAGCATTACTTTCGACAACGTGTGCTGGTAGCGTTTGCCAAATAAATTACAACTGACTATGAATACACTGTGGAGACATTATTATTACTGTTTGTAGAGTACTGCTGTACCTAATATCGTGGGAACACTTTCTTTGAGTCAAAGAAGGCCATGTAATTCATCGTTGGGTTACACGTCAGGCTTTATCAAAGCCCGCCTTCGGTGGAGGTACGGGTCTCCTTAAGCGAGGAGCCTCAGCCAATATATGTCAACCCCACCGTATCATGCACCCGTGTAGCACGCACGAACAAAACGTATCCACCGCCCAGCGTAATTCCTCCTTTTTTTGCTGTGGCTACCCCCCCTTCGTCTTGACTGCCTCAGGCGTTTTTATCGCCGCGATCCTCGACGAAAATAAGGCTTTGCTCAAGGGACGCCTACACGAGACATTCGAAGTTCAATGTCAAAAGCAGGAAGACTGTGGGATTCTGTAAGAAACACGCTGAGGACGGCATGGTAGAATTCGGGGGGGGCGCTTTGCTCACATGACACCTGTACGAGAAGATCGAGGTTCAATGTCAAGGCCGGGAGGACTGCGTCGTGCTGCAAGCGATATGCTGAGATCGGTACAGTAGACGTCCCAGGGGGGCGTTGTTCGCACGACTCCTGCTCGAGGCGTCTCGACGTAGACGCCAAAGGAGGGAAGACTGCGGCTTACTGCAAGATACTTCCTGAGGACGGCATGGTAGGTGTCCGACGGGGTCGTTGCTCACATGACTCCTGTACAAGGACACCCAGATTCAGCGTCAAGGGAAGGGCGATTGCGGCTTTCTGCAAGAAGCATGCTGAGGATGGCATGGTGGATATTCGAGGTGGGATTTGCTCGTTTGACTCCTGTATGAGGACACCGAGATTTGGCGTCAAGGCCAGGAGAACTGCGGCTTACTGCGAAAACCATGCTGACGACGGCATGGTGTAGGCCCGTGCTGGACACAGTGCACATGCTTCGTGTACCAAAACACCCATCTCTAAGGTTGACGGCAACCACACCGATGTGGGATACTGCAAGCAACATGCTGGGGAGGGTACGGTGGATGCTGTCAGTACACGTTGCTCCCATGGATCCTTCACAACGAGGGCGAAGTTCAACCTAGAGGGCAGCAAGCGAGGAAAATACTGCAAACATCATGCTGGCGACGGCGTGGTGGACGTCTGTAGCAGGCTTTGCTCACATAACTCCTGTACGAGACAGACGGCGTACAACGTCAAGGACGCGAAGGCTGCGGTGTACGGTAGGGAACATTCTTAGGATGGCATGGTGGACGTCGTTAGCAAACTCTGCGAGCATTTAGGTTGCACTAGGAGACCGAGCTTCAATGTCCGGGATTGCAAGACGACGATATACTGTAACCAACACGCCAAAAGCGGTACGGTGGACGTCCACAACAAGCGCTGCTCGTATGGCTCCTGCGCAACGAGACCGAACTTCAGCTTCGAAGGCTGCAAGCCTGTAGCGTACTGCAAGAAACATGCCGAGGCAGGCATGGTGAACGTATTTTCCCCACGGTGCTCTCATGAGGCCTGCACCAGCAACCCTTGGTTCGGTGAACTAGTCAGTGGTGCCGCCACTGTATGCGGTCGACATGTGAGGGACCGGCTGAGCAGTACGGGTGTGACGATTAATTTTAGAGCGCACTGCAACGTTGCGGGGTGTTCAAGAGTTTCAAGGTGGGGGCTAGCGGAGAAACAGCCTACGCACTGCCCGGGTCACGGCTCGTTGGAGGACGGACTCGAGTGGACTGTCCGAACGGCTGGCAGCAAGAGGGTGTCTCTTGTGTCGTAGTACACCGTGTCGACGTGACTCAAGTAGCTTGTTGTTCCGCATTAAACTTTAGTTTTTCTTTGGATATGTTCGAAGTGCGCGATATGACGTTCTCGCTGAAGCTTTGCCGTTGCGAGAGGTGTGGCATTGCCGCGACAGTTATCTCGCATTCAGTTATGTACAACGAAGGAGCTACCCAATACATTCACAGGATGACAGTTTTCAGCTTTAGATTGCTGGCTGGTGGTAAAGTGTATCGGGCTGAGCTTGCTGTTTTTCGCGACCTCACTACTGTAGCTTGTTTAGGTAAATTGGCATTTGAGTGGCGGGCCTCAAAGTCGTTAGGCGTTACTCTTAACGTAGCACGCGTGATCACCTTTACATGCCTTAATTGGCGCATTGCTCAACATAAAACCGAGTCTTATGCCTTTTGTTTTAGCTTTCGACGTAAACAGAGATAGGTTTGGTGTTACAGTTCGGCAATCTCCGGGGGTGCTCGAGTTTAACGACAGGGGGGTGCTTCTACGAATCGTGTCTTCACCGGGAGGTCGAGCGAACCAGACCTTCACCGCTGAACGCAGCAGGATACCGTGGTCAGTCATGCTGCGCACCAAAGCTGGCTTCGTGTAGGTAGTTGCGCTCAGATCAATTACAAGTAGAGAAACATATCCAGATTATATCCGTCGCAGGCGGGCGACGTTCTCAGGTCTCGTCTATTTGGTATGGTGCGAGTGGGGAAACACGTGCATACGTATCTCAGTATGTAACCCGTGGCTATGGTAGGATGACAGCTACACGTAACGTGCAACAGTACTCCTTCCGAGGATTGCGGTACTGGTGGCCTTCGCCTCGCACAATTACACACTTTTGACAGGGGGGTTGTCGCCAGAGTGACTGTTGGTAAATACGCACACTCGAAACGACCGTTGGCTGTGCCCATTGCAGACGCGAAGAACGTGGCGCTAACCGAAACATAGCACATGCGCCCGGAGTTTGCCAAGCTTAGGGCAACATGTACTTTATATGGAGTTGCGGTGGTTCCTCTGTTGAAGAGTGTGTTAGTCAGTCACTTTAAGCTGCCGCCACAAATGCGAACCCTATCACAGTACACGCCTCTTCTTGTCATCAGCTTCCTTTATGCAACCGCTCACAGCCACTCGGCCGGATGCGAGCCATATTTATGTGCAGTCTCAAGACTTTGCGCTTGATGGGTTTCGCGAAATATGTCCCCACGGAGTTTACTGTCGCGCTGTGGCAAGGTCATAACTGGATTCCATCTTGAGGTGAGGAATATGGACAGTTGCCGGGGTGCCCTCAGCGCGGTACCGTAACACTCGTGTGGGGCTTCTGCCGTAGATATACTGATAGCAAGATGTAAACGAAAGGAATATTCGCAGTGATGTCGGAAGGGACCCCCGTGGTTGTTAGGCCTGGTCTCCGAGAAGCGGGCTCTTCAGTGGTAATGTATACCGCACGATTGCTATGTATTGAGAGAAGCAGCCGACAAGAAGCATTACAGGTTGAACTTGATATGCAATAATTGACCGCCAAGTTGCATGACCAGCTTACCGTACGAGCGGATACCCCCGGTTGCCCTGCTGAGCGTGGGGTGCTCGCCCGAGTGCCTCTATATCTCAAATCAAGACTAAAACCGCACTTGTTGTTGTCACAGCGTACAGACACCGCCACAGCCGAGCGTATCGCTAGACCGCAAGACGCATCTGCGCGAGGCTGAACATGACAAAGGTAGCCAACCAGGGGATTGCCCCCAACACGCGGAAATTCGGGGGGGGTATGGATGGCCTCTCCGCCTGAAACATGGGCACTGCCATGTCGAATTAGGCAGACGCATGCTACGATAGAGGTGCACCATGTTTTGCCTCATAAGGGTGGTCACTTGAAGAGCTCTACACCTCACCCGAAAGTGATGATTAAGGGCATTAAGGGCATTAAGGGTATTAAGGGCATTAAGGGCATTAAGGGAGGAAAGTAAAAGTGATACCTATCCGATTGAACATCCCATGGCCGAAGCAAACAAGGAACCAAATATAGCAACAAAATAACGTCAGTGCGCCGATTTTGGGTTCAGGAGCTCGATCATTCAGAAATCATTTCAGCCAAAAAGTGCTATCTCTATCGTAGCACGCGTCGGCAGTAGAGTAGAACAAGGCTCTCAAGGGTCCTCGGTATTTGTTTTGTTTGTTATATTTTCCCATACCGTATATTATATTCGCCCTTCGTTTATCAGAGGTCACCATGTAGGGCCTTCTCCCTCTCCGCTACGGTACGTGCCTTGTTTTGTATCGGTAGAGTATTTCAGCACTTTCGTCCCTCGTTTACTCGTGTCGAGATCCAATACTGGCACAACCTTTCCGCAAACCCTTCAAATCAACACAATATATTTCTGCGGGAACAAATCATTATAGTGCCTGCGACACCCGGCCCTCGTTTCGAATATTCTCCAAAGCCTTATATGCAACGCCATATTTTAAATGAATCCACAATACAGTAATTCCTGTCATTAATTAGTTTTCACCTTGGAAGGACACGATATGCTGATGCCTCGCATTCCCAGTCAGTGATAAAAAACATCTACCCTTCTGTTTCATGACGGTCGTGCACGGGCCTATCGAGAACGCGCAGCCGTCCTGTAGTATGTGTTTGTAGTTAACACTAAGTATGTAGTTAAAACCAAGTATGAGACAAGCATTATAAACAAGTGATTTAAAGTTTCTTCCTCCGCTCGAATGTGGGTAAATTCTGCCATGGTACAGAAACACGCCTATTTCGAAAGTCAATCAAGGAGTTTCCGACAGACACTAATATTTCCGCCTTGCATTCGTCTGGAGCAGCGTCGATCGTGGCGGAGCACATATAGCCTCGTGGGCAACCGCCGGGGGGGCGGATGGTAGATATCCCCGAATAGTGTATCGGATCAATTGTCATCTCTGTTGAAACACTAACCTTCTCCGATATGTAGCTTCTCAACATCCCGTCTTGAGCTTTTATCGGCTTCAACGGGGCCAGTCACGTATTAGTGTGTTGTTGTACCCCAAGTGTGGTGGAAATAGGCACGACGGCCCTGGCGTGTACATCATTATACAACGGTAGATCAATCATCTCTTGTGTACACAGGGCGGTTACGAGTTTGCCCACGTACCATAGTGCTGATGGCGCTAACCCGGCGGTGCGCGGGGTCCGTTTGATGAAATACGCCACTCTGCCGTGTCTGGGTTAAATTTGTTCCACGATACAGCTCTAAGATCATTATGGCACGTTAAGCCAGGCAGATGGCACCCTTCTTCCACCGGTTCATTGGCCGCCGGCAGGACGCCGAGGGAAAACTAAATACCTCCATCGTCACGCTGTTCAAGGTAAACGCCGGGGTTGCGACGAAATTCACATTATATTTATTAGGGTAGTCACTTGAGGAGCCCGGGGCAACACTAAACCAAGTCTTTGTTAGTTATTGTTTGGGCCATCGTTCCTATCGGGTGCTTCGAACATGCCTTGTATAAAACATCGGGAACAGCGCACGGTGGGACCTTGACTGCGTTGAATTCCTCTAGTTACAATTTTAGGCGGCTCTATTAGCTTCGGAATAGCGCCAAAACGTTGGGGCATCTTCGAACGTGTAGGTCGTGGGAAAGAAATACCACGTGTTGCAACCAGTACAATTTTAACTGGGGTGATGAGCATCGTGAGTACGAAGTTTCTGGCCGTGGAATCCTTTTTCCTGAATAATGCCGCAGGAGTTGGTAGAACGAGACACTACGGTCGGCTGCTACGGACGTAGATATTAAACAGGGCGACAACACCGATACTAAGAGCGTCGTACCGAAGCTGGTGCTGGTGGTTACTCTACAATGCTCGTCTTGGCGGGAGGGAAGAGAGTGCCCAGTGTTGATCAGTGGTTACGCGCCATCGCGTGCAATAGAGATGCGGCTGTTCGTTTACGTGTTTGGCCTGCATCTCAAATGCGTTGAGGTAGTAACGAGCAACTACAAGGTACCGCCGTATGTTTGTCGTTTGAACCGAACGGTTCCTGGCTGAAGCCCGTGGGGATTGTTATAGGGTGGGAAGGCGTCAGGCATGCTCTGTGCTTAGGCGACACGCGCATGGTCGATACAACTACAAGAAGACGTCAAAGAAGCGTCTTGTTGAAACTAGGAGACCGCTCGCTAAAGCACCAACCAAACCACCGCCTTTACGTCCGCACGAGTTGTCCCTTTGACATTGTGAGTGGTCGTGTTGACATCAAACTTCGCCAGGTATGAGGGTTCGTTTAGGGTTAGGCGGTAAATATGGTATCGGCTACAATCACTACTGCATGACGATGTGAGGGAGGAAAGAAGGTTCCCTAGATTTGCGGCCAGCAGAGTAAGGGCAGCGGTACGAAGAAATACGACATGGCCAAAATTGATGTTTCGCTGATATCCCTGAGTTTTCAGAGAAAACGTTCTACACATCCAGAGGCGATTGAAAAAGGCTTTCAGTGGCAGCAGAAATAGAGATCCTTCTTCGAGGGTGTACCTATGATCATTGTTTTTTCATAGATTTTCACCTGAATTTAAAGGATTAGTCTATTAACGAAAGGACAGACATGAACTGCAGGCTTATCTGGAGACACGGGTCGACAGGTGATGGCAAAAACACTGAATACCAAAAGCATGCGCCTGGCCCCTAACTTCGTACAAATTAGGAAATATATATATTTTCCGACCAACGGTCAGAAAAACCGCGAGATGTCTCGATTAACCTCGACGGCTCGTGTTAACAATCAACAGGTACATTATTACACACATACACACATCGATCGCCAGGGCCAAAACCTGTTAATCTCCACCAATATACATAGCAATTATCGAGCCCGATGTGAATCAGTGCATTTCCTAACACAAGGCCTCGGGAAGTACAAAACAATATGTGTTTTCCACTCATCCAGAATATGCTGAGCAAGCGTTGCTGCGTTACCGATAGCGTTAAAAAGCCCGTTCAGGAGTTGTTGTGCTCTTGTTGAGGAGTTTATGTACTACTTGTACATGTACTTGGTATACCCTGAACGACGCCAAATATACGTATTCAGCAAACGTATGCCAAAGCTAGATGGTAACGTGCCACGACCAAAGTGCTGGTGAACACAAACAACGCATGCATTTACGGGATTGTGTCTAGCGGTAATCCCGACATGCCGCCTCTATCAGACGAGTGATGCGGAACCGAAGTACGCATGGACGGTGTGGCTTCCTCGACTCCCGTCGATCCCCTGCGCGCTTTCATGAAACAAAAAAAGTTAAACCATTCACCCCTGACTCCCGCCCTCCTACATCTGATGTAACTAAAGCATCTATATATTCATAGAACTCCTGAAAATAATGGGAAAACAAACCCTTCATTTCCACCCCACCTCGATCGCCAACTGCATTCCTTACTCGCCTGGCCACAAAATGACGACCGGCGGGAGTAATACCCCCACGCCCTCCCGCCCGGTAAGGGCACATACAATAATAATAAGCAGTTCCATCTGCCAGCAAGCCGGCCGTGCTATCATACGTATGTTTTGTCGGTTTATTCTCCAAAACACGGCCGCTACCGGATATTCGTACCAGTACCTCCCTTCGCCCACGGAGGTTTTCCCCCTGCCAAGTCGGCCTCGGCCAAATTCGGATACGCAGTCGCACAAGACAACATTAACACAAAAACATATGAGTAACATGCAACCAAGCTCTTTGCTCCATCGGTATCGATTTTTCGTCAAGGACCAGACTCCACCATTGATGAACAATATATCTACATCACTAATCAGTTCCATGCGCATATTTCGAGGCCAACAGGTGAGATATGCACTGGCAATGAGCATAAGCTCGGCGCGACGCTCTATGAAAAATGGGACGAAGCGCATGATCGTCTAAAGACATACGGCGAGTTCCAACTCGGTCTTCATCTGGTCCCCTGGTTGGTGGTCGTTCGATAAGGACGCCAGAGTCTGCGGCATAGCCAGACGGGTCTCTTTCGTGGCCGTTCCCACAGTGCTCTCCTTCAGGTGCCCCCCTAAAGCACTGGTGTACGGAAGTTCCTCCTTCACGCCTATTACCCCCGTTTGATCAAACACGCCTTCCATGGTTTCGCCGGGATAAAGGCCGTGCCCAAGGCGCCGCTCATCGACCTCCAACCTCGATAGCTTTCGATGATACAAAACCCCAGGCGGCGAATCGGGGTCAACCACAGAACAGTCCAAACCATCGTCGTTCTGCTGGGTGTGGGGGGCATCCGCAACTTCCCTTGGTACACAGGGTGCGGCCCCTGTTGTGCAAGGGTCATGTAGCTGATGTCTGGTCCGGATGTTCACCATTTCCACCTCGGCATGTTGCTTGCAGTTCTTTGAGGTATTGTTTCCCTCTACATTAAAGGACGGGCACTTCGCGCAGGACTCGTGTGAATAAGGTTTGCTGTGGACGCTGACCATACCGTCCGCAGCGTGATGCCTGCAGAACACTGGTGTCCTACTTCCCTCTATAGTATACCACGCTTTCTTTGTGCAAGACTCGTTTACGCAAAAAAGCGCGATTCGGACGTCCACCATGCCGTCTGTGGAGTGTTGCTTGCAATACGCGCGTTCTTTGCTGCCTCTAACATTAAAGTATGGGCGCTTCGTGCAGGAGTCACGTAAGCAACGCTTGGTGACAACGTCAATCATGCCATCCTCCGCATGTTGTTTGCAGTACACCGCTATCTTCGTGCCCTCCACATTAAAACTCGGTTGCTTCGTGCAATATTCGTGCGAGCAGCGCTTGCCGCGGATGTTGACCATACCGTCTTTGGCATGTCGCCGGCAGTACAATGGCGTCCTGTTGCCCTTCACATTGAAGCTCGGGCGCGTGGTGCAGGCCTCCTGTGAGCAGTGTTTGCGGTAAACGCTGACCATACTGTTTTCGGCATGTTGCCTGCAGTACATCGGTGTCTTGTTGCCCTCGACATTGAAACCCGGTACTTTCGTGCAGTTTTCATGTAAGCAGCGCCTATTTATGACGTCAACCATGCCATCGGCAGCATGATGCTTGCAGTACGCCCCCTTCGTGTTTCCCTCACCATTATAGGAGGGGTACATCGTGCAGGGGTGATGCAAACAATGCTTTCCGCGGACAATCACCATACCATCGTCGGCATGCTGCTGACAGTACACCCCTTTCGCCATGCCCTCCACATTAAACTTCGGGCGCTTCGTGCAGAAGTCATGTAAGCAACGCTTAGTGACAACATCAATCATGCCATCCTCCGCATGTCGTTTGCAGTACATTGCTGGTTTTCTGCCCTGTACATTAAAGCTCGGCTGCTTCGTGCAGGATTCATGTGAGCAGCGTTTGACACGGACAATCACCATGCCATCCTCCGCATGTTGTTTGCAGTACACTGCTGGTTTTCTGCCCTGTACATTAAAGCTCGGCTGCTTCGTGCAGGATTCATGTGAGCAGCGTTTGACACGGACCATCACCATGCCATCGCCAGAATGTTGCTTGCAGCACACCGCTACCCTGCTGCCCTCCACATTGTAGCTCGAGCGCTTTGTGCAGGATTCATGTGAGCAACGGTTAAGGCAGATGAATACCATGCCGTCCTCAGCATGTTGCTTGCAGTACACCCTCTCGATGCCTCCCTCGACGTTGAAGGTCGCAGGTTTTTTGCACTGATGGTACCGGCAACGCCCCATTATCGTCACGGTGTGTGACAACAAGCCCTACCCAGCAGAAGAGGAACAGCTAGCAGAGCCGATAGCCTCTCGACCGGCGTTGGCACACCTATCATTCGTAAAAACGTTAAAAGCAGCGTTGACGAGATATGTCAAGGTCTAGTGGAACATACCATTTTACCAGCTTAAATGTTCATGTTTTTCACGCAAGGTTATGTTCACAGCGTGGCTATTGTCACAAGAAAGCCTCTACCTTCTGGAAAAAGGTATCAAAAATATATTTAGGACAATATTCGGGGATGTCGGCACTACCGCTATATTTGTATTTAATATTCAGGCTAATAACATAGTTTTAGGGGGGGAAACGGGGGCACCGCTAGTTATCAAAGTTGTGTCGGCACGATTTCGCACCACAATATACCTGTCGTTGGTCGCCATTGTTTCTCCCTTAGTAACCCCCGAGGCAACAGATTGAGGCAATCCAGGTATTCGTCATCTAAGCAAGCGCAGCCATTGTTTCCGCAAAACGCTGCCGTTTATGAATCGTGGGTATCTACACGTGAGTGACTAACTCTGAACTGTGTATTGTTAGCCTCTATTTCGTACGTGACTGCACGGTCCTTGTTTAACTGCGCCGTGGTAGAGGATATTGTAGGCTCCGTTTTGTATGTGGTCGCATGGTCCTCTTGTCGCTTCCTCGTGTCAGAGGCTGTAGGTTATGTAAAGGCTCGGGGCATACACCCGGAGACGGCGCTATGGGCATAACAAACAGTTGGCATAATGCGTGACGTCATCATCGCGGTGGCGCACAAGACCTGACAGATGGCCGTGCACGCTGGGGCTCCGACGGTGGATGTAGGGCTCAAATATGGTACTGCCACGAGCACGTTTGGGAATGCCCGTAGTTTTCTACGACTCACGACATCGTGTCTTTCGGTTGAGCTATATTCGGAGCGCCTAACATTGGGGGGAGGGATGTTATGATGTTCCAAAGACAGGGTAGCCCCCCTGGCCAAACGAGGGTGCTGGTGTATTTTCCCGCCGAGGCTAGTGTCTTACACGGGCGGCGCGACGAAACAGCTGGAAGTACTATTCCATGACACCAATACTGTAAACAACGGCCTACAAGTTATAGGAAACGGCGTATGGTCCTACACACAACAGTGCGTTGCGGTATCGGTATAGGGATTAGAGTATGGCCAGGGCAAGTTTTCGTTCGGAGGGGACACGTCCACTACCGCTGTATGTCTAGCCGCCAATTCAGCGAGAGGCTGTTTTGTACCTAGGGTTTCTTGGGGTTGCAATACCAAGCACAACACCAATACATTTGTACAACATACACAACGAGGACGGTCATGCGGTTGCACTGACGGCATGGAACCATACCAAGCAGACAAACAAAAAAACAAATGGTTTTGGTGTTTATATTGTCCTTGATAAACTGCAGTGCGTACCCCTACAGGTGGAACACCAAAACCGGGGGCCGTTAGTCTCGGGCCTGAATGACTGGTTCCCGGCAGACGCGTCGAATCTTCCAAGTCGGGGACGAAGTTGCGCCCATCGCTGACTCAACATGCGGGGCGACAGTACAAAACACTGACGTGCGTATATGCACGGCTAATATAAATACATATTTTAATTTGGCAGAAGTCTCAACATCGATGTCGCCTGACGAGTTAAGGCCCTAGATACTCCGTATCTGGTACGAGCTGCGGTATTACAGCAGTGCAATATAGGAACCTAGTCTCAGGCTAGACTTCTACCACTATGTTTTTCGTGGTACAGGCTTACGCGAGCGAGGAACTCGTACTCTTCAGCCGTTTCAAAAGCGAATTTCCGTCCTCGACATCATGTACATAGAAAGTACTTTCTGGCCGTTCCGTATATTCTTGATACATTTAGACTTCTACCTCTATGTTTTTCGTGGTACAGGCTTATTTCCCATTGACCCTACTCTCACATTGTTTTTGTTTTTATTTCTTGTCCGTCCCTTTTATTATCTTCCCCCATCTTTTCTATCTCTTCCCCAGTCGTAATTCAGATCCGGGGTAAAAACGTAGGCTCCTTTCCCTCCTCCCAAATCCGGGTCATGCCTTGCACATTCATCTCGAGAAAGCTTCAGCCCTTTCTTGCCTCGTCGCCTTGCATCGAATTGGGCCTAGCCACGCTACAATTATTAGGCCCTCTCAGCAGGTAAATCCTTTTACAAATTGTGTTTGCACACAAACTCGAAAGTCCGATCCACGTGAGGTTCGAACTCCGTAAACCAACTCTTAGAGGCGTTCGACGGTACGACTAGACCATCGGGGCGACCATGGAACTGGTCAAACCGAGGTGTACGGCGGAAACATTTCAAACAAACGGGGGGGGGGGGGGGGGGGAAGGGAAACACGGTCACAGGGGTATCCGCGTGTGCCCCATTCGCCCTCCATCGAAATATATTACCTGCAACCAAGGCGCCAACATCTAATGCAGACCAGGCACAATGTGTTTGTTTGGGATCTGTTTCGGGGCTGACGGCACCGTGGCATACAAGGCTCCACTACTGACAAAACACCAAGGAGGGCAGGAGGGTAGGCAGCCGTACTTCGGATACCTTCATGAATAATCCCCCTTTTTGACATACTACCCCTCCCCCCACCCTTTTCTCCACCGACTAAAATCCCGGTATACTGTTCGGTCGTGGATCTGCTCTGAACGTACATCGATATTCCCCCGTCGAACATCATCCGGGGCATACTGATCATCTAACATCATACAGGACCCACGTTCGGCGCACGAATGGAAAGAAGTAGTGAAAAAGGGGTAACAATTCAGTTCGTAAAATCGCGGGAGCATACTCTTTTACTTTTCATCCAAAAGGGGGGGGGCATGTGGCACCCTCTCTCGTCACAGTGCCGTAGGCACCAAAATTGTGTGTGCGTGTTATTTTCATGGGCCTCGAGCGTAGTCGGAGCATCGTAGTTACATATATTGTGTTATGCAGATTAGGGCACGCACGGATGATGCTCGACGGGTATTTAGG
>MEHQ01002035.1:0-20681 GCA_008828725.1 Saccharina japonica | reverse complement strand
GTCTTTCGCCTTCCTCCGCCCCCCCCCCCGCCCCCCCCCTCCTCCTCCTCCTCTCTCCTCCTGCCTCCTCACTCCCTATTATGCCTAAGTAGACATCATTGCAGCCCCCTGCTCCGTCTCGAAAGGGTGCGTGGTCAATGAACGAAATTACTCTAAGGAAAGGCAACAAATGAGTATGTACGCCCCCTCCCTGCCCCCCCTGGACACCGCTTTCCGTCTCGAAAAGGGATGCAGTGTCCTGTCGATGACTAACGGCGCAAAGCCTGAGTGCCCCACCACCCTAGTTCACGCCACCTCGATCCTCTCTTTTGAAAAATCCTCCACCCTCCTCAACGACTCTTCTGCTATTCCTTCAGGATCCCCCCCGAGCGCCCAAAATGTTGGAGGGTGTCTTGTAGCAGGAGGAGGAGGAGCGGTGCTGGGAATTCCGTACTGTCGAGGGTCGCGTGATCCCACAGTACGATATGATCTAAGGCAAGCAACCAAGAGGTCCCGACCGCCCACACCCCACCCCACGGTTAGGACGCAACTATTAATAGGCAATGCCTCGCTTACGTCTACTGCTTCATGAACTAGCCCCCCCCGGACACCCCATCAGCCCGCCCTATAAATATATGATATATTATATAGAGATAAGAGGTTTGGCGTCGGTTGGACAACGAGGCTGTAAAACTGACGCCCACTGCGCTGCGGTGAGCTACGACAACCAGGTGCCGTTTTTGTTTCTGTGTTTTTTTTGGTTTTGGCCGGTGCACAAGTACAGAGAGGGGAGAAGGCTTGGGCGGTCGAGGTAGATATTCGTGTGCGGTGAGAGAACCTTGCTGTCCGCAACTAAGGGCGATGGGCGCTGATCACGTAGTGTTAGGGTGGTAAGACATCCGCGAGGCAGTTACATAGTAGACCGCATTTGCTGGTCCCTCGGAAGTGCGCCACAGGGGTCCAGAAATTAAATAAAACTATTGAAGCTGTCGTCCGCATATGCAAAGCGGCCGCCTCAGAGGCGGTTTAGGTCACGGATGCAGGCTTACCAGCTCCATGGCGTTCGCCCAATACCCTCAACGGCGGCTTCGCGGCTTGGTGCAAGCAAATGTCTCGCGCTGGTTGGTGAAAACCCCAGCGTGCTCCGGTCCCGGCATTTTGCAGGGATGAGCGAGGTGCTCTATGGTCATATGACTGAACGGCGGCGTGCAGCGACATGGTACATCCCCCCCCCCTCGCCCCAACTACACCTCTCCTCCAACTCTTCACAACCCCCCCGAAAAAGACTACGCCTCCCCCTCCTCCTTCTCCTCCTGTTAATATCCCGAAATTCCTGCCTAGTTGGTGAAAACCCAACGTGCTCTCCGTCCCGGCATCGTACGTAGGGGTGCGAGGGTCTACGGTCATACGACTACGGTCATGCACGGCCATGAGTACACCCCCCCCAAATACGCCTCCTCCTACTCTTCACAACCCCCCCTCAACAACGACTCTCGTTATGTGCAGGACGCGTATGTATGGTCAGTTTCAACCTTGCACGTGGACCCAGACCAACCCTACCCCAGACTCAATCCTAACCCCAGCCCCATCCCTTTAAGGGGTCGGCAGGGGCAGTCACGTGGCTCCTCCGCCCGCGCGCTTTGGTGGCGTGTTTCCCAAAACACACGCTGTGGGGGGGCCGAAGCGTCAGCCTCGATCAATACGTTGTTTTCTGTGCCGACCAGTCCTGCATATATACAGGACGAGTACGTAAAACATTTTTTTTTGTGCCGATCAGTCCTGCAACATACAGGACGAGTCCCCCCGCATCCTGTAAACACATTTTTTTTTTGTGCCGACCAGTCCTGCACATAATAGGGCGAATCCCCCCCACCCACGCCTCTTCCTCCTCTTCCTCCTCCTCCTCCTCCTCCTCTTTATAAGCTTTCCCCTGCATCCTCCTGACGCTGCCTGTGGCGGTTTAATCGCGACATTATTTCGTTCCAGAAGTGTCCCGGCTGGTCCGGGTGGTTCTGACACCGCAAAACGCTCTCAAGGTCGCACGCCGCCAGCACCCAGTTTCCGGCCAGTGTCTCCGCCTCGAGCTGTCCGGGTCCCCAGCCCGAGTACCTTGAGAAAAACTGCACACACACACACACACACAAAAAAAAAACGAAAATGCCGTGTATACGAGTATCGTATTCATGTATGTGTGTAAGTAGGAGATGAGGGGTTACAAGGGATAAGCGTATATATAAATATACGAGATGATGGAAGTACACAGAAAACGAAAATGCCGTACGTATCGTATTTATGTATGTATGTAAGGGTCATTTTCCTATCGAGCAGCTTTTTTCCACAATTTCCAATCTTGTTTTCCCAAAAAAAAAAAAAAAAAAAGGGAAAACCGAAAAGGGAAAAAGCATGGAAAATACTGGAAAAATAAAAAAGGGCATGAAATAGTGGAAATTCTTTGCGAGTCAGGCAAACATGTTTTGGAAGGCTTGCCACGTTCCAAATATAAATGCTTAAAAAATAAAAAATGTGAAAAAAAATATGTGCCCAAATCTAGAAAATTGCACGAAAAAAAAAATGTTGGAAATTTAGGAAATTTAGGAAATATATGGCTCCGATAAGAATGGCCCTAACTATACAATGAAAATATGGCAACGAAACAATGGAATTCCGACGATTTTGGTCCTGTTTATTAGGGCCCGTTTTAACGAGTATGAAATAAATTCAAATTGGAAAAAAGAAAATTCAAATTCGCTTTTCATTTTGCCAACACACGCACCAGCACCAAATATTATGCCCCAAGATCCTAATCTTTGGTGCTGGTGCGTGTGTTGACCAATGAAAAGCGCATTTGATTTTTTTTTTTTTTCCAAAATGATTTTTTTCCTTCTTCGTTAAAACGGGCCCTAAATGGGATGGGCAAACAAAATAAAAAAAAAAAAACAGCTGTGAGCTCGAGGATTTCGTCGAAACTCAGCTTTGCTAGCTGAGTGTCGATCGCGCGTACTTACGGGCTTTGTATGATATGACCACATGCAGGATATATCATACGAAGTACACATATTAGGTATACGCCTTGTCGAGGGGGACCAAGTCTGAAGCTGCGGAACTTCGGGAGTATATATATATGTGTGTGTTGCTTCACATTAAACCCGTTATTTCTACCCAACCACATCAGTACACCCAGTGTGTTTCCTGACTCCTAATCCTAGAGAGATACAAATTCTGTGGTCACAGACTGTTTTTTTTTTTTTTTTTTTCTCCATCCCATTTATTATCTTCGCCCTTCCTTTCTCTCTCCTTCCTAGTCGTAACTCAGATCCGGGGTCACAAAGTAGGCTCTTCTCCCTCCTCCCCCACTACGGTTCTTGCCTTGCATTTTTATCGCGAGAAGATTTCAGCACTTTCTTCCCTCGTCGACTTGCGTCGGATTCCGCCTACCCACGCCACGAAGGCGCTCTCAGCAATTGGTTCCTTTTTATTTTTTCAAATAAAGACAAAATCTCTCACCACTGTGGGATTCGATCTTGGGTACCAATGTTATTAATAGTAGTCTTTGGAGCTGACCACTACTCTACCGGGGCGACCGGTCTACCGTCATGAGATAATAAGAGAATACCAGGTAAGATGTTAAGGGAATACCCTGGTACCAAGAGCGCCCAAAGGTCGGTCGCCCCGATGGTCTAGTGGTAACCTCGAACGCTTCTAAACGTTCATGTCTGGAGTTCGAATCTCACGTGGGTCGGACTTTTGAGTTTATTTGCAAAAGTAAATAAAAAACGGAATCAGCTGCTGAGAACGCATATTAATAGTAGCGTGGGTAGGCACAATTCGATGCGAGTCGACGAGGGAAGAAAAAGGCTGAAGTCTTCTCGCGATAAAAGTGCAAGGCAAGAACCGTAGTGGGGGAGGAGGGAGAGGAGCCTACTTTGTGACCCCGGATCTGAGTTCCGACTATTACAGGGAGGAGAGAGAAACGAAGGGCGAAGATAATAAATGGGATGGAAAAAAAAAAAAAAAAAAAAAAAAGTGACACGCCAAAAAACAAGCGCTCTTAACTATTAATTTTAATACACATTGCTCTTATCTGTCGTGGCCAATATATGGCTTTTAGTATAGGCGGGGCATGCCGATTTGGCCGCTCTTAAATCCCGAATGCTCTTAAATCCGGGTACCCACTACTGTAACGGAATACGTGGTACCAGGTATGGAATACCCCCGGTACGAGGGTATCAGGTAACGTGGGATAACGGCATACCAGGTACGAACTATGAAGATGTCATGGTATTCATGGTATTCCCGTATCCATATACCGCATTTGTAGCTCCGTACCTAACCTCCCCAGGGTAGCAATACGTTTATAAAGATAAGCGAATATCTAGTATTTAAAAAAAATGAAAAAAAAACAGCTATCAATAGCTGAGTGTAATACTTCGATCGCGCGTACTTTACGGGTTTTATATATACAGGCTGGTTCAGGCATATAACCCAAAATTCATTCAGTGGCCAATGTCCACGCCGTTTTTTGGAGATAGACCCTGAAATTTGGCACACGTGTTGTATGCGCCCTACCCGAGACTTTAACGGATGGGTTTTTTTTTGTTTTTTTTTCCGTCAGATATTGCTTGTTTTGTAATTTTTTTGGGAAATTTGGGTCTTAAGAGATCCAAAATTTCCGGCGAAAAAATAAAATAAAAACATTCGTAAAAGGCTCTCGGGTAGGGCGCATAAAACACGCGTACCAACTTTCAGGGTCTATCTCCAAAAAACGGCGTGGACATTTGGACTTTTATACGGTAAAAGTGCAAAAATAGGCGTCGCCTCGTAATTACTTAGTTTCAGTATATAATCGATTCTGGGCGTTAAATATGACTTAATATGATCATACGCAGTCAGATCTTCGAATATTTGCGTGAAACTTTGTACAAACATGCCTCGTCAGATTTTGTTTTTGGGGGGAAAACATGTTTTCCTACGGAAACGCCTGACTATTGTTAACCACTTTGAAGGCCTGTGATTGGTCCGGCCACATTTTCGGCGGTAGCGCCAGTTCTAGGTCCTTGAACAAAAAACTGGCGATGTCACCCTCTTCCACTGTTCATGGCGGTCAGTATGATACCAAATATGTGACATTGGAGTTGCTATTGCATGCGGCATTCGTGACTGACGAAATTTTGGGTGATATGCCTGAACCAGCTCGTAGTATGTACCGGTATGATGCAAGGGAGCGGAATTTGGGAATACCAGGGTAACAGAAAAGTGAATGCTTTCGTATTTAATATACAAAGAGAATGGGGGATAAGGGAAGATTTATTTATGAAAAAAATAAAACAACAGCTGTGGGATCGAGGATTTCGACGAAAATTGTGTGTATGAGGGGATACCCTGGTACTCGGCATACTAGATAAGAAATGTGATATATACGAGGAAATACCAGGTGCCAGTATGATATAAGGAAACACGAGGAAAGGGAATGCCAGGTACCTGGAATGAATAAGGCAATATATTGTGGGACAAGGGACACGGGAACATACCAGTATGAGATACTCGTACGTATAAAGGGAATACGAGGTGGTCTTCGACGAATTGTGCCAGCTTTTTCATTATGAATGAATAATGCCCTGCACATTGTCGGAAGGCACATAACGTAATTTAAAAAAAAAAACGAGATAACGGTCGTTGTAATCGGAGAGCTTTTTTTCCCTCATATTATTTGTGAAATAATTTCCATGTATTATATAATACGTATATATGTAAAACCATTTCCAATATATGTGAAATTTTAACAAGAGGGCAAAAATGTCAGGCGATGTTAAATTTTCACAAAAATGGAAATTATTTTCCATGTACTCGTAGTACGTACGTCGTACTCGTATGTATAATATGTGAAACCATTTCCAGTATATGTGAAATTTAACAAGAGGGCAAAAATGTCAAGCGATATTAATTTTTCACAAAATTGGAAATTATTTCATAAATATATACGATGGGGAAAAAAAAAAAAAACTCTCCGATAGCAACGGCCCTAGGTTGGGACACTTCGAAGAGCAAAAGATGAGGGAGCATGAGGTAAATAAAACACAATGCCGGCACTTGGTTAAGTTTTCGTACCCTGGTATGAGATAAGAGCATGAGCCATACGAGGAAGAAAACATGAGGACAAGCAGGGAATGAGGTCGACGCATATGTACGATATATAATCCGGTATCGTACGTTACTATATGAGGAGTACGGTACAACTGTGCTTTTTTTCTGAGCGAAGAACCACCGAGTCTGAGAAAAAAAAAAAGGCACGCTTAACCGTTTTAGAACTGCACTGTCTAAAAAATAGGGCAGCGGCCAAAAACAGGTACACCTGGTCCGTTCGGGGCCAAAAACAGGAACATACTAAAATCAAGTTTAAAACGCACCCCACGAACCTGCCGTTCCTTGCAACGCAAAGTAAAGTTTTTTCATGTTCTTCGTGCTCGCCCGGTGGCTACGTATACGAGTAGCTGCTATTAATAGTACGAGGAACGAACGCCTGCTGCTGTATTCTCCCTTCTCAGCTTGCGACACCCCTGGTATTCCAAGTCAACCACAATCCCGAAGGGGAGCCTTCTATGTCGTATTATTTCGGCGGAGGTGTGCAGGCAGATATATATGTGTGTCGCTCGAGTGGCGTGTGGTGCGAGGTGCGAAGGGAGGAGGGGGTCTCCGCGTACGTCGGCATTTGTATAGGGGGCATAGGGTGGAACTATGAAGGGCTTAAAAACGACAAAAAAAAGTGAAAGTCAAGCAGAGTAGACAAAATCCGGTATACCTGGGCTTCAAAGAGGCAAAAACAGGTACAACGAGTTTTGACCAATGCAGGGCACGTAGAGTGCGTTTTTTACTTGACGTTTAAGTATGTACCTGTTTTTGGCCGCAAACGGACCATGTGTACCTTTTTTTGGCCGCTGCCCAAAACAAAATGACGGCAAAAAAATGACCAATCACAACACCGGGCACTACGCGATTGGGCGATAACACACATCGGTGCTCGAGTCACATCACAATCCAAGGATCCGCAGGCGGCACGGGGACGCCTGCTACGATAGAGATATATACCAGGTAACACTTTTTGGATGAAATGGTTTATGGATCATGGGAGGGGCTCCTTAACCCATTCATAACTGAAAAACTGATCCCACACTAATTCCAAGTAGTTTGTCCCCAAAAACGGGGGACCGGTTCTTAACCCATTCAGAACTCAAAAAACTTATCCCGCACTAATTCCAAGTAGTTTGTCCCCAAATACGTGGGACCAGTTCTTAACCCATTCAGAACTCAAAAAAACTTATCCCGCACTAATTCCAAGTAGTTTGTCCCCAAATACGTGGGACCAGTTCTTAACCCTTTTGGGACTGCAGACCCGTTTTGGGGACAATCCACTCTAATTATAAGTAATTTGTCCCCAAAACGGGACTCCAGTCCTAGAAGGGTTAAGGGGTTAACCCATTCAGAACTGAAAAACTGATCCCACACTAATTCCAAGTAGTTTGTCCACCAAAACGGGGGACCGGTTCTTAAGGGGTTAACCCATTCAGAACTGAAAAACTGATCCCACACTAATTCCAAGTAGTTTTTCCCCAAAAACGGGGGACCGATTCTTAAGGGGTTAACCCATTCAGAACTGAAAAACTGATCCCACACTAATTCCAAGTAGTTTTTCCCCAAAAACGGGGGACCGATTCTTAAGGGGTTATAACCCATTCAGAACTGAAAAACTGATCCCACACTAATTCCAAGTATTTTGTCCCCAAAAACGGGGGACCGATTCTTAACCCCTTCAGAACTGAAAAACTGATCCCACACTAATTCCAAGTAGTTTTTCCCCCAAAACGGGGGGCCGATTCTTAAGCGGTTATAACCCAAAATGGTCGGTTTTTCGTTCCTGGTGGTTGCAAATATTTTGATGTGACTCGGGCACAAGATGATCCTACGTACCTGGTATATATACCCGCTATTGCAGGGGAACATAGTAGTCAGGACCAAATATGCTTCGTAGAAATACTGGAATATATAGGTTTTAGTGTATGTGACGGGTCCTGATTACTGATGGGCGCTCTCGCGCTGGTCGTAGACGATTTATAAAACACCAAAGTTACTTTGGTGCCGGTCGCTAATGTTGGGGGGGGCAACAAAGGGGTTATCCCCGACTAGCAGTGCCATGACCTATACGTAGAGTACCGTATGCCACGCATGATACCATACCAGGTATATATATACCTCTACCGACGATTTTTCAAAAGCTGATTTTGTCGACAAAGAAAGGTAAAGAGAGAGGGGAGAAAAAGGAGGAGAGACGAGGGGGGGGCGGGGGGGGGGGGGGGCACTCATGTCGTGCACGGCCGTAGTCGTATGGCCATAGTGGGGGGGGGGGTACTTCATGTCGTGCATGGCCGCAGTATTATGTACGACCATAGACCCTCGCAGCCCTGCAATGGTCTTGCACACTGCAGTAAAACGGTACGATGTACAGTAAAACCGGGTCCTGCACTTTACCGACAAGGCGCCTGATTGCAAGAGACCCCCTCCTCAAAGGTCGCGACACACCGAGAGCCGAGAGGCACAGGCATCGCCAGTTCTACAAAAAAAAAAAAAACGTAACGTAACGCACCTTAAATTCTTCGGGGTCCGCTTTTCCCTCCGCAACCAGCGCCAAGGCTTCCTTCAGCCCTCCGAGACGAAGCCCTTTCACCACCTAGGACGGGAGGACGATGGTTGACAGGGAGAATATTCCACACAGCGGGCAGATCAGGTACATACACTACGTTTTACGGGGGACCATAGTAAATAGGAGTAGGACCAAATATTGTTACTAAAAAGAGGTAAATATAGAGGTTTGTGATAGGGATGTACATCAACTCATAATCACGTGTTGATTATGATTATTTTCGGTGTTTAATTTTAATCACGTGACGTGAATAATTCTTGTTGATTGTTGATTATAAATCAACTAGTCATGATTAGTTCATTATTGAACATAATCATGATTAGTTGATTATTTTTTAATACAAAAGCGGGGCGTTTTGTGATGTAACCGTAAAAACATGTGCCTCCGGCGCACATTGCTAAAAATTAACTAATCAATGATTAGTTGATTATTCAAATTAATCATGATTAGTTGATTACTTTTGAATAAAAAAGAGGCGTTTTGTTATGTAAGCGTGAAAAACACCAATAATCAACCGATAATCATGATTATTAATCACATCATCGTGTTTGATTGTGTTGATATTAATCAACTAATCATGATTAAATCAACACGATTTTGACAAATTAATCAACAATCAAATCAACCCCGAAAAAGAGTTGATGTATGTGAGTACGGTAGGTCCTATTTACTATGTATGGTCCCCCCCGTAGTAGTACCGCCTGCCCGAAGCTATAGCGCCAGTGAGATAAAGCGCTTGGCACAAAAAGATAGATGGGATTAACCAGTGTGGTACATAAGTGTGCGGAGTAGCAGTGCTGGTTGCCGCTATATATTATTATATTATATTTGCCTTCCGACAATGTGCAGGGCACTATTCATTCAGAATGAAAAAGCTGACCCAATTGCCGCTATATATAGTGCCGGTAGTATTGTTGGCTGGCGCATACCGGCACTATATAGGGGCCACTAGTGTGGCACTAGAGAGGGACCACTATCTCGTACTGTAGGTATATACCCCCATTTCATTGTATAACATACGGTACATCTTTCGGTGCAGAGTAACCAATCACCGAAGCCCCAATCCACAAAATGCCGGCCACCAATCCCCAGTCTCCAAATCTCCTGTCTCCAAAGGCACAATTTGAAGAGAGAGGAACGAGGGAAGAAAGTGCTGAAATCTTCTCGCGATGAAAATGCAAGGCACGTACCGTAGTGGGGAGGAGGGAGAAGAGCCTACTTAGTGACCCCGGATCTGAGTTATGTACGACTAAAGAGGGAGAGAGAAAAGAAGGGCCAAGATAATGAATGGGATGGAAAATAAATAAACAAATAAATCACCAGTCACAAAGAGCCGTGTGAGCCGGTACGATTCCACGCCTAATACCTTAGTCGGTGTCATATATACGTGCCGTTAGCCAACTAAATGCCCTATATAGCAGGCAAGTCGGCCGGTGAAGCCCAGCTGATCGCCAGCCGACTTACCGACTTAAAACCAGGCTAACGAAGCGAAGCGAGCCTGCTCAGGCCTTCCCGACCGACGTCGCCCCCGCCCAAAAAAAAAACAAAAAAGTGTATCCCCCATTGAACAATCCTTCCTACAAGTGTGGAAACCCAGTCAGTCAGTGACTCGGCGCCTCCGAGAAACGGCTACGTATAACTAGTAGTTGGTGCCGACTAATAATTTAGTTGGTGACTTAAGTCGTGCCGACGCACAACTCTAGCAATCACCGATGACGCGTGCTACGATAGAGGTATACGGTATACCTTATTTTGGCTCAAAACGTTTTCTGAAACGACGGGGAGCACTCCTTAACCCCTTAAGAACCGGTCTGCCCACGTACTTGGGGACAAACTACTTGGAATTAGTGTGGGATACGTTTTTCAGTTCTGAATGGGTTAAGGGGGTTAAACCAAAATCGTCGGAAATTCATTTTTTTTTGTTGCAATTTTTTTTTTTTTTTAATGCTTTTTTTGGCCATGGGCTATTCATACAGGTAGGGTTAGCACTTTTTATTTCCCTCCGAAAATCCGTGTTTTGGGTGGGGTATACTCGTAGAGCTCCTCAAGTGACTACCCTTAGAAGGCTAAACTGTATGCAGGTGCACCTTTACCGTATATAGCATGCGTCCAACCACCAAATTTCCAACCACTAGCCACCAACCACCAATGGCCAACCACCAACAGCCAAACACCGATAGCCAACCACCAAAATCACCATTCATGAATTACCAAAACACCCCCAACCATCAACCACCAATCACCAATCACCGATCACCGATCACCACCATACCTCCATTGCGGGAACGGCATCCCTGCCGTGTACCTGGTTAACCAAGTCCAATCCGTCACATTGTTTTTAGCGGGGCAACCTATCAACCAATCAGCAATCAATCATCAACCGCCACCAATCGTCAATCAATCACCAGTCACTACAAACCATCCCTTCATTCCCGGCACGACATCCATGCCGTGCAGGAGGGAAACCCCGCCAGACCCGTCGTCTTGGATAGCGGGGCAAACCAATCGCCAATGACCAATGACCAATGACCAATCACCAACCACCAATCACCAATCAACACCAATCAACACTCATTAGCCAAGATTCGCCAATCGCCAAAGTCACCAAAACACTACGTAACCACCAATACCTACTATAATATTGATGATACCCAACCATAGAATCACAAATCACAAATCACAAATCACAAATCATCTCTCACCTTCTACCATTCGTCGTCTTGTTTTAAGTGGGGCAATCAATCACCAATCACCAACTACCACCCAATCACCAACCTCCACCCAATCACCGTTCACCAACCAATCACAAATCACCAACCAATCACCAACCAATCACCATTCACCAACCAATCACTAACCACCAACCAATCACCAACCACCAATCACCAACAACCAATCACCAACCCCCAATCACCAACCAATCACCAATCACCACCCACTCACCAATCACCAACTAATCACCAATCACCACTCACCACTCACCAATCACCAACCAATCACCAAGCAATCATCAATCACCAACCAAACACCAATCAGCACCATCATACCTCTATTCCGGGAACGTCATCCCTGGCGTGCATGAGGTTAACCACGTCCAAGCCGTCGTCTCGAGCTCCGGCCACGTAGCCTCCCATATACAACACCTATTCCCACGCAAGAACATGCACACGAGGGTCAGCTCATACGGCGCATACAAAATCACCCCGCGACCTTCGACGGAGTGGTGGCTGAGCGGAAGGGGGGGGTAACTCCAGAATTTTCTCAGAAGCTTGTCTCTCACTTGAGGATGTTTCTCTGTCTCACCCAGAAAAAAAAACGGCCACAAAAGAAGAAAACAAGATCGAATACTCGCCTGCGTCCTATTAATAGCTAGGTATGCAAAATAAAATATTTGCAATAAAGCATGAATGCCATTCCAACGATAAGACGTATGCCTTTCAAGGCATATATGCCTTATTGGGATAAGGCATGCCTTGGAAGGCATACGCCTTATTGGGATTAGGCATGCCTTGGAAGGCATACGCCTTATTGGGAAAGGCATGCCTTGGAAGGCATATGCCTTATTGGGATAAGGCATGCCTTATAAGGCGTACGTATGCCTTATTGGGATAAGGCATGCCTTGGACGGCGTACGCTCATTGGGATAAGGCATGCATGCCTTGGAAGGCAGTTGCCTTATTGGGATAAGGTACGCCTTTTAAGGCATAAGCCTTATTGAGATAAGACATATACCATATTGGGATAAGGCATGCCTTGTAAGGCATACGCTGGTAGGCCTTATGGGGATAACGCATGCCTTATTGGGATAAGGCCTAAACCTTATAAGGCGTATGACTTATTCGGATAAGACGTGTACCTTGTTGGGATATGGCATGCATGCCTTATAAGGCGTATGTCTTATTGGGATAAGGCTGCCGTATTGGGACAAATTTCTTATTGGAGCAAGGCATGCCTTATAGAGCTTATGCCTTATTGGGGTAAGACATATACCTTATTGGGATAAGGCATGCATGCCTTATAAGGCGTATGCCTTATTGGGATAAGGGATAAGGCATGCCTTATTGGGATAAATGCCTTATTGGGATAAGGCATGCCTTATAGGGCTTATGCTTTATTGGGATAAGACATATACCTTATTGGAATAAGGCATGCCTTATAAGGCGTATGCTTTATTGGGAGAAGGTATACCTTGGAAGGCATACGCCTTATTGGGATAAGGCATGCATGCCTTGGAAGGCATACGCCTTATAGTGACAAGCATGCCTTACAAGGCATATGCCTTATTGGGTAGCCCCTCAGTTAAGGAGCCCCCCCCCGCTAGGCAGATATGACTACGGCCGTGCACAACATGAGTACACCCCCCCCCCCCCGCTAGGCAGAAATGTCTCGGCCAAAAAAATGCAGCGCCTTCTTCGGGTCAATTCACGAAGATTCCGGGAATCGCGGTGAATCAACCATAACAAAAGTTACCAATGAGGAATAAACAATGCATGAGGAATGGCAAAGGCACCATAAGAAAGACCAAACCAAGGCGAACCGAATGACGGTGTTTTTTTCTGGTTTACGAAGCAGGGACCGCGGTATGGCCACGGGAATTTCACCACGGGAATTTGGCCACGGGAATCGCGGTGAATCAATCAGTTCTACTTTTATCGTAACACGGGTCGAAAACGAGATTTGGCGACTAGTAACAAATCGGTAGGTCGTGCCGTTAGCCAACTAAGTTACATTAGTCGGTAAGTCGGCTGGAGAAGCCGCCTGATGGCCAGCCGACTTGTCGACTGAAGTCAGGCGAGCGAAGCGAGCCATATCACCCCTCCCCGAGCGAGGGGCCCAAAAAAAAGTGTATCCCGCATTCAGCAATCCTTCCATTATACAAGTATGGAAGCCCCACTAAGTCGGATAGTCGGCAACTCCGGGAAACGAATAACTCTTAATCCGACTAATAACTAATTGGGGTGACTTACGTCGTGTCGCCTCACAGCTCTGGGGGTTGCAGCTCTGATGATGATGGTGATGTTTTCACGTTACAAGCAGTGGTCCCTCCATGATACGAGGTGCGGCATGCGCCAGCCAACAATACTGGCACCATGATATAGGGGCCAGCATCCGCCACTGCTGTGTGTGTTCTTCACATAAAACCGTCCTTTCTACCCGTCGACATCCAGCACACCCAGTGGTGTCTGCAGCGATGCTTCATCCTAAGAGAGATACCAGTTATTTTGTGGTGACGAAAACTACGACACATAAATACTACGCTGCAATGCAAACAGTACTACGCTGCACTGGCGAATCCCATCTGCCGTGCCAAGCGTTTCCACGGGCACTAAACCGGGCAAACCGGCACTATAGAGGGACCACAACTATTACGAGGGGACCATAGTAAATAGGACCAAATACTGACAGTAAAAAATGGGTAAATATATAGGTTTTAGTGTATACCGTACCAGGTAGGTCCTATTTACTATGGTGTCCCGTAATACTCCTGTAGATAAATTTGCCTGAAATCTATGATAGCACGTAGTCACTATATATAAAGGGGCGTCCAGCTAAGTTAAGCGAGCGCTCACGTTGTCCTCCATGCCCGGAACGCGCTGCAAGCTACCGGTGCAGAGGTCTCCCATGGTGAAGGTGGTCGGTCTGTTGAGGATAAGCCCCACCGTACCGTCCTCGTCGTGTTGAATGACCACCATCACCGCCCGGTAGAAGTACTGCTGCTGCTGCGTGAACAAGTTCTCGTTCGCGATCACCAGACACCCGAGCTCCGGTTGGACCAGGGGGTGGGCCCACCTTCAGTCACCATTCGGTAGCATACATTCGGTAATAGTCGGCAAGGTTTGGTTAGGTTCGGTATTATTCGGCAAGGTCTGGTATGGTTCGGTATGGTTCGGTAAGGTTCAGTAAACTTCGGAGTGGTGTAGAAGTACTGCTGCTGCGTGAACAAACTCTCGTTCGCGATCACCAGACACCCGAGCTCCGGTTGGACCAGGGGGTGAGCCCACCTGCATTCACTGTTCGGTCGCACAGATTCGGTATTATTCGGTAAGGTTCAGTTAGGTTCGGCGATATTCGACAAGGTTTGGCAAGGTTTGGTATGATTCGTTATTTTCGGTATTATTCGATAAGGCTCAGTAAGGTTCGGTAAGGCGTAGAGGTACGGCTACTGGTGCGTGGACAAGCCCTCATCGGCGATCATCAGATACCCGAGCTCCGGTCGGACCAGGGGGTGGGCCCACCTTCATTCATCATTAGGTAACGTACGGTAAGATGAGGTAAATATTCGGTAAGGTTCGGTCACGTTCGTTAAGATTCGGTACGGTTCGGCAAGGTTCGGAGTAATTCAGTAACGCTCGGTAAGGCTCGGTAAGGTTCGTTCAAGTTTGGTAACGCTTCCCTTCTTAAGAAGGCAATCATCGGTAACGGTTCAACGACGTTCAGTAAAATTCGGAAAAGGGTCGGAAAGGCTAGGCAAGGTTCTCTGTCAGGTTTCGCAAGGTTCGGTAAGGTTTAAAAATAGTCGGTAACATTCAGTAACATTCAGTAAACGTTCGGCAACGTTTGTTAGCGTTCGGTAACGATCGGGATGATACTACGACATTCGCTCGACAAACCTAAACGAACCTTGTGAGGGATGGGATCTTGACAGATATGTATGAAAAATACTACTGTTTGTACGAAAAATATTTACGGTGAACATTATTGATCTGCTGTGACGTCTCAGTATCCTCCCTTTTCCATGGATAAAAATAACAAACACCAGGGGTACGACATGCGTAAGGTTTAAGCTCTTCACAGCGATGCTTCTAACACCTTTCACGTGATCCCTTATCAATTGCAACATCAGATTGTTATCGCTGAAGGCACTCGCGTCTCTTCAGGGAGAGGGATCAGAGCACGGATGTTGCTCGATATCGCCGGATAGAAATATGGGCGTCAAGTTAAGACACCGACGGTGCCGGAACAGACATCGACACCACACACCACTATCACCACCACCTTTGCCATCGTAATCACCACCATCATCACCACCACCTCCGACACGACCAACACCACAAGCACCACCACCACCAACAGTAGTGCTAACACCAACATCAACCAACACCTCCAAAAACATAACAGAAAAAACGAAACCATTAGCACCGCCAACGACAAAAACACCACCAACACCACCATGACTACCACCCCCCCCACACACACACCGCCGTACCTACCACCACTGACACCAACACCAACACTAACATCAGCACCACCACCACCACACGCACACCTCTCAATTTTTCACACCTGCCACTGCTCGACGCTGCCCCTCTTCTGCCAGTTGCTCCCTCCCCCTCCCCCCCCCCCCCGCCCCCCCCCCCCCCCCCGCCCCCCCCCCCCCCCCCGCCCCCCCCCCCCCCCCCGCCCCCCCCCCCCCCCCCGCCCCCCCCCCCCCCCCCGCCCCCCCCCCCCCCCCCGCCCCCCCCCCCCCCCCCGCCCCCCCCCCCCCCCCCGCCCCCCCCCCCCCCCCCGCCCCCCCCCCCCCCCCCGCCCCCCCCCCCCCCCCCGCCCCCCCCCCCCCCCCCGCCCCCCCCCCCCCCCCCGCCCCCCCCCCCCCCCCCGCCCCCCCCCCCCCCCCCGCCCCCCCCCCCCCCCCCTGCCCCGCCCCCGCCCCCCAGCCGTCCAAACCCTTCGACACAAGCCGAGCCCGGAAATCCCGCAGCTCCATGCGCTCACCACCACCATCACCCCTCCCCTCGTCAGCATCACCTATTGGCTCATCGCCGGAGGTGGCGTTATCTGCGGGGTCCTGGTGGATCCCATCCCCTCCCCCGCCCCCCTCTCCTCCCCCGTCCTCCCCTGTCCCCGCCTCTGCCTTGAGGACCAGCGGGAAACACCGCCTCCTTCGAGTAGCTGTAGACATGGTAGTGAAGATGGGAGTGGCGGTGGTGGTGGTAGTGGGAGTCCGGAAAGCTCTGATCGCCGCTGGTTCCGCCTGTTTCGTGGCAGTTTTCGAGAAAATGAGGCGTTGTGAGTTGACGGGGTACTGGGGGTCGTCCAAGAGGGTTTCTTGCTGAGGGGGAAAAATTTGCTTGCCACTCTGAAACGTAATATAAGGAACGCTTGTATATTAACATGTAGTGTAAATGGTGCTTATATTTAGGGCCAGAGCGGTACGTATTTATACGTAAGTAAGAGACCTGTATTTGTTTGGCACGCCCGTCAAGGCTTTTGTTTTTTTGGCCTTACGTAGTCACGAGTCTTAGCTCACCAACCCCTCTGATGGTTTGCAGCTCTGCACTGCTTCCGAAATTTGTCTTCTTGGGACTCTTGAGAAGGGGAAAATGGTAGGGCTGGGCACTGACACAGTATGTACTGGCAGTAGTAATCTACTTGCAGTAGAAATCTGCTGGCAGTAGTAATCTACTGACAGTAGTAATCTGCTGGCAGTAGTAATCTACTGATTGACCTGGCCAGTATGCTCGCCAGTAGTTTTTATATCACGTGCGCCCAAGAAACACGCCATACTATAGTACGGGAAACCCACGAAAAGCGTTTCGGGAGGAGAGAGGAGAGACATGCAAGCATACGGCTGCAATCCAGCATACTGGTTGACTTTGACGGCAGTACAATCGCTACTGTGACTGAGTCAGCCAGTGCCCAGCCCTAGAAAATGGACGACAAAAAAAAAATGCCGATTACAGCAAGGGCCACTGCATGGTCTGGGGGATGACACGACATTGGTGCCTTGGAGTTACATACAACGCGAGGCGTTGTGTTGCACGGGCACAAGCAACATGGTCCTACCGGTACTGCTGGGACGCTCACGCTGCTCGTAGACGGGATGATAACACCACAGCTTAAATAGTTATTTTGGTTGCTATCACGGGGCTCCAAAAAGAGGGGTTAACATTGTAGTTTTTGTGTATATGTGGAGGCTTTCAGGGGGGGGGCGGGGGGGGCGTTGGGCAGTGCGTGACCACCGAGGACCCAGGGCATGGCGCGGTGGGAGGGGGGGAGGGGGAGGGGTGGGGGGGGGGTGTTGGTGATGAAAAGGCTACAATTACAGCAACGACAACTGCTGTGTGATTGGGGGGGGGGTGATACAAAATCGGTGTCCCCGAGTTACAATGCTAAAGGAGTCGTACGGTACGGGTGCAACATGTACTGCTATTATAGGCGCTCACGCTGCTCCTAGACGGTCAATAACACCAAGGTTGTCCTTGTTTTCGTCGCTATCCCTTGTATCCCTTATATTTAGGGCTGGGCACTGGCACAGTATGTACTGGCAGTAGTAATCTACTGATTAACCCGGCCAGTATATTCGCCAGTAGGTTTTTAAGTATGTACCTCCAAGAAGCACGCCATGGTATCGTATAGAAACCCACCAAATGCGTTTCGGAAGGAGAGAGGAGAGAGGAGAGACAGTAGTACACTGCTGCAGTCCAGTATACTGATTGATTTTGACGACAGTACAATCGCTACTGACTGAGCCAGCCAGTGCCCAGCCCTACTTATATCCCTTAAAAGGGGTCCGTCCCGAAGGGGTTAATATACTAGTTTTTGCGTATATATGGAGGCGGTCACTCAAGGGGTCAAACAAACCGCTTATTTTCAATTCTCTTATTTTCAATAGCCTTTTTGGGTGGTGGAGGGCGTCGGGGTGGACAACTACCCACTACAAAGCAATCTCAAGGGCGGCTGTAACGACCAGTGTGTTCAGTATGTTCAATACGTTGCAGTATGTTCGGTGTGTTCAGTATATATGTATGCGATGTTTTCATTATGTTCAATAGGTTCGGTATGTTAGGTATGTTTAGGACGTCCAGTACGTCCAGTACGTTCCGTGTGTTAAGTGTGTGTTGAGTACGTTCGGTATGTTGAGTACGTTTTCAGTATATTGAGTACGTCCAGTATGTTGAGTACGTCCAGTATGTTGAGTACGTCCAGTACGTTGAGTACGTTCAAGATGTTCGGTGCAGTTGTTCAGTGCGTGCAGCATGTTTAGTACGTACGTTCAGTGCGTTTGCAGGGCACACGCAGCATGGTATAAACCGGTACATAGACGATAAGCAGGACCCTTGGTGAACCTTACACGTGTACCGGGTACGACCTGTTGATTCTAAACATTTCCTAGCGCTGGATGGAGATCAGCGTGCGGGCAACCTCGCCAAACGAGGAACGGAGAGGGAGAGAGAGTTGCTGTACACGTATTATACAACTGCAACAGCCCTCGGAACCAATACCGGAGCCGGGAGCAAAATCAGGACGGAAGCGAGTTGCGTCGTAGATGTGCGTACGTGCGCGTAGCCGAGCCAGATTGCATGAGCAGGTGCCGCGTACGAAGTTGCATGGGTTGGCTGGGCGCAGCAGGCCTGATTGCACGGTAGAAGAAAGGGCGACCGAACCAAACCCCCAACCAAAGCAATCATCATGTGACATCACCAGTACCAGGCTCGTACTGTGTCCGTAAATTTAAGGACCGTTTTGTTATTAATATCAAGTATAAAATGATCCTTACATTTCCATACAGATTGGTATTCAAACCCTGCTCACGTCAGTTGTTGTTGTTGTTGATGATGTTGCACCACAGACGAACGCGGCTCTCTCGCTGGCACCCCTCACAGTCGACAAACGGACAGGCCTTGCCACTGCTCGGAACGAGTAGCAAGGGGCCAGAACGGTCATCAACACCAGCACCCGGCATCGTGAAACCATCATGACAAAGGTGAGAGTGAGCATCGGAATCGGAGTGCACGAGGAAGAAAATGGTGTTGTTGTAGAGATACTGAAGCGTTTTGGTTCGGGAATACTACATTTTTCAACCACAACATACGACCGAAAATATAACGATCGTTTTATGACTTAATTAATAATTAAACAATCCTTATATTTACAGACAGATAGCTTGAAGTATTTTTTTTCTTCAGCCCGGAGCTCCAGGGGCCAGGAGCCAGAGCCTTTGGTTGTCGAGACCTGACAGAGAGATCTCCGAGAATCGGGAAGGAGAAAGGAGACGGCAATCTGCTGGGATCTCCTGAGCAAGGCAGGCACCAGGCGAGGCACCGCGGGAGGAGCAACCAGCTCTTACGGCCGTTGTTAGGAAAAACATGGTTGCCAGAAAAAATGCTAGTAATAATACCCGCCCTGCAGGCGGGGGAAAGGCGAGAAACGACCCAAAAACCAACCGACACACCGAAGCAACAGCAGCAGCAACAGCAGCAGCAGCAACGACAGCAGCAACAACAACAACACTAGCGACAACAGAAGCGGCAGCAGAAGGGTCAGGTACGGGCCCTGTCCACGGACACTCATTAGGCAGTGTCGCTCTCGTTCGTTGCGTTGTCCCTTGCCGCTTTCGATATCATCATCAGTGAGAACTTGCAGAGTTACATTATTAGCTACTTCACGGGAAAATCCTGGGAATATTCTCCATTATACTGTGACGATAAATCGACGAACTGGCCTGCCGATATCGCCGAGAAACCACCTCTCGCGATAAAATAAACGAATAAACGAGGCTGTTTACCACATAGTCGCGTCAAACCTCTCTCGCGGGTGAGGTTGGGTCGGGTCTGGTAACGGACCGGACTCGAGCCGTGAGAAATTGGAGACCTCCTCCTCTCCTGATGACTCGACCCGACCGGACCCAAAACCCGATCCATCCGTGAGATCTCGAAAACTTCCCTGATCTGACCCCCGGATTGGGCTATTAATCTGGGTGATATAGATCGAATGACGCGTGAAGAGCCCTGAAAACAAAATACTCGTCGTATCATATTATACGTACGAGTACTCGTATTCTTACGTATGGTATATTATGTATATGAAATATGTTTCGAATATACCTGGTATATACGAATGCAGAAACGAAATGATAGATCGTGTGGCCAGATATCGGCTCGACTAGTCCTTGAATTCTATTATTTGTTTCCGTTGATGTGTTCACTGGGGGGGGCGCGGCAGAGGTAGTATCGACTCTTGACACCGTTTTGTTTTTACAGTGGGAATGAGATGGCAGAAGGTGTGACAT
>MEHQ01004589.1:0-54901 GCA_008828725.1 Saccharina japonica | reverse complement strand
CTCTCGAACACGATCACAAACCACCGAACACCACCCCACCACACACTCGCCACCACTCACCACTACGACCACACCGCCACCCCGCCCCACAGCCGAAGGAGCTACTGGAAGCTGTTGTTGCTCGTAGTAGCTGGTGGGCGTTGGTGGGGTCTTGTCCCGTGGTCTGGTGATGGTGGTGGGTGCGTCTGGGTGATGGTGGCTTGCCTTGCGCCGTCGTCTCTCGAGAACAGTCCAGATTTGTACCTGCCACAAAAGAAGCAACCCAGGACACCGCCAACCCCACACACCACCACCACCACCCCACCCCCGCCCCTCCAGCCGAAGCAGCACTGGAAGCTGTTGTTGCCCGTAGTGGCTGGTGGGCGTTGGTGGGGTCTTGTTCCTAGGTCTGGTGATGGATGTAGTCCTGCTGCTGCTGCTGCTGCTTCTGTTGTCTGCTGCTGCTGCTGCTGCTGGTGTATACCAGGTATATGTAAGCGATTTTATATGTAACTTGATGTACCAGAGTGCTCGTTGCATTGGTATATAACAAAGTATAATTGTGATTTTTTCTGCCCGGCGGCGCGTTTTCGCTCTCGCCCCTCGCGGCCAAGCTCGCCGGCGCCGGGTCGGCCCGCGGGGGGCCGACCGGGGAGAGTGCCCCCGGGGCCTCGCCCTCGAGCCGTCGGCCCGTGGCCCGCCGGCGCGCTCGCGAAGATCGAAAAAATAGAGTCGGTTTCCCGGGGTACCCCGCCCACTCGGCTGAGCCGAGCAGGGCAAGTGAAACCCGCTTTGAACTCGCTTGAAAAAACGTGCACAGCCCCGCCTTTCGCCACACCCTGTATGTACTCCTATCGCTATATAACGAGCTAATCACGATTCCTTCAGCTAAGGGTTTCGAAGAGGCACATGCAGCAAGAGCACACGCGCACGCCAAGCAAGGAGGGCCATCGATCGGAGACACGTCGACATACTTGAACATGCGCTCATACAACAGCAGCACAGCGTGACACACCGTTGGGGCATATCGTCATTGTGCAGCAAGGTGGCCTGATGTTTGTTCATGGCATACTGCTACCATCGCCAGGTCTGCGGATACGTACGTGTTTATCTCCTGCGCAACACTGCGTTTCCGTTGCACGCACTGCTGTACTCGTAGACTATACTTTCGAAATAACAAGCACGTACGTGTTGAAGTTATACCAGGTACGTATCATGCATACTCTTCGTACGTACCAGGTCGTGATACAGCAGCGAGAACAGCAGCAGTACCGTGATCCTACGCTGCTGCTGCTGCTTGCTGCTGTTAGTACCATTCGTCTACACACAGAACGTGTAACCCACTTTGCGAATTATGTGCCGCAAACGTCGCTTCGACTAAGAATCCTGCGTACACGTTGAAAACTCCCCGCCTTCGCCACAGTCTGTAGCTCTATGAGCAATCATGATTTTTCAGTCTGCGTGTCGATTGTTCATGCCGAATTTCGAACAGATCATGCAGCAAGAGCACAAACTCACGTCACAAAGAGGGCAGAATCGATCGGACGCCACATCGAGCAAACTTCGAACGTACGTGCATGCAACACCACCAGCGTGACAGCGTCGGGGCATATCTTCCCTTGCCTTGTGGAGAAGGGTGGCCTGATGAGGTGTATCATACACGCGGCTGCGCCGCCAGGTCTGCATGGATATATACGCGTATCTCCCTGTATAACACTCTTTTCCGTGCATACGTACTGCTTTACTCGTTCGTACCTTGGAATTTTCTAAAAGCAAGCACGTGTTCGAGTATCATGCATACTCTTCGTACGTTCCACGTCGTGATACAGCAGCCACAGACAGCTGCAGCAGTACTCGTAGTCCTATGCTGCTGCTTGCTGCTGTGCTGTGTGGTATCACAGGTTTACACAGGACATGGGGCACGCGTGCTGGCGCACCACAGGTCTGGGTGCACGAAACGATCAACGTACTACGTACGTACTCGTGCGAGGTACGATCTCTCCGCACTCTTCCGTGCGATGCTCGCATTTTCCAAGTACCACATATATGTTCGGAAAAATAATAATCGGTCTTATGTTAACATTAATATCCAAACGTTCTTTACATTTCTGGCCAGAAATAAACTACTCTGTTACGTACCTCGTACCAGGTACATATCTACTGCTGTATGTATGGGCCAGACTATGATAGATACAGCAACAACGGCAGCGACATATAAACTGTCAATCAATATAGTAGTGTGTTGCTGCTTTTTTCTTTTTTTTTTTGCACCGGACAGCGACTCACGTGTGCTCGCAAGCCAGACGCTGCTCGCGTCCCCTCGTGTTCGATCCGTCGTTTTTTTGCGAAATTCGAGTCTCTCTTTTGACATGATATCGGGTTTTCATGGTATCTGGTTTCTGTTATTTTTTGGTCACCTTGGATCAACGGCGTGTGCAGCCATATGGTGGTGACGGGCGAGCATGAGGATGCTGCTGCACCACCAGGTGCCTGCAACGAAACGAGCGATCATTGTGTACCATTTTGTCCGGAAATTTAATAAACGTCCCGTTTTTATGTACTCTACAACATTTACAGTTTTGCTGCTCCTTCCTGCTGCAAGTAGTAGTGGGGAGACAATGATTATAAAAATGGTGATTCCTGCTGTATACTGTGCTGTTGTTACTACTGCTGGAAGATTGATCGACTGCGCGTCAAAACATAGTAAACCAGGTATGGATTTTTATATGATGTACCGTACGAACATGCCAGATGAAGTACGTCGTTATTTATCCCTCGGGCGGTGAGGAACGTACGTATATTGTTGTACGTAAGCACGTGTACGTACGCGTTTGCACGTACCAAGTATACATACATACACGCTGTATGACGTACATGCTTACAATAACAAATATCAGCCGTACGAGTGGTAAAGTGTAAAGTTGTAATGCTTCACCTGCTAGTTGTACTGCTTTGCTGTGCGCTACATTCAGCAACAATAATATTGTGCTGCGGTTACTGCTTAACGTAAAACATCTATATATGTCGTAGTTTTGCTGGTGCTCGCTGTAGGTACGTAGGTACTATTAATATGATTATAGTGCTGCCTGTGCTGCTTCTGCTGCTTGCTACACTGCTCGCTGCTACTGCTACTTACTGCTGTATACTGCCTGATGTACATGATGCGAATACGTCTTCTTGCTGCCGTTTGCTACACGTACACGAGAAGGATGGTCATACCTAACGAGCGGAAAATGCCACGAAACGGGACCAACCATGACAGTTTTGCCACACTCCTGATATATACCACAAACCGTGAAAATGACAAGTTGTGACAAATTCAAGAAAAAAAGGTGACGTCGCGATTTGTGAGACAAATACGTGTTTCATTTTCATGTGGCATAACCCCAATTTTCTTCTAAACTTAAATGCGTACGTTAGCAACAACCGTTTTATACGGTTACCGCTGGATGACGATGGTCGGTTTTCCGCTGTAACATGCCAGCTTGCGTCACCCCGCGGGGAACACCCCACTCCCCGAAGGGGAGCCTTGTATGTATAGTTATGTTTGTGAAATTTTCGCACTTTTCGCAACTTTTCTCTTCGCGCGAGCGCTTTTCGGCAAAACGCTAAGTACCCCGACACGGGAGGCCCGGCCGGACACATTGGTCGAGGTTTGAGCTCGATCCGAGCACTGTAGCTCGCGTGGCGGGCGCTCAAAGGTTTTTTTCGCGCGGGAGTGGATAAGGCGATTTCCCGGGTTCTCTGCATGAGGCCTTACTTTTGTACGTACGTGCCGGCAAATAACATTATTCTGCTTCTCGTTTTTTGCCCTTTCGCGAGCTCGTGATGAGCGCAGGATAGCCCAGACATATGTACCAGTATACTACAGGTAGACAACATAACATGGGAGCACAACGTTACAATTCCGCAGCATAAGCACCAGCAGCTAACACCGTGCGTGTGTGACACGCACATGTGCGATGTACTGCTGTGGCCAGCTGTGATGATCGGAGCCTGCGGTCCGTACTCCACCATCTACATTTCTGTTCTGCTGCTGCTGCTGTGTCTGAAGGATCCGAACTCACTCTGGCCGAAATTATAAGGAACAATTTAATTGAGTTTTAGTATATAAACTGCTATTATTTTCCCGATTTGTTTCATGTTTCTTCCCTGAATCTCACCGCAGGAATCCGATGAGAGACTTCAGACAACATCAGACAACATGCAAATTTAGCAACACAAACAACGTCACAACACCGCCTATATAGCATGAGCATCACAAGCAGCAGCGGGCTACACCACGCGGCGTGTGGCAGGTCCACCATGTACTGCTGTGGTTATTCATAGTTGCTTTATCAGAGAGGCTTGCATCCGTCAATCAGTCATCACCAATTTCCACCTTCTCTCGTCTCTGCTGCTGTGCTATGTATGAGGTGTGTCGTATGTATGTACGGCACGTTGTGCATCTATCTGTCGTGTGCCGTAAAAAATAATGCATGGTATTAATTTGGATATTTTGTGTTTTGCTCTGCGTGAGGCCCTGTTTTTTTCGGTCGTGCGTTTTTTTGTGAGTTTCTTGCCCGGAGCACCGGGAGCACACAAGGACAGCAGCAGCACCGCAGAAAGACAGCTGCAGTACAATCTCAAGGTTACAAACCTGCCGCCCAGCAGCAGCAGTAGGCATTGCACCATGCATGCGCAAGCAGCAGATCGGTGCTGCACCGTGGCTAGTTGCTTTTGTCGGACCCTGTGATCTTACTAATCGTGGTACCTGCAGATCGATGCTCATGTACGAAACTCTCCGCTGTCCGGAAATTTAATTATCAATTGTTCATTCAATATATATATTAAATGTCCTTACATTTCCGGACAGAGTGGTACTACACGGCTGTGCGCCTTGGAAACAGATCTATCTGTGCTGTGCTCTGTGTTTTTGCTACGAGTAGTTGCTTTCGTTGGAGCCAGCAATCCGCCACCAAACCACACCACCATTACCTCTCTGCTGCTCGCTGCTGCTGTTGATGGGTTCCATGTGTCATGCGTGTGCTCTGCATGCCGACGCATGCGATGATACCACACACAGCTGTCTTCGGGCGGTCTGACACAAAAAACGAGCAATATTTATTCCTGGCAAGTAATCACGTAATATGTTGAGTCCAACGTCCTGACGTGAATTTATTACGTGAGTTCAAACCCCGGACACGTCTTCTGTTTCCTTTTATTTTTTTGGCATGCAGGTACGAGGGTACGAGTACACAGTACGAGTAGGCTGTATGTTGCTTTTTTTGCTGCAATTTTTCCAGAGCTTTATCCCTTATATATAGTAAAAATGCCCGGGTACTCGCGAGTACAACAAGTTACTAAATACGTATCACTACCCTGGAAATCTCTGTTATCACACGTCACGGGCACAAGAGTGAGTGTTTAGGGCCCTCTGTAATTATATGGCGTTKAAAAAGTACATTTCGACCCCCACACAAATACTAAGTCAACTTCGATCCCGACACTCAACCACCTTCATCCAAAAACCATAAGATCATTTCGATCCCAACACTGAAATCAAGTAATGTTCGATCCCAACTCTAAAATTGAGTTTTTTTCGATGCCAACTCTAGAAATGAAGTCCATTTCGATGCCCCGACACAAAAACCAAGTAAATTTCGACTACCCACACCAAAATTTCAAGTAGATTAAGATGCCTACACTAAAACCTAATAGATTTGGACCCCGACACTAAAACCAAATCGTTTTCAGCCCGCCCACAAGAACGACAGTAACTCGATTTTGATCTAAAACAGCAATTACGCATGTACATATAATACCTGGTAGAGATTAGGCACGAAGGAGAAGATGCAGGAAGGAATGAGACTCCATATTAATACATATACGTATGTATTCTCCAGGGCTTTAGCCATGGAGTTTCAATCCATAAGGTTTCCTTTTTGTTTCACTAAGTTAGCCCTTATTTTTTTCATCTTCGAGGATGTTTATGAGTGATCAATGTTGTAGATCAGGCTGCATTTTGTCGGAGGGCAAACGAAATAGTAAAAGCCAACTCAATTTCGATCCCTACACCGAAATCAAGGCAATTCGATTATTTCCCGCCCGCACACAAAAAAACAAGTTAATTTTTCATTCTGAATTAATAATGCCCTGCACATCATCAACCCCGGTAGCTTGAGCGGAGGGTCGTTCTCAAGAGAGGAAGCGCAAGGCAAAAGCCACACCACCATGACCGCCGTCACCACCTGCTGCAACCACCGACGCCACCTTCTAGTGCTGCTGCGGCTGGTGGGGCGGGGGTGGTGGGGCGGGGGTGGCGGTGGTGGTCGGTGGTGGTGGGTGTGGTGGTGGTGGTGGTGCCGTGGTGGTGGTGGCTGTGGTTGCTGTTGCAGCTAGCTGTAAATCTGTGCGTGTGGTCGTGTCGTCTGCAGAGGGCAGAGTGTTGACTCCCGCATTATTTCAGAACTCGTTCTGTTTTATTGTCTTTCTGTTGACGCTATTATGACAGTCACTACCGCCTAGCTCTCTGATCTCGGCACGGCTTTCGACACGAGCAGCACAGGACGGTCGGCACAAATAGCGGGCGTCGATCAGTCCCGAGCGTGTCTGAATCGGTTGAGTGTACGCGTCGCGCGCCAAGAAAAAGCAAAGCGAACGAGGGACGGACGTGCGAGGGACGAGCGACGGACAAACCTCAATATTAAGGATTCGTTAAATAAAGGCACGCTGTGGCAGCTTTGAGAACTGTTTTTTGTCTGTTTGTGTCCGTCGCGAGCAGGGGTACACCCCCACGGGCAGACACCCAACGCATCTATTGATGCTCGAAGACCTGCGGCCTTCTCGCATCAATATCTCCTCATTATTATTTGGTATTTTAGTTTTTGTCCGCTATTATACCGGCCCCGCCCTGGCATGGTTCGGGGTACCACTGTAAATAGTACGTATATAATACCAGGTATGTGCATGTGGCTCTCTCTGTGTATGCGTGCATGTATGTGTAAATTAAAATGGCCTTCTGCTGTTCGTCGTTTGCTGCTGCTGCTGTTCGTCATTGTACACACCTGCCACCCCAGGTGTTCTTCGATACAGTCTCACTTACCATCAATCTGTTTTTAATATTAATGAATAATACATACTCGTACGGTACGAATGCAAATTTGTTGTTGAAATACATCAATCAGTACAGGACAGTGATAAGAACCCAGCCTAATATTTCAAAGGAAATATGAAATTCGGGAATCGTTCTATGAAGTTAGCGTAGGACGCACCCTCTGGAAACAAAAAACAGAAACCCAGCCTGGGTTATATTTATTGTTTCTCATTACGTATAGATGTCCTGAATTACTGTACACCCCTTGGCAGTAAATTCGCTTTTGTTCGCATTAAGCGTATTTTTTAGTATTCCTACCTCTAGTCTTCGCCGTTACGGGAATTGTGCGAAGCCGCAGGCGGGCGTCAGCGCGACGCGGTGAATCCCTCCTTGTACATATGTACATTTCATACGGCGTATGTGCACAGACAGCAGTACATATTTTGCTAGGGGATGACATATTATCCCTCCCTCCCCTGGGAGGCTGGGAGGGGTTCATTGTGTCCCCGGGAATGGGGGAATGCTCTTGTCGTGTCCCCGGGTATACGTACGGCAGCAGTGTGGTCGAATATACATACATATACATTGTGTCCCCGGGAATGGGGGAATGCTCTTGTCGTGTCCCCGGGTATACGTACGGCAGCAGTGTGGTCGAATATACATACATATACGTATTTCATACGTGCACAGACAGCAGTAAATATTTTGCTACGTAGGGGATGACATATTATCCCTCCCCCCCCTGGGAGGGGTTCATCGTGTCCCCGGGAATACGGGAATGCGCTGATCGTGTCCCCGGGTATACGTACGGCAGCAGTGTGGTCGTCGTACTGCTGCAGCAGCCTACGTAATTAACACATTTTTCGTGCGTACGTATATACAACAGGAACATTGTATGTATGTACGTACGTACGTGCACAGACAGCATGATGACTGCACGATGCAGGCTCATGAGAATGTCACGTGAGCATGTCACCTGAGCATCGCTCTGAACGTGATGTATCGTCGAAGATATATGATGGTGTCTCGCGGCACGGTCTAGCTTGGTCGTATGATACCTGGTATCACATTACGAGTATTGCGCCGCATTCGACAAAATGGTGTTTTTTTTGCCATCCCTTGGAGAGTGATCGAGATTTGTTGCAAAACCAAAACCAGCAAGTACAACCACCACCACCACCACCAGCGACACGTTTCTGCTGCTGCTGGTGCTCAGCTGGTGGTGGTGGTGGTGGTGGCGGTGCTTGACTTGAGGACGGTTGTTGGTGCTCTCTGGTACCTGCTACGTACCTGGTACCTGGTATGGGGTGGAATACGTATTATGCTTATTTTCCTCAGGACCACCCCTGGTACTTGGCGAGTAGGCCATACAATATGACCAAGCATCGCGAACTCGGGGCGGCTTTGAACACGAGCAGAGGCAGGAGGAGGGGATGTTATTTAGGGGCCTTCAGAGACCCCGTCCGTTTCTAAAGGAGTGGTGCTTTCGTTGCGCACGGCGACAGAAGGCGACGTACGTATCATACGATACGACGAGTAGGCGACCAGAGCGAGGATGGACGATACAATCTCAGCAAATATCAAAAGTAGCAACGCACTGCTGCAATACTCGTACGTAGAGCAGCCGCGAATCGCTGTGGCCACGATGATGAGCAAGGCGCACGTACGAGTTGTCCTACATACAGTATGCCAGCCTGCGACGTAAGAAGGCGGTGTCGGGCATGCCGGCGTAGGGAGAAGCATGCTTTGAATGTGTGGAAGACTTTTTTCTTTTTTTCTTTTGCTCCACTCCAAGTTGCTATGATAAAGTGGGCATCAAAGATCACTTGATTAAAGCATTGTTTTTTGGGCATCAGTCGAACTATATAAAATATATAGCTATGTTTGTGAAATTTTCGCACTTTTCGCAACTTTTCTCTCCGCGCGAGCGCTTTTCGGCAAAACGCTAAGTACCCCGACAAGGGAGGCCCGGCCGGACACATTGGTCGAGGTTTGGGCTCGATCCGAGCTCTGTGGCTCGCGTGGCGGGCGCTCGAAGTTTTTTTTCCCGCGGGAGTGGATACGCCGATTTCCCGGGTTCTCAGCATGAGGCCGTGTTTCGTACGCACGTGCCAGTAAATAACGATGTTCTGTTATGTTTGTGAAATTTTCGCACTTTTCGCAACTTTTCTCTTCGCACGAGCACTTTTCGGCAAAATGCTAAGTACCCCGACACGGGAGGCCCGGCCGGACACATTGGTCGAGGTTTGAGCTCGATCCGAGCACTGTAGCTCGCGTGGCGGGCGCTCAAAGTTTTTTTTCCCGCGGGAGTGGATAAGCCGATTTCCCTGGTTTCTCTGCGTGAGGCATTTTTTTGTACGTAGGTGCCAGTAAATAATACGTGATGTCCTGTTGTTTGCCCTGATTTCACGAGCTGGTCATGCGCACACACAGGAGAGCGCAGACATATCGGTATACCACAGACAGGTAGAAACAGAACATGCAGAGAGCACAACGTTACTACTCGGCATAAGCACCAGCAGCAGGTAACACCGTGCCTGGGTGATACACCCATCTGCGCTGTACTGCTGTGGCTAGCTGTGTTTATCGGAGCAAGCGGTCCGTAATCCACCATCTACCTTTCTGTTGTGCTGATATATGTGACTGACCCACTCTCACTTTGGCCTGAAATGTAATGGTCGCTTTGATCAAATAGGAGTACGTACCTCAACTGTTCTGAGCGCCACAACAATAAACTATTGACAAATATGATAAAATGTTTGGCGAGGTCATTAACAAAAATCTGTGAGAACGATCGAGTCAATAGTAGTAATGGTTCCATCATATTTCCGAGTATGTTTTATCCCCAAAAATGCAGGTGCAGTTTTTAAAATGATATTTGTACAGCAGTAATACGCAGATATTTCATAACGTCGTATTTATGTAATACCAGTATACAATATGATATGCGTAGATTCTCGATTTGTCCTTGCGCCACTCCCCTAGGCACGTCCCGGAGGGGAACCTTGTATAAAATATAGATATATACCAGGGTATATATTTACTTATACATACGGAGAAGCGCGTGAGGCTCGACATGGAAGAAGAGTCGGATGATATCACGAAAAAAAGTTTGCACCCCGAAGCAGAAACGCGTGGAGCCCGAGCGGTGCTGGGCGCCGGGGAGGGACTGAGACGACTTCACGAGGCGCGCGTGGCGAGGGTGGAGGTGGAGGTACAACACCACCTCCCATCTCCTCCAGCGGCTGCTGCTGCTGCTGTTGCTCGCCTGCTGTTGCATATTTTTTTTTACGTATACGAAATTAGGTTCCAAACGATATTTTTTCGCTATTTTTATAGTCGTGGTCTGCTGAAATGATTCAGGCTTTTGGGTTTTGACCTCAATTTGCTGGCTGTGGTTGGTCGGAAGAAATTATTTCATTTTTGTTTGGGACGAATACTGGACACTGAAACAGCCGGTAACGTCTATATTTGGGACCTCAAGCCTAAAGTGTACTGTAGCTACATGTCCAGCAGTTGCTACAATAAAAAAATGGTAGGATAGTACAAGGGCTCCGCTTCGCGGGCGGCTGACGCCGCCCGCTACGCTCGCGCAAGAAAAGGGGTACAGAAGAGGCCCCCATGATGTAGTGCAGGCACCGCGACTTGAAAATGCCAAGAGGTTCATGGTGCAGCAAAGAAACGGCGAACTTGACATGCATGCAAAACATGCTCGGGGGGCACAATAGCTCCATGCTCCAGGACGACAAAGCTGTACGTTCGAAAGAGAAAGCACAGCAACACGGCTCACGGCACGGCGCTGCGCTGTCTGCTGTGGGTGTGTGAGTTGTTCGTTTTTCGTGAATATGTGTGGTAGTACAACACTATTTATATTACGAGTACGAAGTACTTCGTACTTTGTGCGAGTATAAATACATGTACGATATTGTGGGTGGCCTCGTGTGAGAGCTCCTCAGCTTTTCTTAGACGTAGATTTGAGCCTTTTTCGCGATATCTCGTGATGAGGTCCACCCGGCGGCACGCAACTCGCTCATCGTGCTCGACGATGCCTGCTCTGCTTACTCTGCAAAGGGCGGCCTCGGTCTTGCCCTACACGAAGCCCACGGGGGTACGTTTGTTTGAGGATTTATTGCCTATATGTCACAGGCTCGTCATACGAACGCACGTCGANATACGTACATAGATTTTTTGTGTTTCTTTCCTGAAGCTCACTTCAGAAATCTACAAGACATCAGACAATATGCAGCAAACACAAACGAGGTCACAGCCCCGCCTAGAAGCACAAGCAGCAGACATTACTGTGGCGGGTCCGCCGTTTACTGCTGTGGCTATTAGTGGTTGCTCCATCGCAGGCTTGCATCCGTCATCAGCAATCGCCACCACACCTCTCTCTCTCTTTTTTTTTTTTTTCTGACAGTCCCGTGCGGGATGATTATCTGTTTTGGACCTTACGAGACCTCAAAAATATCTACCGCATGCGCTCCTCAGGAGCGTGTCGGGAGAATTTATCGGTTTACGTGCCCGTCGGCCTAGATATAGCACCGGGCAGGGCCTCGCGTGCGCTCGCGGGCGTGAACATGCGGGCGGTGGGCGCTGCAGCAACGTTTACCAAGAATACGGTGATGGAGAGCGCACATACAAAACACACACGCTCTAAATGTTTACACGCAGCTACATGCTTAATCAAAGATTCCGTTTTTTCATGTCGACGACGAACTTGGATTTCTATAAGGCCACGTACTACTACTACTGTGCTGTTGATATACACTTACGATACAGTAGTACCAGCACCACAGCAGAAACAGACCTGTGTACCATGATGGGTTCATACATACGTGCGTGGTACACCAGTGTGGTACTATGATACTATTAATACTGGTGTTTGTTGTTTATGTTCGTACGCGAGCGATGGACAGTCAAACTTCCCCAATAAAATCACGGTGATGGTCGAGAATTTGCTTCTTTTCGAAAAAAGTGGTTCCGAATTCATTACCGGTACACGTATACTCGTACTCGTATTGCATTTATAGTTGTCCCGTGGTCTACATGCAAGATTCAAAATTATGTTTTTATGCTCGATGCTGGATTTTACGAACTACTTAACGCTGATACACGTTCGGATTCTTATAGCTTGCAGCTGATATACACGTACGTACGTGCGTAAGTACGTACGTACGTATCATAATACCTCAGTACCACAGGGTGATATTTACAAGGAATAAGAAATTCGGGAGCCGTTATATTGAACTTAGTATAAAACGCATCCTCTTCTCTCATACAAATAAAAATCTAGCCCCCGTTTGTGAGTGTTTCTCATTAATGGTCCTGTACGACTGCTGTACACCCCTTGGCAGTACATCGCTGTGTTCGCTCTAAGCTTAGCTATTAATCTACCTCAGTAGACTACTCGCCGCTACGGGCATTGCGCGTAGCCGCAGGCGGGCGTCAGACCGCCGCGGCGAAGCCCCCCTTGTACCTGGTATACTTTATTGTATGAAAGAGAAAACGCACAACACTAGCACGGTCGCCAAGTTGTGAAGAATTCAAAACAAAAAAATCCACAAAACTGAGAAAGACGTATGGTACATACGTGCTCGTACTCGTACTCGACTCGTACTCGACTCGTACTCGACTCGTACTCGTACTCGTATTATACTCGAACTCGTTCTCGTACTCGAACAAAAACGGCAAGCAACAACAGCAGTAACAGCAGTAGCACCTCGAATGACATACGAACTCGTACTCGTATCGTGATCGCGCCGCTCAAAAAAACAAAAAAAGTTAAAACGACTGCTGTCGCGTTCTGTCACACTCGACGCTTCCAGCCACCCCGTGATCACCTCGCCATCGATTCGGCCCGGGTCGAGCTTTACTACCTTTCTGCCCCAGTGAGCCCCGTGGCCCGCATCGCGTGAAGCCCGGTGCTCACCGTGGCCCTCGTTCGCCCGCTCGAGCATGATGGTGTTCAAACCGCCTTGGTGTCACTCTCTCATTTAAAATTTGGTGTGTGTTCCGAAAAATAAGCACCGTTCCAATGTTCTTCTACAATGATGAACGACCTTCATAATTATGACATACTGGATTGATACAGCAAGCAGCAACGCAGACAAAGACCCTTCATGCTTCCCTCGTGTCTCGATGGACACGCCACGCCTAGCCACGAAAAAGGCGACCGCGCTCCTTCCGTCCCCCCCTCTACTGGCCAGCGCCCTCCCATACCGGCGATGGTACCGGGCTCGCCCGTGCTGCCGTGCTCTCTGGGCACCCGCACGAACCCAAAACTGAAAGAGGAAGAAGTCTCTCGCATCTAAAGTATATACGGAACAAAAAGATGACGAAGTAATAGAGTGTTTGCGATAGAAGTAAAACAAATATATACTTTCCTTCCGCTAAAAAAAGTGAATTCCCTTCCCCTCATGGTTTCGGTGTGTTTGCGATAGAAGTAAACAAAATCCTGCAGGCGACGCCTCCGAAAATAATAAGGGAAGTGGGGTGAGGCAATGCGGCAAACCAAAGAAACAACGAAAACAAAAAGTAGCGTACGAGAGGAACGGCAGCCAGCAACGGTGGCGGCGGCAGGGGTATGACCGCAGTGCCGCAGCTGCAATCCCACGACCGCAAGCAGCAGCACCGGTGGCTGCAGCTACGTGGCGGCAGCCCCAGCAGCAGCGGCAGCCCCAGCAGCAGCGGCAGCAACAGCAGCAGCAACAGCAGCAGAGCAGCAGCAGAGCAACAGAAGCAACAGCTTCCGTTTTCGCTTTTTTCGATTTTGGGTCCAACTATTCTTGTCGTCGTGTGCTGCTCCTGCTGCTGCCCACGACCTACGCGCGACACCGCGCCGGCACGCTCCGCTCCAAGCCCGCCCGGCGCCCGACATATATAGACCGTGGCGGCCCGGCGCCCGACATATATAGACCGTGGCGGCGCGCCGCCGCTGCTGCTAGTGCTGCTAGTGCTGCTACCGCAGTGTGGTGAAATGAAATGATACACGGCGATCTGTCATCCTGTCGCGCTCTACAAGCAAGGCGGTACGAGTACGTCTCCATACGACTCGTACGAGTAACTCGTACGAGTAGTTCTTCTGAACAGCGCATCCTCCACGACACCAAGCCGGCGAGAGCGTACCGTAGCGGGCCGCCAGCAGTCCGCCGGCGCCCCGTTAGCAAAATCCAGCACCGCTTGTCCGTATCATACTGCTGTAGCACACCTCCCGAGCCTCTGTGCTCCCACCGGTTGTTGTGTTGTGTAGAGCAAGCAGCAAGGTTGGGGCCTATGGGAGACATGGAGACATCTCCCATAATTTGGGGCGTTCTGCGTCGGTAGAATGCTCGGTGCGTGTAGGCCAATCAAACTGAGAGACAAAAGTTACCGTAACTTTTGATCAAAAACATACTTCTCTAAAGTAATTTTTTGCCGTTTTTTCAAAAATTTACCTCAAATCCTTCGGCAGAATTTTTAGAGAAGTAAAAGTAAAAAACAAAAAAACGCAAACACTCTAATGAAAGGAGGTGGTGTTCGAAGCGGGAGCTCTGAGAGGCCAGGGATGAGCAATCCCTGGGCGAGATATTAAAGCAAGTTTATTATACGAGAGCACGAGGCCACTGCTGGTGTGCAGTTTAGATATCATGTACAGGGTTAGAATTAGGGCTCCAGCAACATGCTGTGCGCGTAGCGTACATCGAGCATATTTCGTGAGGCGAAATATTTGGACGTATGTGCGTAAATGTACTCAGAATGTACGTTTCATTCGCTCGTCTTGCAAATAACACACAAAGAAGCACAGACAGAACACATAACCTGCTCCACATACCTGCAATGTATGTCAGGGCGCCGGTCAACTCTGAGGAATCATCAACATGTTGAAATCAATTGATTCGCCCCCTTATCACCGCGAGTTTGCACTAGCACCCTGCAAACTCGCCTTCGCCATCTCACATGCTATACAACAGCTGATATACAACCGCTATAAAACGCTATCATCCCACCCAAAACGAGATATATTTCTCGCTCGTTCCAGTGTTTGTTGCTTGCGCCTTGCAAGGGCATCGTCGAATAAAATGGCCGCTTCACGAAGGATGTCGAGCCGCTTTATCAGGTCAACGCCTTGTTTCCTGTACGACAAAGACAGCCCCATCATGAGCTCAAGGCGTGCCACCGAACGCTTGCTGCGGCTAGGAGTCTTAATCCTGTTTTGGGCCGAGGACCCGCGCTCGCACTCGATAGACGAGTGCGGCTGTACAATGTATATTTTGACGACCTTGTACAGGTTCGGGAAGTGACTACCTCCGATTGAAGTCTGAACCGCGCTCAAGAAGTCCGCATACAGCCTGACGAATGTCTCGCTCAGTGCCTGGCAATAAATCCAAGAAACATCACAAGAAAAAGGCCTAAAAAAGCCCCAAACTTTTTCGCCTGCGGCGAAAAGAGCCCCCAATTTGTTTTTCGCCTACGACGAAATGAACCCGCACATTATTTTGGCCTGCGGCCAAAAAGTGTGCGGGGGCCGAAAAACGATGTGCGGCAAGCCGCACATCTCCTGCTTTTTGTCGTGCGCGAAAGCCGATATTTCAGAAAATTGGTGCAATCGCGCACGTTTCACCACCTAATTATAACCCTGATAATGTATGATGTATTGATAGATGATAAATACCTGCAGTGTACAGCTAACACCACCAAGAACTCTAGGTTGCTGAAGGGGGGACTGTGAGTATCCAACTCTGCCTCCGCCTCAAGGTCAGAGTCAGCACTGCCGCCTGAATCGGACATGGTTATCCTTCGCAGTCTCGCGACAAACCGCTTACCATGTCCATACATAACGGGGTTTCCATGTAGATATGTAGGCGTTATTGATTTAGGGGACGGGGAATAAAAACGAATGAAAAAACCGAGTCGGTTTTTCGGTTTCGTTTTTTTTGGCAACCGGAAACTCGAAAATACAAGTCGGTTTTCGGTCGGGAAAAAACGAAATAAAACGACCGAAGACCGAAAAAAACGGATTTTCGGTTGTCGGTTCACATCACTGCGGCTAATGCTTATGAGCGGCAGCGTTGTGACGGCGTGCTCTCTACATCTCCTGCAGTCTACCTGTAAGAGCCGATTTTCCGAACTGAGAATTACCTTTCCGATGAGAATGAAACTCGATTTTGGTACCTTGTTTTTGTTCAAGGCCGTTTCCTATGCGGTTGGATTTCGAGCTTCAGATTTGTATCTATCGATCTCAAAAACGAAAGCACCGTCCTATGCAGTCCGATTGTGCAAAATCAGACTGGAATTTGTTCGATTTGAGAATCCGATTACCTAACCAAGTGGTCAGATTTTGGGCCAAAATCCGACGACTTGCGTCATCAGATTTTTAGAAAAAAAAAATGACATGGTCTCTAGATTCAAGATGGTATCCACGCAGCAAGCAAGCAGCAGCAGCACGATCGATGAGTTGGATGGTGACACAGCGATGTTGTTTTGCGCCCGACGCCCAGCCGACGATCGGTGCGTCTCTCCGTCGTCAAACTACAGTCGGCTGGCGCGGGCTCGGGCCTAGTGACGAGGGGACGCGCACTCAACGCGCGCCTCTCCGTACTTGTAGACTTTACAGCAGCAGCAGTAGCAGCAGTACAGCCAGTCAACGCTCGGATGCTTCGTTGTGTCAAAATACAAAATAACAAGACAGGTCGACTCGAGCGCGCTCGGCGCGTCGCCGCCAGACCAGAGGCAGCCAGCGTGGCTTCGGACGCTTGGGTTCTACGCCCAGTACATCGCACTGGGCGCGTCTCTGCGCGGCACCAGACCACAACAACAGCAGTTGGTCTTGCCGTTTGCTCAAATATCTGCACGTATGATATACAACAAATCCGTGTTTTCTCGCATAAGAAGACTTTCGATTTTCGAACCTAGGTTGCTGAAAAACCGATCGGACCATAATCTGAAGCTCAAAAATCGAACCGCATAGGAAACGGCCTGATAGTTGTATTTCGTTCACGGTCAAAATTCGACCCGGAAAAGTATGTTCATCTATGGTAGGCATCGATCCACGAGAAAATTAAATGAAATCATACTTGATAGGCTCGAAAAATCAAGGATTTAAGGGAATTCGCACTAATGAGCGAGGCACCTCGCCCATAAATCCAGATTTTCTGGAATCTTCTATATTATGAGATTGCCGATGCCGATTTCGTTTTTGTTTGTCATCGACCGGTGTCACAACTGGCAATAGTTTACAGTGAAAAACATGACTGATGAAAGAAGTTTATCTCTTACAATCCGAAAACGAATATATTCGATTTTCGTTCTCATCGGAAAGGCAATTCGCAATTAGGAAAATCGGCTGTTCTGTGGTGAACTGGTGTGTCTAAGCTGTGTGCGCATGATTTCGTGAGAGAGCAAAAAACAGGCATAGGTTCAAGGGCACGTACGTACAAAACAAAACGTCGTGCAGAGAACCCGGGAAATCGTAAAATCCATCCCCGCCCAAAAACACTTTGAGAGCTTGCTATACGAGCTACATTGCTGGGATCGAGCTTGAACCACGACCAACGCGTACGGACGGGTTTCCCAAGTCGACGTAGTTAACGTTTCGCCAATTTGTTTTCGTACGAGGAGATAGGTTCGAATAAAGACGAACAACCTACAACCATAACTATAAATACAAGGCGGAGTGGGGTGGTCCCCGTGGGGTAATGCAAGCTGGCGGGCGATGCCGAAATAATATAAATCGTATTACAGCGGCGAGGGTGTCAACATGCATTCGTAATTCGTAGTGCTACAGCAGCTACTGCCAGCTGTAGGCTCCGAACATCGATCCGACCAAGATTTAGATCGCTCTGAGCCTTCGACCATTGCCCCCCCTTGATTTGTGTGAAGACCCCGCCGAAGGCGCCCCCGTAGGTTCCCGTTGAAGGTGCCCTCCTGCAGGCAAGGTTATTGCTAAATAGATAATAGGCTTGCCGCCGAATGTCAAGGGCACTGTTTTGGTCAGAGTTTAGATGGACTCCGAAAAGTAGGAAATAAAAACGAGGTGTTTGGTTATTTGGTTCCCTCCCCTCTAAATCGCACATTTCGATACACTTCGCGTTGTATTTTTTACGGTTGTTTGTATGACACACCTCAATTGCCGGTATCTTTGAGTCCTGGCATCTCCAGACCATCAGCCAGGATAGATAAATCGCCAATAGATATATACATGGTACCAAACGCAGGTACAGCAAGCAGTATCTAGACATAGTTACATTTGTCTTTCTCAGGGATTACCCATCCCTGGCCTCTTATAGCTCCCTCTTCGATACCGCCTCCTTCTATATACTTGATTACTTGCCGGAGCTTTCCTCCCTGTCTTTGTTTCCTATCAATTTTTGTTGGCGAGAGCCTTTGTATTGTTTGGTTTTGGGTTCGTGTGTGTAACCAGAGAGCACGGCAGCGCGGGCGAGCCCGGCACCATCGCGGGCAGGGAAGGGCGCTGGCCAGTAGAGGGGGGGGGTGATAGGAGCGTGGTCGCCTTTTTCGTGGCTAGGCATGGTGTGTCCATCGAGACACGAGGGAAGCATGAAAGGGCTTTGTCTGCGTTGCTGCTGGTGGTGCGAATCCATTATGTCCGAAACTATAAGGATCGTGTATTCCTGTAAAAGAATATTCAAGGGGTGCGTATTTCTCAGATACATATTATTCACAGAGAGACAGCCAGGCGGTTTGAACACCATCATGCTCGAGCAGGCGAACGAGGGCCACGGTGACCACCGGGCTTCACGCGAGGCGGGCCACGGGGCTCACAGGGGCAGAGAGGCAGTAAAGCTTGACCCGGACCGAATCGATGGCGAGGTGATCGCGGGGGGGCGGGTAGCATCGAGGGTGACAGAACATGTCAGTCGTTTTAACTTTTTGGTTTTTTGAGCGGCGCAATCACGATATGTCATTTGGAGTATTCGTGTGTGATTCGGTAATAAATGAAATGCGTTAAAAGAAGTGTCTCCGATTTGCCTTGTTCCGACTATACAATGCGTTTCATGTTTTATGATAACACGCTTATTTGACGTATTGCTATTCTAGGTGACACTCAATCAAAAGCTAGAGACTCAATTTGACGAAAAGGTTGTTAGAACTGATATTCCGACATTAGCTGGAGGAAATACCAGGGTTTTCACGTGGCCTGCTTGGCTCGGCCGACTGGGGTGGGGTACCCCGTGAAAATGACTCCATCAGTTTTACTTTGCGAGCGCGCCGCGTCAGTCACTGGGCTCAGCGGAGTACGAGACTTCGGGGGCCCGCGCCCCGGGCGACTCCCGGCGTGACGAGCCCGGCGCCGACGAGATCGGCCGGGAGCCCGCGGAGCGAAAATGCACCTCCAGACAACACCAAATACTCCTTTGTGATAAACCTGAGGTTCGAGGTGCTGAATGTGTATGAATTTTGAACTACTGTAGTCGTATCATAATAGCTTCGGCACGGGCTCAGTATTACCGGTACACGAGACCTCAGTAACGTTCGACAACAAGTCCATACTGTTACCCGACACTTTAATAAGTTGAGTACGCCCAACCCTAAATACCGCGGGTACCGGTATACCCTGGAGGAAAATACCAGAGCTAACGGTAGTTGTTCGGTACGGGCTCGATACCGGTACCCGACTCTTGAGTAAGTTCTGTGTTTGCTCGATTCTGGTGCCTGACACTTCGGTAAGCTCGGTTCTGTAACTTTTCCATACCGGTACCCGGCACTTCAGTAAGTTTAGTAAATATTATACTTTGTATGCAACTTCGGTAAGCTTGGTATTTGTTCAATAACGGTATCCGACACATCATTAAGTGCGGTACGCCCACCAATAATACCACGGGTACCGGTATACCCTACCGAATAATGCCTTGAAATGTTCTTTCACCGACTGCGGATGTGATGGGTGATGATATGCATCCAAATTATATCGCTAAACGGTTGGGCAGTTGGGCAGCCCCGTCCGCCAGAAACGTTTTGGCCCGGACGTATCCCTTCCATATACCTTTACCGTATAATCCATCCATCGCGGAGAGCGGCTCATCAGTATACTCGAATCACACAAGGCCTCTATCGTAGAGCGCCAAACTACGGTAGGGGTAGTGCATATAGTACTGCTGTAACACGTTTGAGCCCAAACAATTATCATTGAAATATATCTACAAGTGAGGGGCTACTAAACAAGGAGTACCTGGTATGTGGCATAATTCGCGGGATCCCTCAAGTCCAAGTACGAACCGGGACAAGACATGGCATGGTGACCGATAGGAAATGAGCAACTATTATCGATGGTTGATCTCCACACCCACCTACGGAGTCAAAAACACCGATTACATGCCTACCTTGGTCCAGGTGTCGCTCTAACGTATTGAGCCACTTGCCAGCCATGGTTCTAAATCCCTTTAGGGTTTAGTTTCTGTTTCGGCTCTGAAATACCTCCATCTTTTCTTGACCGCGGTTATTTGACTGTGATTATCTGACCGCCGTTATCTGTCGCCGCTTTGTTTACCGCTTTTCAATTGTTATTCCCTCGATTAAAGATCAAGGCCTCTTTTTCCAAGATCAATTAAAGCAACATGTATGTGGTGATTTGTTCGTTTTCACGCTTGATGAGTACGAATATTCATCACCGAACCTTGATTATTCCACATGATTATATTTTTTCCGAATTTCGATTGTAATCATGACTCATTGCTCAGCACGTACGATACGTATGCTGTAGATAGCTCGTACTCGTAGATAGCTACGATCCCATCTCTTTCGTATGCTGTGTTTCCCGTAGTTTCGAGTCACATAAACAATCGGCAACCACGCGGTACTGCTGTGCAATAGAACATCGAAAGGGTTGACACGGTTCGTCTCGGGTGCTCGATGCCGCCAGCGGCCAGCACAACTACTAACTGATGTTGTCTGTTGTCTATGTATCTCCCACAACATGCACAATGCACGACCTGCAGTACATCAATATATATATACTTTTCTATAGTCGTATGAAGCGTATGTACGCATCTACTGCGTGCCGTACGACTCGTATCCGTTTTTAGTTTAAATATTTATCGGTGTCGGGCCACTCGTAGATGATTAATGTCGGTCTACTCTGATTAATGTCGGACATGTCGGTCTGGGCCGTCCACCCAAAAAGCAAGTAATTTCATTTCGCAACTATTTAATATCAATTTTACACTTTTCCCCCCTGGTACGGATTTATGAATACCACCTGGTATATAAAACGAAGGGATCTTCCCTTGGATTGTGCATTAAATTTACGACTACCCATGAGTGACTTCGAAACAATTGTTCGATGGTTTGTTGTTTGCATCTGGATATCGAGAGGCCGAGAGCGAGGTACGCTTGTACCCCAAATGTTGCTGGTTCAATCGCGTCCATATGTGTTGATAGACCGCTGCAGCGACTCGTCCAGCACAGAAGCAGCACTACAATGCAGCAGAGCACAGTATACCTCTCGCGGCCTGCGTTTTGTGATGGACAAGCTGCTGCTGCACAACACAGCAGCAGTAGATGTGAGGAAAATAGCTTGGCAGCGAGACAAACTATCACCGTAACGTGACCGTTTGTTAATCGTAACTCGCGCTAAGGAGGAGGCAGCACGCTTGAAAGACACACAGTCCTGCACAGTCGGTAATGTAAATAGAGTGTTTGCGATAGAAGTAAAAACAAAAATACTTTCCTTCCGCTAAAAAAGTGAATTCCCTTCCCTTCACGATTTCGGTGTGTTTGCGATAGAAGTAAACCTAAATCCTGCAGGCGACGCCGCCGAAAATACCAAGGAAAGAGGGGTGAACCAAAAAAAACCCGAAAAACAAAACTAGCGTACGAGAGGAACCGCAGCCCAGCAACGGTGGGGGCGGCAGGGATAACCGCAGTGCCGCCGCTGCCACGACCGCAACCAGCAGCACAGAGTTGGCTGCAGCTACGTGGCGGCAGCTAACGGCAGCGTCTGCACAGCACCATCAACAAACAGCATCGGCAGCCCCAGCAGCAGCAGAAACAACAGCTTCCGTTTTTGCTTTTGCGACCGACTATTCTTCTCGTCGTGTGCTGCTCCTGCTGCTGCCCTCGACCTAAGCGCGACACCGCGCTGGCACGCTCCGCTCCAAGTCCGCCCGGCGCCCGACATGGACAGACCGTGGCGGCGCGCTGCCGCTGCTGCTACTGCTGATACTGCTGCTACCGCAGTGTGGTGGAAATTAAATGATACACGACGATCTGTCATACTGTCGCGCTCTACAAGCAAGGCGGTACGAGTACGTGTACATACGAGTGCTATCCATACGAACTCGTACTCGTACGAGTAGTTCTTTCTGAACGACGCATCCTCCACGACACCAAGCCGGCGAGAGCGTACCGTAGCGGGCCGCCGGCAGTCCGCCGGCGCCCCGCTAGCAAAATCCAACACCGCTCGTCCGTGTCATACTCTAGCTACACCTCTCAAGCCTCTGTGCTCCCATCGGTTGTTGTGTTGTGTTGTGGCGTTCTGCGTCGGTAGAATGCTCGGCGTGTGTAGGCCAATGAAACTGAGAGCCAAAAGTTACCGTAACTTTTGATCAAAAAATTACTTCTCTAAGGTACTTTTTTGCCGTTTTAAAAAAAAATACCGCAAATCCTCCCTTCGGGAGAATTTTATCTTATTATTATTTTATTTGCCACCTGACAACCAATGTATAGCGCTTGTTCCAATCATCTGTACTCGCCAATGGTGCCTGGCTGTTGCGAGCTGTGAGCATCAAAATCAACTACGAGCTCTTCTCGCTGCCCCGGGATATCAAAGGATGGGGGGTTTAAATCGAGGCTGGGGTTAGCGCAGGCGATTCTATCTATCTATTATATATAGTTCGTCTGATGCCCAAAAAACAATACTTTAATCAAGTGATCTTTGATGCCCACTTTATCATAGCAACTTAGAGTTGAGCAAATAAATGCAAACAAACATTTTTTTTTTTTTTTGTCCCACACACGTTCAAAACGCACGCTTATCCCTACGCCGGCATGCCCGGCACCGTCTTCTTACGTCGCAGGCTGGGATACTGTAGTACAACTCGTACGTGCGCCGTGCCTGTCGTCGTGGCCACAGCGATTCGCGGCTGCTCTACGTACGGTATTGCAGCAGTGCGGTTGCTACTTTTAACCTTTGCTGAGATTGTATCGCTATCCTCGCTCTGGTCGTACTCGATATCGTATGATACGTACACGCCTTCTGCCACCGTGCGCGACGAAAGCACCACTGCTTTAGAAACGGACGGGGTCTCTGAAGGCCCCTAGATAACGCCCCCTCCTCCTGCCTCTGCTCGTGTTCAAAGCCGTCCCGAGTTCGCGAAGCTTGGTCATGTCGCATGGCCTACTTACCAGGTACCACGGGTGGTCCTCGGGAAAACAAGATCATACGTATTCCACCATACCATACCAGGTACCAGGTACAGTACAGGTACCAGAGACACCAACAACTCCTCAAGTCAAGCACCGCCACCACCACACCACACCACCAGCTGAGCACCAGAGCAGCAGAAATGTGTCGCTGCTGTTGGTGGTGGTGGTTGTGTTTGCTGGTTTGGTTTTGCAACAAATCTCGATCACTCTCCAAGGATGGCAAGAAATAGACGATTTTGTCGAATGCGGCGCAATAATACTGATACCAGGATACCAGGTATCATATACCAGGCTAGAAGGTGCCGCGAGACACCATATAGTAGCTCTCAACACCAACAACACGTCCTCAAGTCAAGCACCGCCACCAACCACACCACCCAGCTGAGCACCAGCAGCAGCAGAAACGTGTCGCTGGTGGTGGTGGTGGTGGTGGTGGTTGCTTGTTTGGTTTAAACAAATCTCGATCACTCTCAAGGCGATGGCAAGAAATAGACGACTTTTGTGAATGCGGCGCAATTAGGTGATACCAGGATACCAGGTATCTACCAGGCTAGACGGTGCCGCGAGACACCATATAGTAGCTCTTCAACGACACACCACGTTCAGAGCCATGCCCAGGTGACATGCTCACGTGACATCCTTGCGAGCCTGCATCATGCTGTAATCATGCTGTCTGTGCACGCACGTATATACGTATATACATAACCCTAACTTAGTCTTGTTGCGTATGTCTTCAAATGTATGCGTATATGTTTCCAATCTGTCTTGTCCGTTCACGGAACAGCAACGTACCGCCTTGCTTTTTCGTGTTTGGCAAGCTCCTCTGCTGTGCGGTGCTGTGGGGACTTCTTCTCTTGAATTTTTATTTCATTGTACGTACATACAATGTGCCTCTGTATAACGTACATACAGTGCTGCCTGCCTGTTATATTCGTAAGCAGAGTATGCAGTATGTGCCCTGTGTTATAGTTCCACGAAAAACTCGGTATGCATGCATGCACGAGTCAAATGATCTCGATCATCAGCACAGCCACAGTCTCGCGAGGGATTTTGCAAGGCCCTTTCGCTATAAACAGCGAGACAACCGAAACAACAAACAACGTGCTCTCAGGAACAGCCAGCCCCCCCCTGTCCCCCCTGGCCACATCTATTTAAAATATGTTTTCCATCAAACAACCCGCATTGATTCGGAGTCAATCCCCTTCGTTTCTATTTCCTCAACCATTTGTACTCCTATTAAGAATCTTCCACAGATGCTCCGAGTATACTCCATACTCCGAGTATACTCGGAGTATCGAGTATTTTTCGTACTCCGAGTACTGAGAGTATTAGAGTACTGGTGGCCTAAATACTCGGAGTACTTGGAGTATGAACAGTACTGAAGGCCCAAATACTCCGAGTACTGGGAGTATGAGCAGTACTTATACTCGAGTATACAAGCAGTACTCGGAGTAAAAACATCTACGTAAATTACTCGGAGTACTCCGAGTATCGAGAGTATTGGACACCGAAATACTGCGAGTGCACAAAGTACTGTACCTGAAGTATCTTTTCTCGAAAATACTCTAATATTACTCCGAGGTAATGAGAGTATCTGTGAATTGTGAAATGCTATAAACGCCAGTCACATGCTCCCAGAACCTGGGGGGAATGACGGCCGAGTCTTTCACGTACTTCACACTCCGAGTATACTCCGAGTATCGAGTACATTTCGTACTCCGAGTACTTAGAGTATTAGAGTACTGGCGGCCTGAATACTCGGAGTACTTGGAGTATGAGGAGTACTGAAGCCCCAAATACTCGGAGTACACGGAAGGAGTATGCGCAGTATCGGACCCCGAAATACTCGGAGTACAAGCAGTATCGAGAGTGTTCATACCCAAAATACTCCGAGTACGAGCAGAGTATCCCGGAGTATTGAACCCCGAAATACTCCGAGTACACGAAGTACCTGAAGTATGCTTTCTCCAATACTCCTTACTTTACTTCAAGGTACTCGGAGCATCTGTGGAATCTTCGTCGTCAATTTGTTTCCAATTTTATTCCTATTATTTTTTATTTGAGCCTCTATCATATTTACTACTTGCTTCAATGGCCCTACCGCCGTGGGGGCGGGAGGGCCTCTTATTCCCTAGTAATATATAGAGGAGGTGATTTTCCCCGCAAGACTTTATCCTTATTATTTAATACGCTTCGGTAGTCGTGATGGTGATGGTGATGATGTCGTTTGGGATCTTCACGACCATGCCGGTTCGAGTATGCCCCGCGGAAAACCGGCGCTACCGCTCGCAACCCGATCTGGATCGGCACCGCACCCGCGCCCCGGCCGCCCTACGCGTCAGCCCTCGGTGACCCCGCCGAGAGAACGGGCGCCGGTGCCGAACTCGGCAAGCGGGGGGTAGGCGAAGGCGGCCTCCTGAGGACTGCTTGCTCCGTCCCGTGGAACGGGGTTGATCCGCGGGAAGCAAGGGTTCACAGCGTATTTGGCGGGCTTTCCCGCCCGGGGTCCGAGCCCTTCACTAAAATCAAGTCGGAATATCCACACTAATTTCGAGAAAACGAGTTCCCACAATAATTTCAAGGTATTTTTTTAAAACTAAAATAAAAATATCGCTTTCCAAAGAGTCCGAAAAAGTGAAAATATGGATCTTGAGAACTTCGGTCAGAATCGAAATCGGCCCAAAACTGCGCGAGCTGCTCGGTAGCCGTTTTTGCACTAATTTCAACATGAAAAAGCCCAGACGTACCAAACTCGACAAAAAAAAAAAAAACGAAAGAGGCCCACTGCTGTACGTACGTGCTAAACAAGAGCTCCGCATCGATGCCGGCGTTTTGTTTTTGTCCTTTCTACGTGCGTGGTTTCCTGACTGCTGCTGCTGTTGCTGCTGTAGATGGGTTATATACTACTCTTACTACTACTATTACTACTACTACTACTACTACTACTACTACTGTACGTACTGTGCTGTCGTATACTGATTACACACCGCTGTTGTAGTAGGTGGGTGGATCGGTTGGTGCGTGTGTCGATCGGTTGGCGCGTACGTGGGTGGGTGGGGGTGGGTGGTTTGTGGTGTGGGTGTGGGTCGGTTAGTACGTGGTTGACTGCGCGTGTCAATTCACCTGATCAGTGGATTGCGTCATAGGGCGTGGATCGTGGCCCAGTTATTATTTGGTGTTTTTGTTTTTGTCCGGTATACCGGCCCCGCCCTGGCATAGTTCGGGGTACCACTAGTAAGTGTAATTACTTCTTGCCAAACAGAGGAACTATCCAGCAATCACATTTCAACTCAAATATGTTTGTTTCTACGTGCTGTAATTATGTTGAATTCTGTGCGGGGTGTGCGGCCAGGGTTGTCCGAGAAATGTCGTTTCAGGGGTGATGTATACAGAGTGAAATAGGTTTTCTCGTCTCAATTACCTGATAAAACTGTCAAAACAATAATACCCCCGCGACCGTAACATTAATATTTCTGTGTCTCTGTTTTTGCCCGTCGTGCTGAATGTCGGGCCGTGAAGATCAACGCCAAAACTCTTGTAGAGCCCCTGGGATACGTCGTACCATAGCAAGAATCGCGATTATACGGACATTGTAGTGGAACTATTGGAAGCAGAAGGCCGAAACTTGTAGCATTTGTCCACTCACTCTTGGAACCGGCGGTGAACAGTATTGGCCACCAGTATGTCCTCGACAGGTCGCTGCAAGTACAGGACTCGAAAGTCTACGCCCTCCGCCTCCGCCGCCTCGGCCAACAGACGCAGGTCAAGGTACTTCATCGCCTTATTAATACCGTACCCGTCGGGGTACGAGTACTTCCCGTGGACGAACATCACAGTCCCCGGGGGTGGTAGTTCCGCCTCTTGGTCGGCCAGCTTCCGCATACCAGCCCTACCCGAGGCAATGACATCGCTGTAGTGCTGCACGTTTCCCGCCATAGACTGTTGAACGTGGAAGATTCCACAGTTGACGGTGTCGCCAGCAGATATTCGGACCAGGTTGTCGTTGTTCTTGAATAGGTCGTTGTCCACCTGCAGGATGTAGTTGTGCCCGGTGCCTTCAAGCCCTACCGCCAGTACCAACCGCAGTTTGGAGCTGAAAGCGGCTTTGGGTAACGGAGAGGAGGCGTTCTCCGTACCCGATATCTCAAGATGGGTAGAGACAGACGCACCCACAGCCGCTAACGTAGCAACAACCGCCACCCCCACCACGACCGTTCCAAAGAGATCAATCTTACCACACAGCATCATGATCCCCATGACACCTCCGCCGTTTGATAGCAGGTTCCAGTGTGCGTGGCGGACAGCGCGAGGTATACCCCGTCCTCCAACTGACCTGTGTGCGGTTTCAGAAACGCGACGGCCCGTCAACGCAATCAAGGAGGCACTCCTGCGACGAAGTCGAGAAGGGTAAGGGACGAAGGAGTAGATAAAAGGTTAGCTACAACCCCTCAGAAGGATGGAGGTATTCGATGGCAGGAGGGGGGGTGTACTCATTCTCATGCATGGCCGTGGTCGTATGAGCATTGACCCTCGCATCTCTACAGTGCCAGGCGGGAGCACGCCCGATTGTTACCAACCAGGTAGACATCGATAGCACAAGGCACATTCACCGAGAGGTAGTCGGCGAGCCGCATGAACGATGAATTACATCCTACAAAAACCCGCTCGTGAGGCGGACGTTCTTGCATATGGATGACTGGGGTCGTTAATTGGTTTGTTTTCCGGTGTGACCACTTCGAGAGACACCAATAGGATTCCTATGTAACTGCGTCGTGGATGCTTTACCATTAAAACAAGGCCTTGTCATGGACCGGCGGTCCGGGCCGGGCCGGGCCGATCTGAATATTGTAATGGGCCGGGAACAGCTGGGCCGAACATTTTGGGGATGGGATGCGCTGGGTCAGGACGTGCCGAGATATTTTAAACTGTGATGGCCCGGGCTGGACCGGGACGTGCTAATTTCAAAGTATTTTGGGCTAGGCCGGGCCGCGACGTCCATTAAGCTCGATGGACTGGGCCATGTTTCAGCCTACACTAAGTGGGCTTCAGATGGGTGGTTCCACCTTGCCCATGAGGCGGTCAACCTGTTTTTGTGGGCCGGCCTTGGTCACGGCCCATGATTATGTTGTACAACCGAATGCCTCGACGAGCTTCTCCCTGCGCTAACTCTTCTCCTTTGCTGATCTGCTTTTCACGAGAAGAACCAGGTATTACTCTGCTTCGTGGTCCTTGAGTAAATATATATCAAAGCCTTGATGCCGTTGTGGTCATATAGAGGGCAATCCTTGCCGTTTCCACGACGAATGTAGTCTTTGGCGCAATTACTGTTGGTCGGCCCGGACGAAACCGTTGGTGACACCTTCGTGAAGTAGGCCCAGGGAGGGGACGTCTTCTGGCCGAAAGGTTTAGTAACGTTCAATTCCTTCGAGTGTTGTTGCCGAACCGGGAGTAGTCACTGCTGCTGTAGCTTGTAAGGGAAGGCCCCGCCTCACTTTATGTGGCGCTATTCTTGCTCTAGTCGGATGACAGCTGTAGACCTATGGCCGGTGTTATTACAGCACAAAGCATTGCAGCAGCACGTAGGTGTTGCAGCAGCAGGTAGGGGTTGCAGCAACAGGTAGGTATTTCAGCAGCAGGTAGGTGCTGCTGCTGTGGGTATCGTGGCGACGACAGGAGTTGAGGTGGTCCACCAGTGTGGGAACAGAAACAACCGGACCGGGCCGTTGACGGAGCATGATTGTGTGGGGAGTGGGTATGGGTACCTCATGGGTGTCGAAGAAGCGGGCCCAAGGAAGCCTAAGCACAAACCCAAAATAAAAACAGATCTATAAAACAACAATCACGCCAGCACTTATGCGTTCGATTTACAGGACAGCACATGGGCCGGCCCGTGGGCGGGCCAATCAATTCCACTGGCCGTCCTACGGGAATGGTGGGTCGGCCCGAGCTCGTTGTCATTGTCATGGGCCGAGCCGGGCCGTGAAGTTTTAGAAATGTTGAAGGCTGTGCCCGGTCGCGGTCATTCCGCTGAAACAGTGATGGGCCGGGCCGGGTGCGCCGCATGCTCTGAAATTTTGCTGGGCGGCACAAGATCTCCGCCTACCAAACAAAAACATAATGGGCCCGGCCCAACCACGTCCCGGGCGACCCACAGCTCAGCCCACCACCAGTGCCGGTGCATGACATGTTCTAAAACAAATACAATGTTTTTCAAAAATGCTGAAACTAAAAAGTCCCTCTTCACCGGGTGGGTACTATTTCGGCGAACTAGCAGAACTCCTTGAAACATGTCGGAGGCAGCTCGCTTCTGGCGGTCTTGTACGCGCGACTTTCCTGTCTTGCACATCTCGTCGCCTATTTGGCCGGCATGAAGCCTACCCCCCTCCTTAGGCACGTGGCCCCGGCCCCTGGCTCGCTTTCGGCACGCCTTGCTTTGTGGCAGTCGTTCTCCCGTTCGATTGATATTTTAATCGAGGTGCGACCCTTGATCTCCGTAATATATCTCTGTTCGCAAATATATTACCCGATTCAATCCTCATTTTCGTAGCACAACCATCCTTATATGCCATGATATCCTGAAAATAACAAACCGCAGCAGCCTGCAGGCAGGGCTTCCCTCTCGCATGGACGGGCAGGGTCCGCCCCGGCGCGAAACGGCCGGTTTACCCTTGTCTATACACGTACACACGTACCCACGGCGATATCCGGGACCGAAACCCACCAGAGCAACGCACCCGCGAGTCTCACACGAAACCCACTACAAGAGAAATCGACCTACAACAACACCAACGACTACAATCGCCATAGGGTTATGTGCTGAATATTCAGATGATGTATCAGTGTATGCAGTGTACCAATCGTAACGGTCCAAATGCGTTCAATGTATTTGTTTCGTCAGTTGATCTGTCATTTGCCCATTGCTTGGAGGCGTGAACTGGCGGCGACGACGACGACGACAATGTCTGCAACACTATTAGGTTCTGTATGATATACAGATGATTTTATCAGTGTATGCAGTGTACCAATCGTAGCATATTAACAACATTACCAGGGTATATGTATGTGTTTCACAAGTTAATCGGTCGTTTTTTCACCCCCTTGAGGCGTGAGTTTGCCCTGGTACCACCCGTACCCGCTACTTCTGTGGGTTATGTACGCGCGTGCTACAACCCACGGAAGCTCTGTGAGTTCGGTACGATATTCATTGCCGCGTCGGAACTTCTGTGAGTTCTGTATGACATTCGCACTTTGTGAATATTCAAACAGGTGTCGTAATAAGCGTTATTTACGACACTGGTGTCGAAAATATGCCTTATTCACGACACCGGTGTCGCAAATACGATAGCTACGATAACGCGTCACGTTCGCGGAACACGCCCACGATTGGCCGAACGTTGCTACGGCAGTGTTGACACGATGTAGAGCTACCATTGAAGCCATCACGTACCCGAAACGGCCCAGTACTCGCGGAGATATATGGTATCATCGTGCAGGTGCAGAATGATCAGACCGGTTTCGGAAATACGCCTTTTTTACGACACCCGTGTCGCTTACCTGGTACACGCTATTTTCCAACCCGCGGCACGTTCGCGGAATACGCCCCGGATCAGCCACACGCTGGAAGGTGACCAGCGGCTTGTGTTAGCCAATATTATGTCAAGAGCAAGGATATTGTCGGTACCACCACGAAGTCAGCATCGCTGGACGATGCGAAAGCAGGAGAAGGTAGAAGAACACGTAGAATTTCTCTTGAATACATCCGACGGTGGAAACGGACCGAGAAACCCTGGACGCCCCCCCAAGACGGGGATCCCTAAGGAGAGGGACTCCAGAGGAAAACGTCTGGACGACCCCAAGGACGATAACTCGAACGCAGACGATTCCAGTGCGAGAGCCCGGTAAGACTGGGGTCGCGGAGAAAGTACACGTTGGTGAAAGCGTTTTAGGATCCTATCGGGTCGGGGTCGGCGAAGAAGAGGAAGAGACCCTCTGGTGGTGGTGACTGCTTGGGGGGTGATTCCCACTTGCGGCTCCGAATAGCGATGCGCTTGGCATCGGCCGCCCCGGATACAGGAATACACAATGACATAATACGACTGTGCGCAGAAGGGAGGTACACGTCATTTATACGAACTATATCGGACTTAAGATGAACTTAAGATGAAAACCTCGTATACATGTTATCGTGAGCAACCAAATACTAAAATCCTGCATGCACTCCTTAGAACCCAAAGGTGGAGGAGGAAACAACAAACATACCTGCTGATTACATGCCAGGTATAGTTCTTGCAGTCGTTCTCTGGGTTTCCGCGGGTGCGACCACCACCTTCAATAGCGACATAGTAAACCCGTTTACAGTCTACAATATACGAGCACATAGTGAACCCGCTCACTAGGGTTGTGAGTTGGCTGGAGTTCCCGGCTAGTTATTAATTGCCTGGCGAAGCCAGCCAACACACCGACTTTAGTCGACTAGTTGGCTGGCTCCGCCGGAGGCAAAAAAACACGCCATTTGGCATCATGTTTCACACAAAAAGCATGATAAATGGGCCAAATGTATCTCTGGAATTGATTACGAAACAGGTATATTTCTAAGTTTCGTCTCTGTCGGGTATTAAAGAGATGCACCAGAACTATGTCGTACATACTCGTGCGGCAGGCAGTAGCACATCACCGGTACAAACTAACCAAAATACACAAACTGGACTGCGATCGACAAAACTAGACTAGGATCGACCAAAATGGACTGGGATCGACACACAGCTCAGGGCGAGCATCGCTCAAACACCCGAGCCAGAGGTGCTCATCATCCAGTTGGCACACTCATGACAGATACACACTTGTATTATTACAGTAGCACGAAGTAGTCTCTCATCGTTGATTCCTGCGGTGAGATTCGGGGAAGAAACATGGAACAAATCGGGAAAATAATAACAGTTTATATACTAAAATCAATCAAATTGGTCCTTATCATTTCGGCCAGAGTGAGTTCGGACCTTTCACACACAGCAGCAGTAGCAGAACAGAAATGTAGATGGTGGAGTACGGACTGCAGGCTCCGATCATCACAGCTGGCCACAGCAGTACATCACACATGAGCGTGTCACACACGCAAGGTGTTACCTGCTGGTGCTTATGCTGCGGACTTGTAACGTTGTGCTCCCTGCATGTGATGTTGTCTACCTGTTGTATACTGGTACAAATGTCTGGGCTATCCTGTGCTCATGACTTGCTCGCGAAAGGGCAAAAAAACGAAAAGAAGAACATTATAATTGTTTACTGGCACGTACGTACAATAACACGGCCTCATGCAGACAACCCGCGAAATCGTCTTATCCACTCCCGCGGGAAAAAAAACTTCGAGCGCTCGCCACGCGAGCTACAGCGCTCGGATCGAGCTCAAACTTCGATCAATGTGTCCGGCCGGGCCTCTCGTGTCGGGGTACTTAGCGTTTTGCCGAAAAGTGCTCGCGCGAAGAGAAAGTTGCGAAAAGTGCGAAAATTTCACAAACATAACTATACATACAAGGCTCCCCTTCGGGGAGTGGGGTGTTCCCCGCGGGTTGACGCAAGCTGGCATGACACAGCAGAAAACCGATCAATCTCGTCATCCAGCGGTAACCGTAAGCAACGGTTGTTGCTAACGTACGCATTTAAGGTTAGAAGCAAACTGGCCCTATGCCACATGAAAAAGAAACACGTTGTTTTTCTCACAACTCACGACGTCAACTTTTCTTGCGTTTGTCAAACCTTGTAATTTTCACACATTGTGGGAAATGTCAGTATTGGCAAAATTGTCACGGTTTGTCACGTTATGTGGCATTTTTTGTTCGCTAGGTATGGCCATCATTCTCGTGAAATACGGATAGCAAACGGCAGCAAGACTTAATCGCATGATGTACTTTAGGCAGTATACAGCAGTGGTAGTAGCAGCGAGTAGTGTAGCAAGCATCAGCAGCACAGGAAGCACTACAATTGAGATTACTACAGTAGTACCTACAGCAAGAACCAGCACCAACAATTGCTACTATGAGATAGTAGTTTGCGTTCAGCAGTAACCGCAGCACAATTGCTGAATGTAGCGTACAGAAAAGCAGTACAGACAGCAGGTGAAGTATCACAAATTATCTTTACCATTTGTACGGCTGAGGTTTGTTAGTGTAAGCATGTATGGCGTGTATGTATCTGGTACGTGCATAAGCGTACGTACGCGCTTACGTATACAGCAATATAGGTACGTTCCTCACCGCCCAAGGGAAAACAAAATCAATGTACTTCAGGTATGTTCGCACAATACTTCATACACACCATGGTATGTAATTGCGTACCTGGTATACGATGGGTGCACGCACAGTCGATCGATCTTACGGCAGAAGTAACAACAGCAGTATACAGTACACAGCAGGAATAACTAATTGTCTTCCTACTAATTGCAGCAAAATGCAGCAGGAACACTGCTGTAGCAATATTGATGGCGTGTATACTACGTAGTGTGTTCGCACGTAAGTACGTATGCATGCTGATACAACAGCTCTAAAACAGTCGCTTCGGTGTGTGTTTAACCACATCCAGCAGCTTTGACTCATGGTCGACTGGGATGACGAAAACAATCGAACAATCGATAAATACGCCGCGACCATATTCCAAGGGAAATTCGCAAAATACTTCACTGAAGCAAGACGGGCGGGGGTATTCCACGACACAACGAGTGCATGCGCTAGTCCCTGTCCGCTGCAAAAGTACTACGGCAGCAAGCAGCACGGGAAACATCAACATTTTGTAGTCGTATATACCACTTCGAGTATCGTACTGTCGCTACTGTCGTTGTATCATATCTGGTACCTGTTACGTATAATATGATAGTTATCGAGGATGTACGTACGTACTACCTGGTAGTATGACGTATTATAATAGTGGATACGTTTCATGGTGTACGTACCTATCTGTTCGGCAATGTTACGACCGTTTGGATATTGACATAACTACCGGCTCTTAAAATTTCCGGACAAAGTGGTACATGATGTCAGTTTTGCACTTGGTGGCGCAGCAAGCAGCATTCTCATGCCTCCCCGTCACCACCATACGACTGCACACGCCGTTGACCCAACAGCAAGTGGACCCAAAAAAATAACAGAAACCAGTTATGCACTGCAAACCCGACATCATGTTGTTAAAAAATGACTTCCGCAAAAAAAAACGACGAATCGAAGCCAGAGGGGACGCGAGCAGCGCCTGGCTTGCGGGCACACGTGAGTCGCTGTCCGGTGCAAATTCACAAAAGGAAGCGACACGCAGAATATGCTGTCGCTGCGGTTGTTGCTGTATCTATCATAGTCTGGCTCGTACATACAGCAGTACCAGGTACGTACGTAGCAGAGTATACATGAATGTGAAACCGCTTCTTGTATTTCCGAACATGCGGTACTTCGAAAATCTGAGCATCGCACGAAAGAGTGCGGAGAGATACGTACGAGTTCGTAGTACGTTGATCGTTTCGTGCAGCCAGACCTGTGCCGAAGAACCAGTACGCGAGCCACGTGTCCTATATATGTAAACCTATGATATCACAACAGTTGCAGCAAGCAGCGGCATAGGACTACGAGTACTGCTGCTGTATCACGACCTGGAACGTACGAAGACTGTACATGATACTTGGACACGTACATACGTGCTTGCATTTCGAAAAATTCAAGGTACCATATAGTATGCAGAACTGGCGGCGCAGCAGCGTGTCACGATACACCCATCAGGCCACCCTGTTCCACAAGGGCAGACATACCCCGACGCTGTCACGCTGCTGTGGTTGCATGAGCGCACGTTCGAAGTTTGCTCGATGTGTCGTCCAATCGATTGTGTGTGCTCTTGCTGCATGCTCTCTTAAAAAATCGGCATGAACAACAAACAGTCGACACGCAGGCTGAAACAACCACGATTGCTCGTTATTCATAGGGCTACAGACTGTGGCGAAGGCGGGGCATTTTCCACGAGTACGTACGCAGGATATTTTTCAAAGCGACTTTTGCGCACGAATTCGCAAAGCGGGTTTCACGTTGCCCTGCTCGGCTCGGCCGAGTGGGACGGGGTACCCCGGGAAACCGACTCTATTTTTCGGCTTCGCGAGCGCCCCGCGCGGGCCACGGGCCGCGGCCGAGGGCGAGGCCCGGGGGGCGCGCTCCCCGGCCGGCCCCCCGCGGGCCGAGCCCGGCGCCGGCGAGCTCGGCCGGGAGGGCGAGGCGCGAAAACATGCCGCCGGGCACAAAAATCACAATCCTACTTTGTTACAAGGGGGGCTTCGCCGCGGCGGGCTGACGCCCGCCTGCGGCTTCGCGCAATTCCCGTAACGGCGAAGAATAGAGGTAGGAATACTAAAAAAGAAGCTTCATTAGGGCGAACAAAAGCGAATTTACTGCCAAGGGGTGTACAGTAATACAGGACATCTATAATGAGAAACAGTAAATATAACCCAGGCTGGGTTTCTATTTTTTTTCCAGAGGGTGCGTCCTACACTAACTTCATAGAACGGTTCCCGAATTTCTTATTTCCTTGAAAATATTAGGCTGGCTTTTTATCATTGTCCTGTACTGATGAATTTCAACAACACATTTTCATTCGTACCGTACGAGTATGTATTATTCATACATAATAAAAACATATTGATGGAAAGTGATACTGTATCGAAGAATACATGGAGTGGCAGGTAGGTGTGTACAATGGCGAACAGCAGCAGCAGCAAACAACAAACAACAGAAGGCCATTTTAATTTACACATACATACACGCATATACAGAGAGAGCCACATGCACATACCTGGTATATTATATACGTACTATTAACAGTGGTACCCCGAACCATGCCAGGGCGGGGCTGGTATATTCGGGGACAAAAACAAAAATTCCGAATAATAACTGGGCCACGATCCACACCCTATGATATAACGCAAAATGCGCTGATCAGGCAAGTTGACACACGCAATTAACCACGTACCAACCGACCCACCGACACCCGCCCACCCACACCTACCCACCCACTCATGTACTCACCCACACCCACTCACTTACACCCACCCACCCAACCACCGACCCACCCACCGAACCACGTACGTACGTACGCGTACGCACCAACCGATCGACACACGCACCAACCGATCCACCCACCACCCACAACAACAACAACAGCAGTGTGGAATCAGTATACAGCAGCACCAGTACGTACCGCAATAATAGTAGTAGTAGTAGCAGTAGTGGTAGTAGGAGTAGTAGTAGTAGTAGTAGTAGTAGTAGTAGTAGTGTGGTGGTGGTGGTGGTGGTAGTAGTAGTAGTAGTAGTAGTAGTAGTAGTAGTAGTAATAGTAGTAGTATACAACCCATGTACAGCAGCAACAGCAACAGCAGCAGCAGCAACAGCAGCAGTCCAGAAAGTATAGCAGCAAGTACATACGTACGTACGTAAAGCGGACAAAAACAAAACGCCGGCATGGATGCGCAGCCCTTGTACGTACAACTGTGTCCCTTTTTTTTTTCGGTCGATTTTATTACGAAACCGGCATAGTCGTGAAGATTCGAAACGACATCATCACTACCGAAGCGCATTAAATAGTAAGGAGTTTAACAGTACCGAGGTGAGCATACTTGAATGTGTAACACTTCGTACTCACTTTAAGTAAGCAGTACTCGCGTGCGTCGAGTATATAACTCGTATGCTATGATAGGATCGAGCAGCATCAAACTATACGACGTACGTACATATATATACGTACATACTACAGATCATACAGATAGTACGTGGTCCATAAAAATCCGGGTTCGTCGTCAACATAAAAAACGGAATCTTTGATTATGCATGTAGAGCAGTAGCTGCGTGTAAAAAAAAAGAGCGTGTGTGTTTTGTATGTGCGCTTTTCATTTTCTTGGTAAACGTTGCTGCAGCGCCCACCGCCCGCATGTCCACGCCCGCGAGCGCACGCGAGGCCCTGCCCGGTACTATATCCAGGCACACACCGACCACTATCATACTGCTGAATACCACGCAAGTATGAATACTGTACAGATACCATCGCATATTAAAAATTACCTTGTATATGATACTCTGTTACTGCTTGAAGCGGTACTGGTACTCGTACATATAATACGTACGTGTATATCCGCAGGAAAAAGAGCCGGTACGATAAAATTCCGGGTTGGTCGTCCACATAAAAAAAACGGAATCTTGAATGATGCGGTTTGCGTGTAGAACAAAAAAGCATGTATGTACTGGTTGGTATGGTATGTGCACGTGACAAAAAGGGTATGGAATCCTGGAAAAATCGCAGCCCCGTGAGACATGAGTTGGGCACGGCCGAGACCGCCCTTGGCAGAGTAGGCAGAGCAGGGGTCGGCGAGCACGATGAGGGAGTTGGGTGTCGCCGGGTGGACGTCATCGCCAGTTATCGTGAAAAGGGCAAAAATCTACGTCTAAGAAAAGCTGTCGAGCTCTCTCCGAGCAGCAGCTGCAATTTTGTACATGTATTTATATAAATGGATATGGATATTAAGCCGAGTTTTGTTCCCTTTCTTTGCGGTGACCTGGACATTGAAATAGTAATATAAATTGATATTGTAATACAAACGGATAAGGATATAAATGGACATGGATATTAAGCCGCGTTTAAAACCGGGTCCTGGGACCGCTTCCATTGAAGCGATGCGCCGTCAGGCGCAGAAACCATGTATATATATGTCATAGTATACACACCTGTTACACAGTCTAATATTAATATTAATAGAACGTATCATTTTTATCTTTGGGCGGTGAAAAATGCAAGAAAAACAAAAAAGGGGCATAGAGTGGTACTATAAGACCGTATGTGAAAGTATGGTCTGAACCCGAATAGGTACCGGCACCCCATGTATTGTGACAAAGGTATACCCTTACCTGGGGTATTGTGTCAAAGGTCTCACAGGACTTAAGAAGTTCCGGGTACGGGTATGGATGTCTTACAGACCTTACAGAAGTTCCGGGTTAGGCCGTTTCCTATGCGGTTCGATTTCGAGCTTCAGATTTTTTTTTTTCGATCTCAAAAACGAAAGCACCGTCCTATGCAGTTCGATCATGCAAAATCTGACTGGAAAGTTTTCGATTTGAGAATCCGATGACCCAAGTCGACGGATTTTGGCCCAAAATCCGACGACTTGGGTCATCAGATTTTCAAATCGAAAAATGGCATGGTCTCTAAATTCAAGATGTTATACAGGCAGCAAGCAAGCAGCAGCAGCAGCACGATCGATGAGTTGGATGGTGACACAGCGACGTTGCTTCGCGCCCGACGCGCAGCCGACGATCGGAGGGCGTCTCCGTCGCCAAACTACAGTCGACTGGCGCGGGCTTGGGCCTAGAGACGAAGGGAAGCGCACTCGACACACGCCTCTCCGTATTCGTATATTTTACAGCAGCAGCAGCAGCAGCAGCAGCAGTACAGCACACAGCAGTCAACGCTCGGATGCTTCGTTGTGTCAAAATAAAAAATACAAAGACAGGTCGACTCGAGCGCACTCGGCGCGTCGCCGCCAGACCAGAGGCAGCCAGCGTGGCTTCAAACGCTTGGGTTCTACGCCCAGTACAGCGCACTCGGCGCGTCTCTTCGCGGCCCCAGACCACAACAACAACAGCAGTTGGTCTTGTCGTTTGCTCAAATATCTGCACGTATGATACAACAGCTCCGTGTTTTCTCGCATAAGAAGACTGTTTCGATTTTCGAACTAGGTCGCTGAAAAATCGATCAGACCATAATCTGAAGCTCAAAAATCGAACCGCATAGGAAACGGCCTTAGGGTATAAAACCCTCACAGAACTCACAGAAGTTCCAGGTATTGTGGCCCGGGCGTACATAACTCACAGAAGTTCCGGGCAGGTGCAAACACGTTGTACCGGTACCCCGGGTATTGTGAAACGGGGAGTACAGAACTTAAAGAAGTTCCGGGTACCGGTTAAGGGTCGTACAGAACTTACAGAAGTTCCGGGTACGGGTATAAAACCCTTACAGAACTTACAGAAGTTCTCTGTAGGGTATTTCCCGGTAAGGGTATGGTTCTGTAGGGTACCTAACCTTGGAATGTTCCTTTGGTTTGGGTGCTTAAAACGTTGCTTTCAAAAACGTATTGGTGCCGTTAACGCGCCGTTTACACTCCATACATGTACATGAAGGGCATACCGACCGTATTCAGGACAACTTATCCTTTCGATTTGTTCAGGAGAGGTGGAGCTGAGCATACTCTTCTGGACAAGACGGTCCTCGCCAGTATGTCAACGAGCTCCCTCCAACGTGACATCATGCAGGTACGCTACCGGGGAAATATTATGTTTGGGGCGGAGATTTGTGTATCGACAGTTTCTGTTGGATGTACGGTTTCAACGCGCGTGCGCGAAAAAAGCGAGACACGATGTCAACAATGGAGTGCGTGTGTTGAAAGTAGAGCAGGTGAAGGCTGGTGAACCGCGCAAACGACATTAAATCTTGGACCATCTTATTCACGTCGAATCCAAGCATAGCTTCCCGCAACACCTCCCCCACCAGGTGTACCATGAGCGTGAGAGGAACGATGTGATGAGTTATGCCGCTTTCACGCAGGCTGAGGGGGGAACGTGGCCTGAGTGGAAAAGCATTCCGGACTCCTCCGCGGCGCTCTCCCCCCCGTCAGGGAACACCATCGAGAGCTACTGCAACCATAAGTATGAGGATGTAAGACTCAAAATAACGTAATGCTTAAATCGATACCTGTCAGAGTACAGTAGTGTCGTGTAAGCCTGATGATTTGGAGAAAACGCTCATGTTGCACTAAGCACGATATATCACGATATCATCGCCTGTCCTCTCTTTACCCGCCACTCCCTCCTGGTCGGTTACACTTTTCCTCATGCAGATCGCACCACATCTAGAGGCGCTGCTTTGCAGCCGATCCGCGGGAGCGTCGCTTTCAATCGACGCAACATTCGATATAGCAACGCAATGTCTCAGCGAAGCCAAGTGCATGGTCTTTGCGCTTGGAGAGCTCGGTCACATCCTGTCGTACGCGTCGGTGGCGTCGGACAAGTGGGGACATATACTGCCGATGCTTATGGCGTGAGTAGATACATGGCCAAATAAATTCCGTATGTCTGACTGGCTTGCGGGTTTCTGTTCTACGGCTCAATCAACGCAAGCAGTAGCCGACTTATTCACCGTCTGCCACTTTGTCCGCGTCCAACTATCCGATGTACGTCCTTCACCGTCGGCGATCATTCCAGGCTGAACAGGCGGTTTACGCGTTTGGGTAAAGAGGGGGAGCTAAAAACGATATTTGCTGACACGTGCTGCGATGGCTTGAACCGCCCCAAGGATCACGTCTGTACCAGAGTTTTCCCGGGTGTGACGAGGGCATTATACGGGGACAACTTCCACAAGGGGGAGATTCTGACGACGTCGGTCTTCAGCTCGCACCCACTTCACGCGGACTGTTTTAGGTGCGAGTTCTCGGAGTACGCGCATCGTGAAACTGAGTTTCGTTCGCAGTCCAGAAATATCTCGCAGTTAAATAGACTCCCGCATGGCTTTGGTGCATGTTATCTGTAAAGGGTTACTTTGTTGTTGTACTAGCTGTTGCTAACGAACATATGAAAAGGTTTGCACCCAACTGACTCATTCCGCACCTGCGTATCCTTCTCGCTATATAGGGAGGTAGGACAATGCCTGGCGCAGCGATGCGAGAAATACGTGTTCAGAGTCTCCATAAGTCTGGTTGAGAGCGGCATGGCGGTAGCAAAGGCTATGCAAAAGGCGCTCACCCCTTCCTACACCAAGCACATCTGGACTTTCACGCCTAGGAAACTTCCAGAGAAGCTCATTGCTACGAGGGACAAGTTCAAGGCCTTGTACGACAAATGCGTGCCAGAAGGAGGCCGATCATTATATCGGTACGCCCCTATGCATCACTGGTAAATCATGATTTGCGAGAAGCTCCTATTGCTGTGCTTCTGATGGTGGACTCCGCCCCGCTATCAATTAGCACGGTCGATTATTCGCGTCTGAGTTGAGAGTGCTATCACTTTTCAATGCGATTGGTGCTTTGCACTGTGCACGCCCAAGAAAACACGCCTTCATACATGTTTTGCTCGTACGTACACGGTGACCCTATGCAGAAAGGACAGGAAAGGTGTCGCGCCAAGCACTTTTGAGGCGTGCGAAAATGTGCTCAAGTGCATCAGAACGAGATGCACCGACACTCGCAGGGGTGTGAAGGAAGCGTACACGGCGGACAAAATAGGGCCCCAGACGGGGCTCACAGTCGTGCACAAAATCCAAGGCACGGAAAAAAACGAAAGCGCCCACAGGTGAATGCGACTGAGTTAAAAAAACAACTCCTGATTGTTGAAGGAGATTACATAGGTCGGAGTTGTGATGGGGGGGGGGGGGCACGGTTCGGAAGGGGTGAATATATCGCGGACACACAGAGCAGAACGGTACTCTCTATTCGTCGCGGTTCAAAGCGTCTTCTATCGCCAGCCATCCGTTCGAACTACGCCGGCGACAACTGAATCTCCCCTACGCCCAGCATGCTTTCCATCTGTTGTGCAGCAAGCTCAACAGACGAGTGGTGACCAAAGCACCAAAGCTCTGTGAAACTCGGTTGGAACGGGAGATCCCCCATTTTGTTTTCGACCACAATTTGCAGATCGAGCAACACCGCGGCATCTTCCGACAAGACTTCATCGCAGGGAAGTACTGGGAGCTACAGCGGTTGGAGAAGTTGTGGACCAACGTGAACGGCCCTTGCCCTGGAGGGGATGCACGCACAGCCCCGACGGTAACCGTTCGGTCGTAATAGAATGTAGGCGCCCTCAATATTTACTACCGCATGTGCGTTTCTGTTTTTGACGGCACCAAACAATTGGGATCCCTTTCGAGTTTCCTGAAGCGCCCGCCATCATGGTCCCGCACCCAAATTAATGACGGTTACAAGCTCCTGCCGCGTGAGTTTCTAGCGACCGCTGTACTACCTATAGCGACCGCAACTATGAGGGAGCGCCTCGTCATTTACTTTTCGCGCGCACCAAACGTGTTCAGGTGAAAGAAGAGTGGCAGGAGTGCATGGGCCACGCGTACCTTCGGAACTTTCGGGATGCAGAGCGGGAAGAGTGTGCCAAGCTCCTTGGCATCGACGACAAGAGTGCGAAACAGCCCAGCAAAACTTTTGCGGTGGAGTACCCAGACGAGTGTGCGGAAGGTAGGTGAAGCACATGCGGCTAAATTCGGCGGGAGACTACCACAGTATCTGCAGTACCGAGTACCATGACTACATGCGAAGTCATAGCATTTTTTGTAACTACCGTCTAGTTTTTTCTCCTTGAGTATAGTTTGTTTCGTATCGTCCGTTCGCAACTGTAGTTCTTTCTCCTTGAATATTGTATCCTCGTGCAGGCGAAAGTCAATTGGAGGGCGAAGATGGCGCGGTGTGGGCCTTGGGTTGGGGCCCTGCCAACAGGACAGCGCTGGGCGAGGCAGGGGGTGCTCTGCCTCCGTCTCGTTAGGCCAACGGGGAGCAACCTGAACCGAGCACGGGCCAGCTCTTGTCGAAGGGTGTAGACACAACCGGAGAAGCATGTTGTCGTGGTGTGCTGAGCGGGCCAGTGGCGGACACAACGTCGGGGTCGAGCGCAGTAGCAATGGAGTGCACGGGTGGGCCAGGATCAGGTGACGTAGAGGGTTCAGGCCTGGGCGGCAGGCCTGCGGTGCAAAAGCCAGGTGAGCAGTGCCGTTCGAATTATTCCCAAATAGACCGTGCTTGGTTTACCCGTCGAAGAAGCACCACCACTATAGTACGACAAAGGCGATACTAACAGCGTGTGAGCCAAGTTCGTAACCCCAAGATCACTTATCGCTGCGCCTCTCTTCGCACCACCTTCTGCTGTCTTCAAAGCTACGCTTCCGCGTATGCCACCCGGGCAACCATGTATCGGAGGAATCCCGAGCCCAAATAAATACGGCGTCGCCGACAAGAACAGGAGGTACAAACCCGCTCTTCAGGTCGTATCGATTACGACCCTTGACGAGCACACTTTGGCTGTCGAGAGTTTGGCCATATCGCGGAGTAGTAATGTACAGGTAGCGCAAGTGTTGAAAGAGGCGGCCCGTTTGTACAAAGAAGCCGTTCTCCAGCATCTGTGTGTTTGTAATAAGACGGGAGCGGACCATAAACAATATCGCGGCACCACTACAGTTGGCACATGACCCCCCACGAGAACGGATTTCGGTTCTGCACCTGTTCCTGCCAAAGCTAGCGATTTCTGCTAAAAGTCGGGATCGGCTTGCTTGGTCCCTGCGATACCTGCAACTCTGGCTGGGGACCGCCGCTACCTCCGGGGACGCCATTGAAAGGTCCGAAGGATAATCGCGATTTCTGGACAAAAACATCTTCCAGCAACACGTCAGTGGTGGTGCCGCGATACTGTTTACGGTCCGCTCCCACCTCAGTACAAACACACAGATGCTGAAGAACGGCTTCGTTGTACAAACGGGCCGCCTCTTTCAACACTTGCGCTTCCTGTACATCACTACTTCGCGATATCGCCAAACTCTCAACAGCCAAATTTTGCTCGTCAAGGGTCGTAATCGATACGACCTGAAGAGCGGGGTTGTACCTCCTGTTCTTGTCTGCGACGCCGTATTTTTTCGGGCTCGGGATTCCTCCGATACATGGTGGCCCGGGCGGCATAGGACGACCGCAGGAACTATACTGCTACTACTACTGTTGTACCCTCGATTGATTGTAGCGGACGCCCTGCTGCTGTGCCGCAGCTTTCCGGCCCACTATGTCAATGAAATGACAACGAGCCTTCGATCCATTCTTATTTCGTACCAATACGTCCGTAAATGTAATGTTGTTTCGATATTCATTTTATCAAACAAGCGGTTGTTATATTGACGGACAGAGTGGTACATAGTGAGTGGTGCTTCGCGCAGCAAGATATACCTATCATACATCCACATCAAGTGCGTGGTGTACGCAAACGACGACAACATCAACAGGGACGTACTTGGCGCACTACACAACTGTTGCTGACCTCTTGACTACTGTGTGCCGAATCACACTACTCCTGCTGCGGCTGCTGCTTGCTGCTGCTGTAGCAGCAGTAGCAACAGCACATCGGTGGAAACGAACAAAAAATGTCAACAACGCGGCCCGAATAACACACACAGCAGAGAGAGGTGCGTAGTGGTGCAGGCAAACGATGACGTTAGACAGCAAGAACGTACGCCTGCTATCCTCTCAGGCTGTGAGAATTGCACTGCTACTCCTGGGTGGTGCAACAGAACAGCAGAGGAGGAGTGTACAGTAGGTTTGTTGGTGGCGGTTGGCCTCATCATCATGGTGGGTGTCGTCTGGGAGGTAGGGAAATGTGCACGATATCGGGTCTGTCTGTCCCTCCTCGGTGATGCATGGTAGGTGTTCCGATACACGCAGGTAGCTATAGTGCACCGTGGGTATGCCGCCTCACACGCATGGTGCTGCGTGGTGCTTCTGATGCTGCTGGGCGGCAGGGTTGCTGCAGCGATGTACAATAGCCTGAGGGTTGTACTCGTAACACTCTGTTTGTGCTCAGCAGCAGTGTAACGGCACTGCTGACCAATCACAGTAATTTTGCAACTCAAAATGCAACTCAAAGCTCGCGTGTGATTGGTGGAAACTCGACATTCATTTTTTATTTTCAAGTTTTGTTTTTGTGCAAGTCATAACTTTTGACCCTATTCCTTGGCCCAGTGCCAGGGATTCCCCATCCCGGCACTCTCAGAGCTCCCACTTCGAACACCGCCTCCTTTCATTACTTGCTCAGCTCTCTTCGTTCCCTATATAATTTATTAGTTGACGAGAGGCTTCTTCCTCTTTCAGTTTTGGGTTGGTGTGTGTGCAGAGACAGCACGGCAGCGTGGGCGAGCCCGGCGCCATCGCGGGTATGGGAGGGCGCTGGCCAGTAGAGGGGGGGTCAGAAGGAGCGCGGTCGTCTTTTTCGTGGCTAGGCGTGGCGTGTCCACCGAGACATGAGGAAAGCATGAAGGGTCTTTGTCTGCGTTGCTGCTTACTGTATCAATCCAGTATGTCAGAATTATAAGGGTCGTTTATGATCGTAAACGAACATTCAAGCTGTGGTCAAACATATAATTCTTCACGCGGGGCATATTTATTTCTCCTCGTGCGACTATATACGTACAGCGTATCAACACGCTCCTACCAATCAGTTCGTACGACGTCAGACCTTTAAACTCGACTCTCGACATAAATGCAAGCTACGGCCAACCCGCTTCGATTTGGGTAAGGCCAGCGCATGCAAACGACGGCTTCGAGATTTTCGTTTATACTTGCTAGATGTTGCTCTCGTTGTGGTATGCTCTTTCAAGGCTCTGCTGCACGGGCGGCTAACGCCGCCCGCTACGCTCGCGGAAGGAAGAATAGAACCAAATAATGTGAAAAGGGTAAAAGAGGAACATAAATTAGCTGCAATTGGCGACTTGATAATGCCAAGAGCTCCATCTGTATGTCGGCAAATACAGGACATACAGTGAATATCTATCTTGCAACACGAAAAGAGATCGCGAAGAAAGCAAAGCTCCACACCGAGGGAGGCTGACGCCGTCCGCTATGCTCATGCAAGAAAAGGGGCAGAAGAGGTCCACGATGTGGTGCAAGGACCGACTTGGAAATGCCAAGAGATTCATGGTACAATGCAGCGAAATGCGTACTGGTGTACGTACGTACACCTGAACGTGCAGTACCCGCCTACCGCTCTGTATCGTACTGCAAGAGTACTGGTATGTGGCATGTGGCGAAGCACCTACGACACGACAGCAGCAGTCGTGCACCACAAAGAGTTAAAAAAAAGTACAGGCGACTTGCAAATGCATAGTAGATAGATAGAGCTCCATGCTCCAGGACAACACAGCTTTATATTCGAAAGGAAGAGAAAGCACAGCAACACGGTTCACAGCACGGCGCCGCGCTGCCTGCCTGCTGTGGGTGTGATGTACGCCGTTTCCGTGACTACGTGTGCTACTGTAGTATACAACATTAGTAGTAGTAGTATAGGTGTGACAAACAACAGATCGACAACTAATTACAGCAACAGCAGCGACAACAAAAAGCACCCACGCACCCACACACCCACCCATTCACCCACCCACACACCCAACATGTGCTACAGCAGCACAGCAGTACGCCGAACGATATGCCAGAGCGGGGCCGGTATAGCGGACAAAATGCAATTGCCGGCATCGATTCGGAGCCCTGGTAGCACTATGCCGGCACCTATGCGGAGCCCTTGTATCGAACCAAAAAAAAACTTACCTCTGCGCGGGCGGCTAACGCCGCCCGCTAAGCTCGCGGAAGGAAGAAAAGAACCAGATAATGTGAAAAGGGTAAAAAAGGAACAAAAATCAGCTGCAATTGGCGACTTGATAATGCCAAGAGCTCCATCTGTATGTCGGCAAATACAGGACATACAGTGAATATCTATCTTCCAACACGAAAATAGATCGCGAAGAAAGCAAAGCTCCACACCGAGGGAGGCTGACGCCGTCCGCTATGCTCATGCAAGAAAAGGGGCAGAAGAGGTCCACGATGTGGTGCAAGGACCGACTTGGAAATGCCAAGAGATTCATGGTACAATGCAGCGAAATGCGTACTGGTGTACGTACGTACACCTGAATGTGCGGTACCCGCCTACTGCTCTGTATCGTACTGCAAGAGTACTGGTATGTGGCATGTGGCGAAGCACCTACGACACGACAGCAGCAGTCGTGCACCACAAAGAGTTAAAAAAAAGTACAGGCGACTTGCAAATGCATAGTAGATAGATAGAGCTCCATGCTCCAGGACAACACAGCTCTATATTCGAAAGGAAGAGAAAGCACAGCAAGACAGTGCACAGCACGGCGCTGCGCTGCCTGCCTGCTGTGGGTGTGATGTACGCCGTTTCCGTGACTACGTGTGCTACTGTAGTATACAACATTAGTAGTAGTAGTATAGGTGTGACAAACAACAGATCGACAACTAATTACAGCAACAGCAGCGACAACAAAAAGCACCCACGCACCCACACACCCACCCATTCACCCACCCACACACCCAACATGTGCTACACCAGCACAGCAGTACGCCGAACGATATGCCAGAGCGGGGCCGGTATAGCGGACAAAATGCAATTGCCGGTATCGATTCGGAGCCCTGGTAGCACTATGCCGGCACCTATGCGGAGCACTTGTATCGAACCAAAAAAAAACCCTCAATTTTTCCCGATTTTTGGTTTTCGGAGCCTTTTATCTTGAAGTTAGTGTCAGAACGGCTAACTCGCCCAGTTTAAGGTATTTTTCGATTCTGACCGAGGTTCTGGAGATCTATTTTTTCACTTTTTTTTTACTCTTTAAAAATATATATCTTGATTTTAGTGTGGAAGGGCCTATCTTGAAATTAGTGTGGGAAATGTTTATTCTCCAGGCTGTGACTGGAGTGGTCATTTGGAAATTCAAAACTCGTGACAGATTTCCCGTGAAAAAAGTGGTCGAGATAATCGAGTGAATAAGTGACCCCCAAAAAGTGACCGAGATAATCAAGTGAATAAGTGACCCCCATAAAGCCACACCCCGGGTACCCCCTCGTGCGCTCGACCCTCAAAGCCAGTTCTTGGCGTACAGCAGCAGCGTCGCGCTAGTTTTTGCACGCCTCGAAAGCCTTGCACAAACCATGCGCCTCTGCGGAGTATCAGCATCAGGGGTGGGGTGTGTGCGACACGCCGAGAACAGCAGCAAGCGCCGAGCAGATCAACACGCAACACTAGCCGAGCACTGAATGACCTCTGGGAGTTCCACATATATCAAGAAGTTTGAACAGGGGGAAGGTGGGTTGTGATGGCCGGCTGCGGGCAAAGATGTCGGGAGACATGTCAAGCATGGCAAAACGTGTGCTGTCAAGGGTGTAGGGCTGAAGTGTACCACACTAAAACCTAGTAGTTTGGTGTCAGTCACGGCATGTCAAGGCAAACCTGCTGTCTGTCAAGGGTTGAAAGTCCTGTCTCCCGACATCTTTGGCTGCGGGTATGTACGAGACACATGCCATGTACCACGCCTCGTCAGCTCGCAACAGCAACGAACAGTGAATGGCGACTCTGAATCGGTATGCATCTGCCGTACGCAGTGTGTGTGCCTTTGTGCCTTGGACTTCTCGCCGTTCGTAGTTCGGCCATGGTCAACAACAGCAACAACAGCAGTAGGAGCAGCCCTCCTGATTCGGCCATGGTCAACAACACCAACAACAGCAGTATAGGAGCAGCCCTCCTGATGAAATCAGAATACCCCAACGCGGCGGGCCCTAGCTTGTGAAGGCAGTGGTGTCCCCGGAGATAGTGGCCCCGGAGAGCGCAATTTCCAGCGCGAGCGGGTCTTTTCCGAACCCAGTGGTGTCCCAACTGCCGTGGTTCGAGTAACCGGACGCCGTCATACCCGAAGCAAGCGCTCATTCTTCGGATCTAGCGGTACACGCGAGTTGGATCCTGGCGAACTCCCAGATCTGGTGCCGCTTGGTTACCGACCAACGACAGCGCGTTCAACTCCAACGTCTGCGAGCACAGAAACGGAGGGTGCTATGCCTTTAACCCGCGCAGGTTTACGTGCGGAACGTATGGCAAAACATGCGGTCGACAGCAGGTGCGCAGCAGTGTGTTTATGTTATTCGCGTAGCTGTACTACAGGTCTGAGTATTTACGGCTTTGTGTGGTACATCTCTGTACGATCAGCACTATCTGAACATGTTTGGTGAATGAAACTTGTAACCCTGACTGCTCGTCGTACTTGTGTTTTTGTTATTCACGTACTGGTATCATACCAGGTATATACGTAGCTGTACTTACATGTTTGAGTATTTTACGGCTTTGTGTCGTACATCTCTGTACGATCAGCCCTACGAGTACCTGCACATATTTGGTGAATGAGACTTGTACGAGTAATAAATCCAGTCTGGACCAGAGTTCTTGATCCTGATTGGGTGTCCTGTACTGTATGTGATATGTGTGAAAGTATAATACCGGAGAGGCGCATACCCTCACATCGAGTCTAATAACGCAACATGACACTACTGTACATACGTACTGTACTGAAGACTTGTTACATCTCTGTACGATCAGCACTATCTGCACATGTTTGGTGAATGAGACTTGTACGAGTAATAAATCCAGTCTGGACCAGATTTCTTGATCCTGATTGGGTGTCCTGTACTGTATGTGATACAAGGGCTCCGCTTCATGGGCGGCTGACGCCGCCCGCTACGCTCGCGCAAGGAAAGGGGTACAGAAGAGGCCCCCATGATATAGTGCAGGCACCTCGACTTGAAAATTCCAAGAGGTTCATGGTGCAGCAAAGAAACGGCGGACTTGACATGCGAGCAAAACATGCTCGGGGTGCACAATAGCTCCATGCCCCAGGACGACAAAGCTGTACGTTCGAAAGAGAAAGCACAGCAACACGGCTCACGGCACGGCGCTGCGCTGTCTGCTGTGAGTGTGTGAGTTGTACATTTTTCGTGAGTATGTGTGGTTGTACAACACTATTAATATTACGAGTACGAAGTACTTCGTACTTTGTACGAGTATACCTGGTATACTTTATTGTATTAAAGAGAAAACGCACAACACCAACACGGTCGGCAAGTTGTGAAGAATGCAAAACAAAAAGATCCACAAAACTGAGAAAGACGTATGATACATACGTACTCGTACTCGACTCGTACTCGACTCGTACTCGACTCGTACTCGACTCGTACTCGACTTGTACTCGTACTCGTATTATACTCGAACTCGTACTCGTACTCAAACAAAAACGGCAAGCAATAACAGCAGTAGTAACAGCAGTAGCACTTCGAATGACATACGTACGAACTCGTATTCGTATCGTGATCGCGCCGCTCAAAAAACAAAAAAGTTAAAACGACTGCTGTCGCGTTCTGTCACCCTCGACGCTTCCAGCCACCCCGCGATCACCTCGCCATCGATTTGGCCTGGGTCGAGCTTTACTACCTCTCTGCCCCAGTGAGCCCCGTGGCCCGTATCGCGTGAAGCCCGGTGCTCACCGTTGCCCTCGTTCGCCCGCTCGAGCATGATGGTGTTCAAACCGCCTTGCTGTCACTCTCTGATTAAAAAATTTAGAGTGTGCTCAGAAAAATAAGCACCGCTTGAATGTTCTTTTACACTCATAAACGACCTTTATAATTATGACATACTGGATTGATACAGCAAGCAGCAACGCAGACAAAGACCCTTCATGCTTCCCTTGTGTCTCGATGGACACGCCACGCCTAGCCACGAAAAAGGCGACCGCGCTCCTTCCACCCCCCCCTCTACTGGCCAGCGCCCTCCCATACCCGCGATGGTGCCGGGCTCGCCCGCGCTGCCGTGCTCTCTGGGCACCCGCACCTCCCCGAAACTGAAAGAGGAAGAAGCCTCTCGCAACTAAAGTACTCGTATACGGAAGAAAGAGATGACCAAGTAATGAAAGAAGGCGGTGTTCGAAGTGGGAGCTCTGAGAGGCCAGGGATGAGCAATCCCTGGGCGAGATATTAGAAGTAAGTCTGTGTGTGAAAGTATAATAATACCGGAGAGGCGCATACCCTCACATCGAGTCTAGTAACATAACATGACACTACATACGTACTGTACAGAAGACTTGTTGCTGTATTCAAGAAGTTGCTGCTGTGATATTGAGAATAAGGTACAGCAATCGCATACTTAATATGCTCGTTGCGCAAAATGGCCTGTTTCAGGCGTCACGCTCTGGAGGCAGAGCGGGTTCCGGAGGCAGCCAGACAACAACAAGCGAGAGCTGCAAAGGTTGCGGCGCGTCGGGAAAGCCGACGTTCAGATGCTGAACGGGTTGCCGACCTGAAAAAGGCACAGGCGAAGGCTGCGAACAATGGGCTGCGTCGAGAACGTCGACGGGTGGCCGCTGCTGACGCCAGGTAGGCGTCCACAGTACTTGATTTCTGCGCGTTTGTGTCAATGATGTCACTGCGCTAATTATGCTGCTGTTCTACGCCGTGTACTTCTATGTACTATTACTGATCCCTGACCGGGCGCCCGTAATACCCGCCACAGGTCGTGCCCTGTACAGTATTAGTAGCATGCGGGATCATGCGCGATTCTTATATATTTGTGTATGTATGGTCTGTTTCAGGCGTCACTCTCTGGAGGCAGAGCGGGTTCCGGAGGCAGCCAGACAACAACAAGCGAGAGCTGCAAAGGTTTCGGCGCGTCGGGAAAGCCGACGTTCCGATGCTGGACGGGTTGCCGACCTGAAAAAGGCACAGGCGAAGGCTGTGAACAATGGGCTGCGTCGAGAACGTCACCGCGTGGCCGCTGCTGACGCCAGGTAGGCGTCCATAGTACTTGCTTCATGCGCGTTTGTGTCAATGATGTCACTGCGTCTTGAGACTTTTGAAATGCTATAAACGCCAGTCACATTCCCCCAGAACATGGGAGCAATGACAGCCGAGTCTTATTAATGATGCAAAGATGCTCCTAACGTACTTCACACCCAGGAGGAGATCCTTATATGAAGTATTAATGTTCCCTCATGCATGATGCCGTCCTCGCCTTGTTTGTGAAGTGTACCTGCCACACTGTGTCATAATGCAATGCATTATGCGCGCGTTTCTTGTCTTCTTGTGTGTGTACAGCACTCTAATAAGCATCTTGTTTGTGATATAATGTATGTCTCAGGCGGCAAGCTCGAGGGGCTGAGCGGGATGCGAAGGCACAGGCGAAAGCTGCGCAAGATGCGCTGCGTCGGGAAACCCGTCGCGTCGCCGCTGCTAACGCCAGGTAGGCGTTTGTATCCCTTTTATTTAGTTGGAGTACTGAAATTGATATGTACAATTGAGATGTTTTCGTCTTCTTTCGAATATACCTCTTCCTAAGAGCACTAAAGCGAGGTCAGTTTCAATCATCCTCACTGAAGCCTTTATATTTCGGCCCTCACTCTAAAATAAGACAATTTCCATTTAACAATAAAACCAAGTCACTTTTTGTTATTGATGGAATCTGTATGTTGTGCTTTTATTGCATGCATGGGTATGCTCCTTTCGTTCGAAGATATTTCCCACTGGTTTTCCTCAATGCGCACCGATACTCCCTTCTACCACACCCCAACTAAAACTATTTGTTGTCTAGTATGTTTTCAGTTCGTCCTTGCGGCACTCCCGCACAGCAACACGGGTCATAGCACGGCGCTGCGCTGCCTGCTGTGGTTGTTATTCGTGCCTTTATCGTATTGATGTGTGGTACGGCGTAGTACAGCAACAACAGCAGCGTACTCGTAATATGAAAGAGAGAAAGCATACCTCATAGCGGACATCCAGTTGTGAAGTACGAGTAAGTAATCAAATAATCGAAGGAGGCGGTATCGAAGTGGGAGCTCTGAGAGGCCAGGGATGGGCAATCACTGAGAAAAGCAACCGTAAGTTTGTCTATTACTGTTCCAGCATGCATCATAACGCCATGACCGTGTTTGTGACGTGTACTTGACACATCGTCTCTCCTTATTATTGGCCTCCTTTGTCATTTTGCACTTTACAGACCGTTCAAGCCCATCATCAAGGACCCCCCCATTCTAGCATGCGATCACGCTCATAGGTTGGTCGATGGGCACGACAGGCCGCACATGCTAGACGATGTTAACCACCCTTCCGTGATGCACAAGACTGTGCACGACTTCTCCCGTCACATGATCGGGTCCATCACGAGGTACTGCTTGATTTTAAAACAGCCGCTCAGCATATCCATTGGAGCACATACTTACATAGGAACGGAGTCAGATAACGTCGGGTGTAAGGATGTACTCAATCCGGTGCCGATGCATACTACGCCGGCCCATACCGTAACAGCCTTTGTCACGCTGTCTGATATGGTGTCTCCCTTTCCACTCCCTTTCCACCCCCTTCTCCAACGACTGTCCTCCGCCTATAGTGTTTCGTGTACCGTGTGCGATTGCTTATGCAGGGAGGTCGATTGCCAGTGGGTGGCAGCAATTGACTTGCCTAACAAGCACATCCTCCGAGCTGGTGATGACCTTATGCGCTGTCAAGGGATTAGAGGCGAACTGTTCGACTATCCTGGCGACATCACGAACCCTCGCCTACTCGACATTTGGGGTTTCTTTTGTAGATCCTACAATAACTACGTTTTCTGTTTTTCCATTTCTCCATTTGTTTTTCCAATATCTTCGAACGTGAACCCTTTGTTACATTCGTTTTTACATTTTTTTCCCCGGATTTCGGACAACACTTGCTCAATTACAATGGCCCTTTCATTAGTCCTTTTTTTTGTAAGACTAGCAAAGCGAATGATACTCATTCGATTGCGGTACAAGCACAATATTGAAATCAGTGTGGGTTGAAGAAAGCAAAGAAAGCCAAGAACTTCGACAAAGCAAGGATCGTATAAGCGCGAATTATTTGTCGTAGACTCTCTGAGGGCGTGTCTTAACTTCACTTCGCGGGCATTGGAACGGAACGAACGTAAAATTATTTGCCTGAAAAAGTGGTGCTGATTGGATATCAAGAAAAAAATCACGCGAACAGATTCCAAGCGTTCCAAGCTATCCTAAATATGTAAAGAGGAAGCGTATGTGTCAACACAGTAGTCCTTGTTCAGCAGAACCGAACGGCCCACTTGGAACGAGATTTACGGCAGTTGATTGGTGCTGGAAGTGTTGCAACTGGTTGCGACCTTTGCTGGGAGACCCACGAGGGCATGAGGCAAAATGATATGACATGGAAGCACGCGATGGAGCATGTGCAGATGCCACAGGTCTCGCCTGCGGTAGGGGGCACGCGATACGACCATGGCCTGTACAGAAGGCTCACGAGGGAAAATTTCGGGTGGCGAACGAGACTGCGGCGATAGATATCTAGCAAAAACGCTGGACCGATGTTCACAGAAGCACCAGCATACCTCGTCGAGCCGCGACAGCGATATCATAACTTCTAGATTTGTCTCGAGGGTGCCACTTGGACGGCTAACACTGCTTGGTCTGAGGCATGTCAGGCGCTCTATTTGGATGTGAAACTATCCTCTGTGCCCGGAGCACTCGCTGCCTACGTGACGGTACCCCTGTCCTAGAGTCCAGCTGCACAGTCCCGAGGCAAATCTCATGGGTTACTTTCTGTTGTGGCCTGTGCCAGGATCGGGTGACTAAAAACTCGATCGGACACAAACCCATGAACCGCAAAAACAGCATGGAATGGAACGAACGAGCGCGAATAGTCTATTTGCGTTCCACCCATTCCAAGCTATCGAATGGAGTTAAGACACGCCCTGAGAGCGTAGCAGGTTTTGTTTATGATCAACCGGGTGCACAAAAAAAAAAGAAAACGACACCACACACCTAGGAAGGTCAGAATGAAAAACAAACCGGATCGCTGTGATCACAGGACGAAATGAG